>CM035229.1:37943104-38325362 GCA_020226215.1 Sindora glabra
CCCAAAATCAAAATTTTAACACCTTAGGATTTTTTTAGGATGCCCTTGAGTAAAAAAATTAAGTTACTCTAAATCCTTATCAACTTTAGATCTTGAATGCTTTTAATTTTTCTCAAATTTTTCCTTTCAGATTACTTTGAATAGATTTTTCATCCACCAAAACAAGTAAATACCTTTACTAATATTAATGAGTATTTCTACTAATTACATACTAATAAATATTATTTGATTTAATTTTGCTAGTCTTTGATTACTAAATTTTTACTGGATGTTACGATTTCATTTAAAATTCTTGTTAAATCTAATGTAAATAAGATGTTATTATGGGGTTATGATGATTTAGAAGTGGTTGGTGTTCGCATAAATGAGTTTGAATTGAATTTAAGCTAAATAAATAGTGAAATCATGCTCAAATCTGCAGAAATAATGCAATAGTCTATTACAGCCTGAGAGTTGCTCTCTAAAGGAGCATAGTCGAGTATATAATTAACTATTAGTTAAAAAATTTGGCATTAGGAGAACTATAGTTAACTATATACTTGACTATAAAACCCCTTAAAGATTAGCAACTAATAATAGACTATAATTTGAGGGTTTTATAGTCAAATACATAGATGCTTATCGAAATGAACCTTTGCTCTATGGAGGTTTATATTTGACAATATAATAGACTATAACCTATTGAGACATGGTTTATAGTTGAGTATATAGTCGATTATATCCTAAGAAACTAATCTTAGGCAACTTATTGTCAAGTATATAGCTAACTATGGCTCTTTATATCTTTAATAATTGATTTCTTTTAGAATGTACTATATAATGAGCTCTTAGATGTTAAATTAGAATCATTAAGATGATGATAAATGAGTAGTGTGTGGCCAAGCAAAAAGGCATGGTAGTGTTAGCTTATGCAATATGATATGATTTGCTTTATATTATGATAATTAAGTTTGAATTATGTTATTGTTTAGAAAATTGAGATAAGGGCAATTGATGTCATTTATGACTTGAACACCAAATTTGATAATAGTTTGTGAGGGATAAAGTTAGATTAGAGAGACAAGAACAGATAAAAGTTCTAAAAAGATTTACTTACTTTTCTTTCTTTATTATTTATAAGCTTTGTGTTAACTAAATGTTCCATATATATATTCAAGGATTTATGCAATTAGATGTGTTTGATCATATAATTAACATATTAATACTAATGGTGTTGTATTATGATAATATAAATACTTAGGTATAAATAAGGGTAAATTTAGTCAATGAACTTTTATTTAATTCTTGATTTTAATTGTGCTTGAATATATACTTGTTAAGCACTAGACTTACCTTTCCACACTTTTACTTTGCAGATCTAATGGTTGAGCCTCCACTACTACCTTAAAGTTAGACCTTCGAGAGTTTACTTGGTATAGCTATGAACAATAATAGATATTTTATGCCTTGTATTGTATGGGGACTAAGGTAAAGAAATACAAACTCATTTCATTTGGAGCTAGTTAGGCCAGCATATCCTCAAACTTGGATGGATTTTGAATAGGCCTAACTTTTGTCTATTGTTGAATTATTTTGCTAAATGAAATTCTATTAATTATTTCTACCTCATTGCATGGTTGTTTTCTTTTGTTATCTCATATATGCTTAAGTATACTAATAAGGAAACTAGGTTCTGTTTGAAAAAAATAGTAAGACACAATGAAATTAATTCTTCATGATAAAAAAAGTGAAATTTAATTTGATTGTGTGTCAAACCCTTTAAATAGCGTAAGGTAAATTTTGATAAAAGAAATTTTGAATGAAAAGATAGAAAGTTTTTCTAACGTAAATATGAAATTGTTAAAGTTTAGGTAAGAAAAATAAGCAATAATATAAAAATGGGTGGGTGGCCAAAAACAGGGTATAACTTGATTGGAATACCTTATCTTAATATCTATAGCAAATGCATATAATTAGATATGAATGGAGGTCATGAAAAATGGCATTGGAAAGTCTTAATAACACTAATATGCATGTCACAATGCACCAAAATTAGTTAAAACTAGTTTGCTGAAGAAATAATATAGAAAAGTGGCACAACCAGGTTGTACCCTTAGTAATCCCTTGATACTATCTTTTCTAAATGAATTTCTAACAATATTTACACAATTGTTGTATTATTTATGCAATGAAAATGAAAGAAACTAATGCAAAAAAAATGTAAATGCAACTAAATAGAATGTTGTAACAAAATAGATGCAATATGTTATATGCTATATAAAAACTTATGTAGAATACAAAATGCAGGATTAGGGCGTTGTTTGCATGAAATTAAACAATAGCAATAACTAAATAAATACACACAAAGGCAAAAAGCAAATATAAAAAATAATTCAATCTAAGAAGATAATTGATCCAAGGAATTGAGAGTTCTAAGTTAGATTAATCATTAATCAATTAGGATTGATTTTCTAATTAATTCTTCAACCTCAAATTATCTAGAAACCTTACAATAATTCATGAATCCTATGCTAGATGATTGTATAAGATTTAATCAATTAAGATTAGCGGATTAAGCAATCATTATAATCCTATTAACTAGATTGAAATTAATTTAATGATAGAATTCGATTGAATTGAGAAATTAATTTAGAAATTTTCAATTTAATCCCTCAACCTTCTATTTCTATGTATAAAACCATGATTTATCAACCATAATTTCATATCAAAGTAGCAAAGGATTAGAAATCACAAGGATTATATATTTAAATATCATATTATCTTTTAAATGTATATTTTTATTTTAAAAATTATTTTTAACTTAAAAATAAAATAATCGGGTAATCAGGGATATATATTAAAATTTGGACCAGGTTAAGCCAAATTTTTTTAAAATATAATTAGGCTAAGTCGGGTTTAAACCATAATTTTTTTACTATTTAACTTATTTTTACCAACCTGAAACTCGTCCGGCTTGCCCTATGTACACCTATTAATGCAAAAGAAGTGATATTAATAAAGATATGAAAAGGGACTTTTTTCCCCCTTTTTATAATGGTAGAGGTTGCAATCGCACAAAGGATTTAACTCAAGTCATTATTGTGTATTGAATGTTACATAGGTGAATAAAACAGCATCAAACTTCTAATCCTAGGAGGGAAAGTAAACTAATATTATTAAAAATTGAAGGATATCCATTTTTTATTAAGAAAGGATATTGTATTTATTTGTAATCATATATTAAAAGGATCCATCTTATGTCAGAAGCTATTATATAAAATGACAACTTTATTATTAGCTACGAACTATTTATGATATTAATAGGTGATTAATAGTTATTATTTATATTATTATAAATTAATTTTAAATATTATTTATTATGAATTCCATGCTTTTGGATGACAATTCCAACTCTAAATTAATTTATCATATATTTTTTATACATAAATTTGAATTCATTTTTATATATTTAATAATTTTTTACAGATTTAATTTACTTTATAAAACCTTTTTCAAATTGGTTATTAAAGTTATCTTATTACAATACTAAGGATGTTTAACAAACATATAATATATAAATCAAATCATGAACTTTGTATGGATCAAACTAAGGAAAATTAGGTCAATTTTAATCCAATGAGCCGTAGATCAAACAAACTAAGTTTAAAGAGGCTCGGATTAGTTTGGGAGCCCATATGAATCCTTATTTCTTATTTTTTTATATTTAATAATTTAAATAATATTTATATTTAAAAAAAGGCAAATCATTGAATAATTTTATATACAACTCAATAAAAATGCAATTCAATTATTAAAAAAACTAAATTCAAAACAATTAAAACAAAAATAATTATAATTAATAAAATTAATAAATATAAACATATATAAAATTGCAAAAATAATATTAAAAATATAAATAATAAATATAAAAATTTAAAAATATAATAAATAATAAAATATAAAAATAAAAAATAAGTTGGCTAGTGGACTAATTTAGTCCATTTTAAAAAATAAACCAAACCATCCACTAACGAACCCATTTTTAAATGGATCTAGTCTATGTAGACTTTGATCCAATCCATCCATTAAATATTTCTATGCCACACCACTATATTAATGGTTAGAAAAAAAAAAAAAGAGCCACCGTCTTAAGAATGATGGTGATTGTTGTCTATTAGCTATCCATATTAAAAATAAAAAATGACAATTCTTGATTGTCTTAAGAATGACGGTGATTGTTGTCTATTAGCTATCCATATTAAAAATAAAAAATGGCCATTCTTGATTATGATCAAATTTGGTAACTTATTTTTAATTTTTTTATCTAAGAAACATTTCTTTATTAAAACCAAACAAACATTTAGACTACAAAAGAAGCGACATCCTAAAGGATGAAAATATCTAAAATAGGAGACATTTGAGATAATCGCATTGACTTACTCCTAATATTTTGAATAATCCCCTTAGCAACTTCATAGGCCGATACATGAGCCTCCCTAGGACATCGCATTAGCATCAAGTCTGAATCAGCCACAAGGGGAGAAATCCTCCATGAACACTCTGTCAATATCAATAAGGCATCAACAACTATCTTATAACTACTTTCCAACTGTGCTATTCTACTTGAAAAATTGAAAGAAATACAGTGTTTGTTTATTTTCTATTTTTAAAAATTTTTTATTTTTATATTAAAAATAAAAAAATTATTTGACAATCTATTTTCAAAATATATTTTTAAAACTATTTTTTAAATATATAACTTAAAAGTGGAAAATAAAAATAATTTTTAATTATTTTTTGAAATTATCTATTTATTTTAAATGTTAATTTTATAATTAAATAAAATATTTTCTTATTAACAACACTGATAATCCTTTATTCTTTATTTTTCCTTAATTCAAAAATAATTTTTGAAAATAAAAAAATAATTTTTAAAAATATAAAAATAAAAATATATTTAAATACATTCATAAAGACTTTTTGGATGGCCAAAAGCTGAAAATGGTAAAGTACATTTGAAATTATCATACAAAAGCCTAGTACTTCTCCAAAAATAATAGCAATCCCAAACCTAGAGGCCTAATAAGCATCTGTATGAACTTTTACAACATCTCCCATTGATGGACTCCATTTAATTAAGTTAGGCCCAATGCTGCTAGCCCCCCTTGAGTACCCATGGAGTAGCGATTCAATTCACCTAACTTGTAACTTCCTCATTATAGTCACATATTACACCATTAGTAAGTCGTTGCAGCTTCATCCAACATTCGTTAAGCGTAAGCAGTGGGCAGGTTTGATAGGTTATTCTCTCTATCAAATTTGATCATAAAACATAAATGCTAAGCTTAAAACACTCAGTCCTCCTGTGATTTTTTTGTCACCCAATAGGATTGGTAACCACAATTTAGAGTGGGTCAAGTAGGTTTTCATGGGTTGAGGCTCAATTAATTAATTATCATAATTTAACTCATTTTACAAGAAATTTAAGCCTATTTTATCCGCCCAAATTGAAATTGATATTAATCAAAATTATATATTATATATAAAACTAATTTTGTAAATAAACTAAATTACAAATTAGGCCTAACAACCAATGATGACTAAAAACACAACAATGTATTCACATATGAAATCTATTATTCTAATAATATGTACAATTAAATCACAGTGGCATATTTACCCAACCAGTAGTCACTTCAGATTCATAAGCCAAAGTGACAATCATTTAAACCTATAAATTTGATTCATGATACATTCAAACCTATATATTAGTAGCATTAATTTACAATTGGCAACATTTTACAGGTTACATCAGACTAAACAAGATCATAACTTATTCTTGATAATTACAAAAATCTAAAATTCTAGCATTTTCTATTTGTTCAGTCATGAATAATCTACTTAACTTACATATCATCATCGAAACACACAAGTATGCCTTCTTTTCTTTTTTTGAAAGGCAAAAACAACATGCACCATAATAACACACTACAAAAGATGTACAAATATACTAACTTCTAAATTACATATAGACAATTGTAGATTCCTCATATCCAAAACAAAGGAATCTCTTTTAACAATTGTACTCAAAAGAAAACCTGTGTTATCTTCAGTGTGCCTATACAAAAAAGCAAAATAATGACAACAACAAATTTAATAATTTGCATACTGTCAATTTATATTACTTGTTAAAAATGAAATAGAAATGAGTTTAAACAAACAAAAATATATAAAAATCTAGAATTGAAACTTATCATAATAGGAAAATAAAATGATGCAGTAATTAAAGAATAACCACCAGATTGAAGACCTAATCAATAATCATAGGGTGTTGAACATTATCTTGTGATTCTACCCAAAGAATAAGGAAGTATTTATGAAATAAAAGTAAGTTAACTAAACATCACCTAAATTAAAACTTAAAAGAAAAATTAAATAAGTTTAGAACCTGAAATAATCTTTTCATAGTCATTAATGAATTCAATCCCTTCTAAATCAAAGTTAAACAAGGTTGGTCTTAACCAATTTTGCTAACAAATGAGTGCTTCTACCACTTTTGCTGAAAGAGAAGATTTAAATGGATCTAATACACATCCACCAATAGAAAAAATAGACTCAGAAGTAACAATTGAAACTGGAATAACCAGAACATCCTTTATTAAGAAAGAAAGAACATGAAACCTTAAGGAATTAGACTTCCACCACTCAAGGACATTGAATGTGTCATCAACATTAATATAAGATTCAGCTAGATATATTTCTACTTAATTCCTAGCTTCAATAGAGTCTTTCTCCTTCGAGTGAGATTTAAAAGCTGCACTCCTTGCTTTGTAAGCATGCTTTTCCTCTTGACAATCACTTTTGTCTTGCTGTCTTAATGATTGACTCTCTTCATTACTTGTTGTCATTGGCTCATGTATTACACAATACCATTCATAATAATCTTGCAATACTCTTTTCACCTTAGCAAGCAAGTCAGCAGCAAGTACAGGATCATATATATCATTAAATGACCACTTTAAGTAAGCAATCTTATATCTTGGGTCAAGAATGTTTGCAATATATAAAAATGGGTTAAACTTGCTAACATTTCCTCAATACTTATCAAACTTACTCTTCATGTCAATTGCTATAAATCTTAACATAAAATCATCATTCTTATCCATTTTCAGCTACTCACTTTGAATTAAAGCAAGTTGTGGAAATGTTTCATTTAAGGTTGTATATAATGAACAGATAACTACAAAGTACAATTATAAAATGTTTTTAGAAATTTAGTAAAAATCCTAGCATTATTCCAATCACTAAGAAGTGGAAGGCCATCAATTTTCTCATCAAAGTAATTTGTTTAAGCTGAATCATCTTCTTCAAGCATTTCAAAGGTCAATTAAAACTTTTAGGCAGCTTTTAACATCAAATAGGTGGAATTCCACCTAGTTGGAACATCTAAACACACAAGGATTTAAGAAGAAATCTTAGATTGCTTAATGCATTGTTTAAACTTAGCCATTCTAGAAGAAGAAAACCTAACATGCTTAATTGCATTTTGAATTACATAAATGGATGATTGCAAGTCTTTCAAACCCTCATTAACAATTAAATTTACAATGTGCACACAACACCTAACATGCATATTTTCTCCACCTAATACCAAAGCATTTGGAATCTTAATCCTTTTTCTTAAGAAGGCAACAACAATATCATTTGAACTTGCATTATTCACTATTACAAAGAAGATACTCTCGATCTCCCATTCATGCAAACATATCTCGATTTATTTCCCAGTAGTCTCCCCTTTATGATTAAGTATTAAACAGAAATTCAAGATTTTTTTTAAGCTTCCATTCATTGTCAATGAAATGTGCAATTAATGCTATGTAATTTAAGTTTTGGATAAATGTACAATAATTAGTAGTGAGACACACTCTAGTACAATCAGACTTGAGAAAGTCCTTTAATTTAGACTTTTCACCATGATAAAATTGGTAACAATCTCTTGCCACTATCCAATATGAAAATAAATGAAACTGTGGTTGCAACTTTGAACAAAAATGCTTAAATCCCTAACCTTCTACCAACCTAAAAGGTTGTTCATCCAGAATTATAAATGCAGCTAAGGCCTTTTTACTAACTTCTACATCACACACTTGTAGTGCATGTACCATATTAGAACCACTTTTTTTTTTGGCTAAAAACTAATGATTGACTAAATAGGATCAAACATTAGAGAATATGGAAACTTGGGACATACTTTGAGATAAGCATTGAGATTAGAAGTTCCATGGATCTTAGGATCACAATAATAATGCTTACCATAGTAGTTACATGCTGTCATTCATCTAATTTTCTCAAATCCAAGCACTATGGCGAAGTACTCCCAAGCCATAACAAATTGTCAAGCTCCATTTGCAGGAGCTAGTTTTCATGGCTTGCATGGGTTTAACATGTTAGCTGTTATTTTTCATTTTTCTTTTCCTTTCATTTTTGGTTTAGCTGAATTTTTTGGAAGCTCAAGTGGACATGGTATTGTGTTAGGTGGTGTAGTATTTGGTGGATTTATTGTAGAACTTCTTATGTTTATTGTTACGGTAGGCTCAACTCCTAGTTCTATTGGTGATATTGTGTCTATCTATAAGAAGCAGTTAGTAATGTTATCAACCACATCGTATTTCTATCTAGTTTTAAGAAATATACACTAAAAACATCCTTCATAAAGGCTATTAAAATAAAAGAAAAACTAGTAATCTAGCATTACCTTATTCTCATTGCCTTACTCTATCAGTCTCAAACTAAAAGGAAAACATGTGTAAATTATAGTATTACACCCTAAAAACAAAGGGAAAAAAACATTAGAATGCACTAGAAAATACATCCAAATAACATAAACAACTAAACAATATAAAATTTTTATCAATGAGTATTTTACAGCATATGACTCTCGAATTAGCCATCCAAACAACTAAACAATTTGAACTTAGTTATCCAAATAACTAAATAACTAAAACCAATTAAGCACTTATATCAATGAGAATTTTATAGCATATGACTCTCTAATTATTCAACATTTTAAGCTCATTTTATAGCATGTGGCTTCTAATTATATCAACAAGAATCCATAAAATGTAAATCTAAGTTTTACTTTTAAAAAATTAAAGCTTTTACTAAATAAAAAACATGATTTTAACATAATCAATATAGAATAAAAAGTGTGAAAAAAAGATTGAAGTATAATAAAATGCTAGTAAAATATTTACAACATTCCTTGTAACCTCAATTAAAATCAAAGTTTATAAAGAATTACTGCAAAAAATAAGCCAAAATTAATAAAAATTTACGAATTGTAAATCTAGAAACTTTAATATTGCAACTAAAATCTTTAATCTAAAATCATAGAATTAGAGAGTTTTTAGCTTAAAATCTTTAATATTGCAAATTATATAATTATAGATTTAGGTTTTAACTTATAATTATTTTATGCTTGTTTTTTAGGTAAATAGGACAAAATTTTTGTTTAAAGTTTTTACAAGAATAGTTTAACATTAATCATAAAAAGCATTTTCCAAAATAACAACATATTTTATTCAATAAAAATCGCAACTTTAACTCAAATATTTCAACTCAACAAAATAAGGATTAAGAATTAATAAATGAAGATATAAAATAATCTATTAAATATTAATAAAAAATTACAATATTAATAAAAATTTGAAGGTTTAACTTAAAATTTTTAGCATTTTTTTCTCTAGAAATTTTTTAAGAAACAGCGCTATAAAAATAAGTGAATTAAATTATAAAATTATGAAACTAAACTTTGAATTTTGAAACCAAACAATTTTTTTTTCTACTTATCCTTCTTTTTAATGGACTAGCTTGTATAAACATTGAAATAATCAAACAAATAAGTACAGTAAAGAAATTAACTAAAAAATGTAACCATAATTCATTAGGGTTGACAATACATATAGGTTAATAAGTTATGAAACATTAAATAGTTGGTTAACTTAAAGATATGTTATGATATGGAAAGCGTAAGTTAACTAGACACTCTGTACTATATCAATTATCCATTAATATATCTTTATTTTTCTTTTAACTCTAACTTATTTATGTTAACATTTAGTTAAAGGAGTTGTAGTTTGCAGATTTCTTCCAATAAATAACAACATATATAAGGATTAATTTTAAAGTCATTCATCAATTTTGAATCTTAAGATTCAATTTTTTTCATCGAACCTACTAAATGATTGTTATTTATATTAATTTTTGCTTAAATAAAAGTTATGTCATTAATTTAGTCAACTAAAATAATTTATAAATAATTATTTATTTATACTTATTAAAATAGAGTTATGTGTTACATTAAAAATTTATAAACCATATAAGTTTTTGTGTAAAAAATATCCTACTAATTTAATATAAATGTAATAATATTAAAATTATTTATCTTAAACAAATCATCATGATATCTTAATATATGTAATAATATTCATTTTATTTTTAAAAATTAAAGTAAAATTTAATTACATGTATTAATTTTATTTAAAAATTATATAAAATTATATTTGATTAAATATTTGTATAAATTTTATTAACTAAAATAAAAACATAATTCATTTTATGCTTATTAAAGAAAAAATATATTTTTTCATGGTCATTTGTTTTTTAAAAAATAGAAATATATTTCTATATAAGCTATCAATTTACATGTTTTTAAAAATTTATATAATAATTTTTATAATATAAATTCATTTTAAAATAAAGGGACAAATAGAAGAAAGTTGTGAAAAATGATATAAAAAAATAATAGATCTGAACACAAATAGTTTAATAGATAAATAAATAAATTAAACTAAAATATATTTATAGGTTATTGATATCTTAATATCTGTTTATTTATTTAAAATTTTATAATAATTTTTTCTTAATATCTATTCATCTCATTCATTTAGACGGTTGACATGAGCATAGGAGGACAGTCTAGAAATCTAGGCAAATATACAACATTCTTCCGATCCAACCAAATTTAACAAACCATGAAAATCCCAAGAATCTTAACACTATAATTGATAAAAGTTAGCATAAGCACAATAAGTTAGTTCACTCCGCAATAATCTTTTGAACCCTAATAGTTGAAACCCATTTAAGTTACCAAGGGCAAACAGAGGTTACAAAACAACAATGAAAACCACTGGTAAGAACAAAAGAACGCAAATTAAAATTAAAGCTTGCAATAAGTTCAAGAATATTTGAAAGTAGAAACCCCACCAAGTAAAAATAATGTTATCAACTTTAATCTAAACAAAATCAAATAAATTCATTTTTCTCTCTTTTTAAGTGAACTAGAAATAAAAAAGAAAAAATAACAAAACTAAACTTTAATAGAATTTAACTATGCTTTAGATTTCGAAACCAAGCAATACCAAACGATTTTTTTCTTTTTTGCCTTCTTTTTAGTGAACTAAATAGTAAAACACAAAAACAATCAATTAATCAAACAAATAATGAAAGGCTAACTTAAACATCTAACCAATCAATGGATCAAGGACTAAGCAAGTGAAGTAAATCACAAAACATCCCAAAACACAAACTTTTACAAAAACTAAACAAGAAGAGTATTGTGAATTTTGAATTAGAAAAAATCAAGTAAAATACTTTTTTTTATTTTTTAATAAACTAAGTTGTAAAAACATAGAAACAAAATAAACCAAAAAAGTAGTAAAAAAGCTAAGTGAGAAGATCTAACTAGAGACAACTTACCACTAGATATTTTCCCTCCTGGATTCAACGTCTACAATGATAAGGTTTGGTTTGATTAATTAGGATTTTCAAAGAATAATGATTAAGAGAGATTTGAACTGGAGTTTAAAGATTTATATGGATAGAAAAAAGAGATTCGAGATAAAAAAGACCATAGGCAAAACTATAGAACCAAAACAGATGAGTGCAAGCACCGTTTAGAACTTGTCTCAAACTTTGAAAAATGAAACCCTAGTTTCTAGGACTTTCTAAAGAGCAGTTATATATATAAGGTTTCAATCATCCTAAATAATGTCACATATATAACAAAATAATAATTGAGGGTGATCGGACGAGTTCGAGCTCATGCAGGTTATATCTCCTGAGCTCAAATGCCTGAAATTAAGGAAACCTAAATTTTCACCTATTTTCATCTGTGACCCAACCCACGCCTGACCATTCCTTCTGTTCAATATGGTTTCGAGCGGGTCTCCACAAGTTTCGCCCGTTTACTCAACCCTAGCATTCGTGATACACCAGGCAGCAACAAGCGTTCCAACACTACTTCATGGCTATCCTAGAGAACACTAACAAATGTTGCCTCCATCCAACAACATCTTATATCGTGCCCAAGCGTCAGTCCCTCAGCAGGATTGTGTCCATATATATATATATATAAGTTAGTATATTGTATGCCTTAATTGTTCATCGTTTCTTCAATATAGAAAAAAAAGGGTAATTTTTTGAGCTGGGCCCCTAGGAAATCTTTTGTATCCTTTTCTTGTTTAGTAATAAGATAAAAGGTGATCAGCAAAATTCAACCTTCTCCCTAGGTAATCTTTTGTATCCTTTTCTTATTTAGTAATAAGATAAAGGGTGATCAGCAAAATTCAACCCTCTCCTAACTGATCGATCAAACACAAAGTTGATTCGTTAAAATTGATTAAGGAATAAGATTTGGTTAAATATTGTTTATTATTATTTTAAAATTTTTTAAATTTTGATTAAGCAAAAATTTGATATTATTACCGATTGATATGTAATTAAAAAACTTAAAACAATGTCATTTTGCTTAAAATTTTCAATTTCTTCCTAACTCCTTTTCAAAAATTCATTTGAAAAATGAGGACAAATTGCATATTTCAAATCAATTTAAACTAACTAAAACTTCAAAATAACATTAGTTTAAATGTATCATTATTTTGATTTAGGGACAGTGATGAGGCAAGATAAAATCAAATTAGACTTTTGTTGTTTCATATTCTATTATGAAAAATAAAATATTATCTCATTCTATGTTTAGAGATAAAATTTACCCCATTTCCTTGCCCCATGAGATAATAAAACTCCACGGAATTTGTGAGGAATGATAATAAATTAAAATATTAAAAATATAAATTTTCAAATTAAAGATTAAAAATTTATACATAAATATTAAGTAATCTCAATCATTAATAAATAAAGAAGAAATGAAAAAATCTAAATTTAAATATTACAATCCATAATATAATATTAAAATAGAGGTCTAATGTTTTATACAATTGATTTAAAAAAATTTTGAAACTTTAAAAAATAAGTTGATACATACTAATAAAATATTATTACTTTTTATCTTCATCATTTCAAGTGAAATCTTAATGTATTTTTAATTTTTACATAATTAAATTATTAAAATAGCTTAAATATTATATATATATATACTTGTATATATATAATAGTGTGTAAGATAAAAATATAATAATTTTATTATAGAGGAACTCTATGTATAAAATAAAATATTATTATCCCATTCCCATTATTTTATTTAGGGTGAAAAATTTTTCCATACCTTATTTTATAGTACCAAAAATTGGGACAATCTCCATTGGTTATTATAAATTTAAGGCATTTTACCTTTCCTAATTCGATTACTATTTAAAAAATAGAACATTCAGTTGAATTCGATCATTTTAGGATTGTGACTTAACTGGCCATTACCTGCTCATAATCAAAACCATCTTCGTGTGAGCTTTTGCTTAACCAAGATTAATATCCTCTTTAGATATTGCCTTTCCTTACTCACGCAATATTTAACCCAGAAATAAAATAAAATAAGATGAAAAATGAAATTATTATATCTTAATTAAAAGAGTAATGCAATAAGACGAAAAATGTAAATGACATTTTTATGGGTTTAAACTTAATTCATTGTTAATATAAAATTTTTTATACTATTAACAAATAAAAAAAGACATCTGATTAAAAAATTAATATTAATTAAAAAAATTTGAAAGCAAAAATATTTTAATTTTTTTAATGATATGATAATATATAAGTAGGTGATAGTATAAAATTAATTTATGCTAAAAATAGATTAATTTTAAATATTTAGAATATTTGCTTCCACAATTTAATTTAAATTAAAATAGGTGCCATCTCTATGTAATAAATAGTATCAGTTTTATTGCATACTATGTCCTGTATTAAAATTAAAGGAAGAAGGGGGGGGGGGGGAACGGTTCGTGACAAAAACTTATGCGTGCAACAAATATTTTGATTAAATAAGAAGACAATGAATTTCAAATTCTTATAGCATCCGCTTATCAAAAAGTCCATATATTACTTACAACATGCAAAATCTTTGTAAGTGACTTTGACATACAAATGACTTATTTCATCAAAAATAATTTTGGGGGCTGTGTGTAAGAAGATGATCAGTCTTTACTCTGTCGTTAGCCTCGGATGGATTTCAAATATACAGGAAGTGGCAACCATGGTAGCCTGTGAAGAACAAAAAGATAGCATCATTTTTTTTTAAACAAAAAAAAAAGGAAAAAGGGTAATTGATATTGTCATGGAACTCGGAACCAAAGAAAAGAGGGCGTTATAACGGTACATTTTTTAAAAATTGATAAATTATGTGATACTTTAACATTAAATCATAAAACTTGTAAATTTTCATATAAAATAATTTAACTGTTTTTATAAAAAAATTGTAAATGTGTACAAATTTTATGTGTAATAAATATATAAAAAATTATAATTTTATTATTTAAAGTTGTAAAAAAAATTATGAAAAATTTGTAAAATTAAGTATTATACATAAAAACTTATAATATCTAACAAAAATTAAAAAAAAAAATATGTAATGACATATAAAGTATACTGAAAAATAATCCAAGAAGAGAGTAATATTATTTCATAGCTTTTATAAGAAATATGACTCACTGGGATCAATAATGACAATCATGGCTGTGCCTCCAAAGTCGCACCTGGCACCAGCAATCTTGGCCCTTTGCCAATAACTATTAAAGGCATATGAAGCATGTGCAAATACTGTATCGGGCTCAAAGCAAGGCCCATTGGGCTGAATCGAATCACAATCTGCACCTGACCCACAAGCATAACTCAAGGCCTCTTGTAAAATTGGGTCTGGCACTGATGGCTTAGCCACGCACCACAGAGCCACATTTGGGCCAGCATTTTGTGGTGGGGGCATATTTGGTGGTGGAAAAATTACCGGTGGCTGGAATACTATTGGGGTTGGAACTGTTCCACCGCCACCTATAGGGGATGGAACAAAAATTGGTGGGCTGGGGACAATTTCACCACTAGGGGATGGGAAGTTTGATGGTGGGCTAGGCTCATAAAAAGGTGGGCTCATTGTGGAACCTGGTGGGCCTGGAAAAATGATGGGAGGACTTGATCCTAGTTGGGGTGATCCCGGAGTAACATCAGGTGGGCTTGGAAGGATAAAAGGGGTTGGGGTGATGGGTAAAGAGCCAGGTGGGCCCGGCATTAAGCCTGTTGGGCTTGAAGGTGGATTTTGGGTTGGAATAGTATTTGCAGAAGGAGGATTTGGTGGATTTACACCAAATGGAGGGCTATTTTCTATTGGAGGTAGTGATTCATAAGGGGGTAAGGAGAATGGTGGGCTAATACTATAGGATTGTGCATTTGAAGAATCTGAATATGGGTTAAGAACATCGTGCTTAGTCACTTTCAACTCCTTTGATTGCTTGCTGATTATAATTTTCCCTTGTTCATGACCTTTGATTACCTTCATTGATCTCTCTGCACCTGCATAGGCAAAAATCAAAATGACAAACAAAACTTCTTTCATGTTATGATCTTAGTAACAAATAATGTCATTGTTACAATCAACATTTGCAAATAATAATAATAATAAAGTTTAATGATTAATTTTTTTGGCAAATTCATTTATTTATCTAGAATATTGAGTACGAATTGATCTCTTATCTTAAATGTTAAAAGATCATACATTTAATCAATGAATTACATAATTACCTATCAATTTAAGGAAGCTAATTATTACTTTAGCGACGTGCATTTTGGCTGATGGAAAGAAATAAAATCAAATAGAATGAACCCTATTTACTCTTTGATGTAATATAGATAGAGCAAACTTACCGCAATGAATGAGAGAGATAGCTGCCAGAGTGAGATAGAAGAAAACAATGCCAGCTTTCATTCTCAAGTAACTCCTCCTTGTTTCCATAAACCACTTGCAATATTGATTAAGGAGCAATATTAGAGCCTTATTAATGTCTAATTGCAGAGCACTCAAAGAAAGACCCTATTATATGACAATGGCTGGGTTTTATATGGAATTTTCCAGAGTGAAGGAAGAGTAAGGAGAGCAACAAGGACAAGCAGGTTCTGCTTGGCATAAAGATTGATTCTCTGAGCATTCACGAAGATTTGTGCATTAAGGAATGCTAAAAGAGCAGAACAGAAAGTGTCAGAATTGTGTGCAATTTAGGGGAAGTAGTTGATTTGAACGCATATCCTTTATAGGTAATTTTTTTTTAATAATTTTTTAGCTCATTTCAAGTTGGTATATATGCTTGCTTCTCCATTGGAAAAAGACGAAATATAGTTTGGTTTTTTTGAGGCCCTTTTGTTTTGCTTGCTTTCTACTCAAAGCTCTATATATGGAAAACACCAACACCAACATCCCCATGCATGATTTGGCGTGAGGAAGAGGGATTTGTTGGTTAATTGGGCATAAAGAGAGAGAAAGCATTTGATGCAATTATCTAATTGTTAATTTAACACAAACCTAGTTAAGGATGCATGGGATAGATGTATATCCCACTTTGCTTATCATAAAGTCCATCACAGGTTTTCCTTTCGTTTTCAAACTTGTTTTTACTACTTGAGTTGTTTTATATTGTGCAAACTTTTGGATTTGATTTTTTTTTCCCTTCTATCATCTTTGCTTCTCTCTTTTGTATTCACAAATTGGTTTAACAAGTTACGAGGATTCAGATAAAATCTATTTAATTTCCTTTAATTACGAATTTAAATCTATCGATGCTAGTGGCCTCACTTGTTGCAATTATCTTATAATTAATAAAATTAAGAATAAATATAAAAAATACAATTATTAAAATGTAAAATTACATAGTGTAAATTTTCTCGGTTTAGAGGCTAAAATGAAAATGGAGCAAAACTATCAGCAACATTAAAAGACATGGATCTTGATCAAGACTTTTGACATAAACTTGGCACATAGTTTATAAAAGTGTTTGGCCTCAATTGTTTATAAAATCTAAAAGTTTGGTCTTAGCACGCAGGGGATGCTAAACTCCATCTGCATACGTGGGTAAGTAACTTCCATTTTTTCATTTGAAAAAAAAATCATATTATTAATTTAATAATAATAAAATAATAAGGTATATTTAAATAATTTTAATAAAAAATATTAATTTAAATATTTAAATCAGCTTCACTTATTTTCTCTCATTTTCAATAAATATTTTCATTAATTGAAATAATTGATAATAATAGTAAATTGATTGTAATAGTTTATATTATTTTATTATTATTAATTTAGTATTAAGGGTTTTTTCAGATGAAAAATTGGAGGTTGTTAACATTCATATATAAATATCAATGTTAGCAATCTCCATATATATTTATATATACAGCAAATAATTATTTAAGTATAAATTCATAAAATAATATTATATGTATTGAAAATAAAATTTTAAAGTAAATTTCAAATATAATTTCAAAGTTATCATTAAATATAAAATATTGTGATAAATTTATAAAATTCAATTTAATGAACATAAAAAAATTCAAAATTTAATTTTGAACCTTATTTTCGGTTTAAAAATCATATATATGTCAATAAGCTATAACTGAAAAAATTTAATTCGATAGTCTAATCTAAATCTAAATATGTATGTATATACTACAAACATAACCTCTTGTTAGTCTAAATAAGCTTGCCTGATTGGTAACGAGTCATTTAAAGAATTGAACTGTCAAGCTTCTTTAATGAAAAAAAATATTTTGACTTAAACTTAGTTGACTTTAGTATTTATATAAATATAAACAAGGCAAAAGCAATAATTTGGCTTATTTAAATTGATGAATGTGGGGACACCCATAATGAGTGATCCACATTTATCATATAATAAATATTTATTTATTTAGATAAATACTTATTTTATTTAAATTTGAATTCAAAAATAAAAATCATGTAATCAATTTTTTTTAGATAACTGATCACGAGAGTGAAAAAATAGAAGAGAGAAAGAAAACTAACTACTTCCCATCAAAAAGAAAGAAAGAAAGAAAAAGAACACATCATTCAAAATACAGAGTTAGAGAAATTTTCTTCATCTTCTTCTCTCTAAAAAATTGTGAGTGTGGTTTTGGTGGAATTGTTGTGGACAAAAGCAAAAGTTCCTAACACGAGGTGATTCTTGGTGACCGTGTGGTGAAACACAGCATCAAGATCCAAAAAGGCAAATCAAGTTTGTATAATTCCATATTTAATTTGATCGATTAAATTATTAAATTTTTTCAACATTGATATCAGAGCCAAGTTATACTTGATGTCTATGATTTCCCATCTGTATTTAATGTAATTAAATGCAAGGCACATGATGTATGAGATGTGTTATATGAGATGTACTATGTTAAATACACTTGTTGTGTATTGTGTATTTGAGTGGTAATTTTGCTTTGGCCAAAAAGTATGTTTTTCTATTTTTGCTTTTATGATATGAAAATTAGCCAATGAATGCATTTTTTTTGTTTGTTGTTTGATTCTGCTATTCTTGGATGAATATTGTTAGGGATGGTTTTAATATTAAAGGGAATACATAAAACATCTATAAGACACTCTTGCAAATTAAAAAATAACAAGAATACTTAAAAATTCCATCAAAACTCGTAACTTTGAAATATTGGGTCCTCTAGAAAATAATTTTTTTAGGCCATAAAATTAGTCTAGATTTGTAGAGTATAAAATTCTGAGAAAAATTACTTTTAAATCATCTAAAACGGAGCTTTAGATCAAAAGTTATGGTCAAAATACAATTTCAAGTTGTACGGACCCGATTAAATCATGAACTAGGTTGAGTCGACCTAGTTGACTCGGTCATAGGAAAGGGACAATCAAAATGACACATCGTTTTGAGCCGCTAATAAATGACACGTCATTTTGATGTGAGAGTCATCTCAGTTTGAACTAAAACGACATGTCATTTTGCGTAGGATAAAAATGACATGTCGTTTTGGTCCCACCAGAACAAAAAAAATAAAAAAAATAAAATTCCTCACTCTCGGGGGTAGTACGTGGGGCCCGCCCCAATGCCTGAATGCCACATGTCACATTATTGGAAAGAAAACAAATTTTCCTCTCATTTTGGCCATCTTTAGTGGTCAAAAAATACACACAAGGTGGCACGTGGACCTCATACGCTATCACCGAGCGTTGGAAATGCTATTTTCCTCATTTTTTTGGGGATTTTTTCAAATAGAAGCAATGCAAAGGCGTGTGTGGGTGCATGTAATGCCCTTTGGAAGCAAATTTTGATTCTAATTTTTTCTAAAATCAAGATCTACACATTGGTGTATTATTTGTGTATTTTTGAAGCTTTTGTGACACTATTTTAACTTAAAAAGTGGCAATAATACCCTATTTTGATTGTATTTTATATCTAATTTTTGTGAACAAACATGGAACAATAGTTTAGAGAGGAATATGATCCATATGAGCTTATGGAGAGTGTAGGAGAAGAACCCAAGTAGTCAAATTGGATAGACACTCCAAAAGACCTAAAAGAAATTATGCACTTACTATATAAAAGAAATGCACGTACATACTACCCAATGAAAGCTTTCCTACATGAAGTCAAAGATCTAAAAAAGGATCTTAGCTATAAAGGAAAGGTATTTCCCAATCACCTTTAGTTTCGTACCTTGATGGATGTAATTTCAGATGATAACTTTTGAAAATCAATTAAAAAGATTTTATGACAATGCAAAGACTATACACTAGGAATCGTCAAATACCTTGACCTTGAAAGATATATGGAAGAGCTGAAACTACAGGAAGTTCGCTACTTCAAAAATAATTATAGAAAAACAATCTTAATGTCACAATTTCCAAACATGAAGAGTGCAAGACATTTTGAGCATAGCACTTTAGAGAACACTTTAGAGAAAGGATTACACCTAAAAGGCTCAATCAAAATAATGAACATGCACAACTTTGGACCAGTTCATTCCAAAAATCCACTAAAGTTATTCAACACTTTTAAAGAGACGAAAGCCTTGAATTCAAAATAGGAAGCTAGAATAGAAATACTAGCTATATTTGTTTTGGTGAATTTATTTTTTTTGGTTTGTTAAGACTACTTTGTGAACATTGATGAATGTTTATTGAATCTATTTATCATTTAATGAATGTTTAGATATCTTTATTTTATGTACATTGATCTTTATGGAATCCTGCATTTGAGTGAGAGCTCTTATACTATGTTTTTTACTTAAAAGCGATACAACGTATGATGTTTGCGTGAGAATGATCTTGATAGCAAATAATGATAGTATTTAGACAAACATGTGATAGGGGTATGATAAACGTAAACTCCTAACCATAAACTAAGTAGTGTCATTATTATTTTAGGCGAGAACTATATAAATAAACAATATTGTATACTTATAGGAAATGTTCATATATTTAGCAGAATGGCCAGTAAGAACATAATTGCTAAATTAAACAAAGGTGACAAATTGAATGGGGACAACTGGGACATTTGGCATCAGAAAATATCATATATTTTAGAGGAGTAAGATGCTCTAGAAGTCTTAAATAATTTCTTGTTAGAACCTGAAAATGAAAACATAGCTCAGCATATAAGATATGCTAAAGCGTATGCTATTTGGAGGGAAAAAATAGCATTGCTCGTATTACACTTTCAAGTGCAATGGCGGATGACCTTATGTGTGAATATGAAAATTACCCAACTGCTCTGGGAATGTGGATTGCCCTGAAAGAGAAATTAGGTGGTACTTCTATCACTAAACTGAAAAGACTTACAATCAAATTTAACACATACAAACTCCAGCCTAATACACCAATGAAACAACATTTACATGAAATGTCAAACATAATTTATGAGTTGAAAGTTGTAGGACATGCACTTTTTGATGAGCAGCAAATGCAAGCAGTGATTAAGTCATTTCTTGCTAGTTAGGAACATATGAAGGCTAACCTGATTCACGACGAAAGTATTGTAACTTTCGATGATGTGGCAAGATATCTGAAACTTGAGGATGAACGTTTAGGGGCTTATAAGTCCTCTGAGCAAGTATATATGGCAGAGGGAGCAGATCCCTCCAGTTCTAAGCTTAAATCCAAGAAAGGTAAAAAGTTCTAGAAAAGAAAAATGGGGCCTAATTCCTTAAGTAAGAAAACCTTCAAGAAGAAGAAGAGAAAACATGACATAAGAAACTTTGATCTCAAGAAGATCAAATATTATACCTGTCAAAGAATGGGTCATTTTGCTCGAGATTGCACTTAGTAAAATGAACAAAACAAGTTATTACTGGATACTAATTTCAAACATTTTTCATATATTTCTAATACTATTTTTCTAATAGAATCTCATTCTTTGTAAATTTTGGATTTAAGTGCCACAGACCATGTGAGTAAGAATCGAGAATCCTATATAGAATACCGTCATTTGTCAAGTTAAAGCAGATGGCTTTACGTTGGAAACAATGTGAGGATTGAGGTTAAAGGCATTGGTACATGCAAATTGGATTTGCGTGGAGCAAGAACTTTAATCTTGCATGATGTACTTTATGCACCTGACATTCGATAGAATTTAGTTTTTATTTGTTCCTTACTTAGTTTCAGATTTTTAATTAATTTTCATGACAATATTGCTGACATTTTTAAAGATGATTTATTTTATGGTTCTGGCTTCATTTTCGATGGATTTATCATTTTGGATATTATTAACAATGTTGCTTTTTATTGCTTTATTACTTCCACTTCCAATTTAAATATTAAGATGGACATTTGGCACACTAGACTAGGATATATAAATCAAAATAGAATGGTTAAGCTAGCAAAAGAAGAATTACTGGGCCTAATTTCGAAATTAGAAATGTCCTTGTATGAATATTGTCCAGTCGATAAAGCAACTAAAAAATCATTTGGAAAAGGAACTAGCACAGAAACTCCATTACAACTAATTCACTTTGATATATGTGGTCCTTTGAGTGTGAGAGCAAGACACGAAACTTGGTACTTTATCACTTTTATTAATGATTACTCACAATGCGGCTATACCTATTTAATTTTACATAAGTTAGAAGCATTAGAATGTTTCAGATGTTATTTAAATGAAGTCGAAAATCAAATAGATAAGAAAGTTAAAGCATTTAAGATTGATCGTGGATGTAAATATTTATCTGAACAATTTCAAGAGCTCTGTAAAGAGAAAGGGATATTAAGATAATTGATAATTCCTAACACTCCACAACAAAATGGAGTAGCTAAAAGAAGACATAGGACTCTTCTAGACATGGTTAGGTCAATGATGGCACAAGCAAATCTACTATTTTCATATTAGGGAGATGTCATTTTAATAGCCACTTTCATACTTAACCGTGTGCTCTCAAAGCTTGTTACATCCACACCCTGTGAATTATAAACAAAGCATAAACCTAATTTGAGTATTCTCAGGCTATGGGGGTCTGCTATGTATGTCCATGGTACTTCCCATAAATATGAAAAATTAGGTCCAAGAAAGAAGAAATGTATCTTTATAAGATATTCAAAACTATCTAAGGGATACATTTTCATTAGTGAAGATGAGGATGGAATAGTAACTTAGCCTGAATCAAGAGATGTCATATTTTTGGAAAGTGATTTTCCTAGCAGAGGAGAAATTGATTGCACTGTATTTTTTTATGATTTACAAGATCAAATGGATAACAATATTAAATCTTATCCATCTTATCCGAGTGGGAGCTCTCAAAGAATACCCGTCGATCCAAGTGGGAGTTTTGAGAGAATGAGTGAGAACCCTATATTTAAAGATGATATAGTAGAAGAAACCCTATTACAGAAAAGTAAAAGAGGAAGTGTACCTAAAAAATACTTTTCAATTAAAGGATTAGCTCTTATGGTTACTCCTCAAGATAAAGAAGAGCTAAGAATAGTTCAAGAAGCTCTAAGTTCCCCTACTAAGGAACATTGGAAGAAATTAATGGAGGAAAAAATAGACTCAATAAAAATCAACCAAGTTTAAAAGCTAATTGACCTACCATCTGGCTGAAAGGCAATTGGAAATAAGTAAGTTCTTAAAATTAAAAGAAAAGCAAATGGATCAATTGAAAGATATAATGCTCAACTAATTACAAAGGGGTATACACAACAAGAACGAATAGATTATGAGAATAAATTCTCACCTGTTATACGTTTCAATTCGATAAGATTACTTCTAGTTATAGTAGCAAATCTAGATTTAAAATTACATCAAATGGATGTAAAAATCGCTTTTCTCAATAGAGAATTGGATGAAGAAATCTATATGAAATAACTAGTAGGATTCATATAAAAAGGAGAAGAAAGGAAAGTTTGTTGACTCCAAAGGTTTATTTATGGACTCAAACAGTCTCCAGACAATGGTACTTGAAGTTTTACTGAGCTATAATCTCATATGACTTCCAAATGATTGAGGAAGACCATTATGTTTATATCAAGTAGCATGAAGGTAATCTTGTGATATTATTCCTTTATGTGGATGATATACTATTAGTTAGGAATAATATGAATTCGATTATAGCTATTAAGGAATAGCTATCCTCAAATTTTAAGATGAAAGACATAAGTGAAGCAGATTATATTCTTTGAATCAAAATCTTCAGAGATTGCTCCAAGAAACTTGTTTCTCTTTCTCGAGAAATTATATATGGAGAATTCTTGAAAAATTCAATATAAAAGATTGCAAACCTATGGATACCCCTATAAACAAGAGCGAACTATTGAGTCAAGAAATGTGCCTTCAAAATGAATTTGAGAAGAAATTAATCAAAAGAGTTCCTTATTCTAGTGCAGTTGGAAGTCTAATGTATGCAATGATATGTACAAGACCGGATATTTGTTATGTAATCAAACTCGTAAGCAGATACCAGTTAAACCCTGAATAGAAATATTGGAAAGTGGTCAAGAGGATATTAAGATATTTAAAAAGCACCATTAACTATGCGCTATGTTATCAAGGAGACAATTTATGCTTAATTGGATATTCTGATGTGGATTGGGCAAGAGACCTAAATGAGTAAAAATCCATATCAGGTTATTCTTTCTTACTAAATAATGGTGCTATATCATGATGTAGCAAGAAGCAAATATGTATTGCATTGTCGACAATGGAAGCAAAGTTTGTGGCATGTTCTACAGTAGTACAAGAGGCAATATGACAGTTAGGCAGCCATCGCCTGCACAAAGGATCCAAAGTACTATAGTAAAACTAAACATATAGACACGAGGTATCACTTTGTGAGAGATGTAATAGTGCAAAAGAAGGTCGCCATCCAACATATTGCTACGTAAAAGATAATAGTGGATCCTTTCATTAAAGCTATACCTAGAGATGTATATATTAAGCATGTAAAATCTCTTAGTATGTGTAAAATGTAATTGAACATTTCTGAAATTGAAATAAATAAAGTATGTTTTCATTCAATTATAAGTGTCATAATATATGTATAAGTATACGAATGTTTAGTCTGTTATACAAGTTAATAAGGTTGATTCTCTCATATAAACAACCACCTCTGATGCTTATGAGAAGTGGGCGGAGATGAGACATATATTCATTAATATAACTATGAGAAATATTGTGTTTGGGTAGAGAAGTAATATAAAATAAAATATATGCCTCAACAAGATAAAGTTAAGATAAGATCCGAAATACAAATATGGGTCTAATTGTAGATTCTCCCACCTTCCACAATACTTGTGGCCAGATAATGAATTCTTTAGATACTAACATCAAGAGGAATCGAATGATATAAAAGAATTCAGGCTAGGTATTATGTATACTGGAACAAAGTTTGTATAGTGTTACCAATAAAATCGACATACACCCTTATGTTATAAGAGAAACATCGTAGCATGTGATTCATATCACATGTGCAAAAAGAATCACAAACGACAAGTAAATGAAAGATCCCTGATTCATTACTGTATGAGTCCCAGAAAAGAAAATTTCTTTTCAAATATACCATTTGACTTTAACGATATCATAGAGAAATGATACGATGTTTGCTACTTTAGTATGCATCCTATGATCATTATATATATATAGTCTAAAGGATAAAATACTAGGAAAGCAGTTATCTCAAATCAAAGTGATATGTGGGAAAAGGAAGATTTTTCAACATATACACAATTATACTAGTGTCTAAGATATATCCATTATGAAGTTAATTTTGATAACATTATAAGTGTGGATACTATGCATATATGAATGACAATTTGAGCTTGTAATAAAGCTCGTGAGGGATTAGATTTGCAAATGAAAAATGAATATGAGAAAATCTAGGGCATCTAAGGCATAATGCAAATAACTAGAAGTAAGGATTGTTTTTATGCTGATTCTATATAAGAATTTATAATATAAGAATACCTAAGATAACATCATGCTCATGTCGTCACAACAATGCACCGAATATGAAAATAAAAAAAGAGAAGGAGATTATATGATGTGGCTCATTCCATTATGTATGAGTGAAAGATGATGAATATGGGACACTCATAATGGGTGATCCACATTTATTATATAATAAATATTTCTTTTATTTGAATTCGAATTCAAAAATTAAAATCATACGATCAGTTTTTTTTAGATAACTAATCACAAGAGGGAAAAAATGGGAGAGAAAAAGAAAACTAACTACTTTCCATCAGAAAAAAAGAAAGAGAGAGAACACATCATTCAGAATACAGAGTTAGAGAAATTTTTTTCATCTTTTTCTCTCTAGAAAATTGTGAGTGTGATTTTGGTGGAATTGTTGTGGACAAAAGCAAAAGTTCCTGACAAGAGTTCCTGACACGAGGTGATTCTTAGCAACCATTTGATGGAACACAACATCAAAATCTAAAAAGAAAAATCAAGTATGTATAATTTCACATTTAATTTGATCGATTAAATTAGAAAATTTTTCTAACATAAATTTTTAACACCCTAAGATTAAATTTATTTAAATTGATACAAAGTTTAAAGAATAAAATATATTACCATAAATGTTAATAAAAAATCCACAGCTTAAAATTTAAAAGATAATAAACAATTAAAATTTTTTTAAATTCATAATTATTTATTGATTGAATTTTTTTATCAACAATCATAATTCTTAAGTGGCATTTAGTTTGCAAAATCTTACATTTTTAAGAAAGTATACAATCCTGAAAAATGTGATTCTCAAGTATGTGATTCCTAGGAATATAATGTTTGATTCAATATATATATTCCTGAAAATATTTTGTTTATATTTTCAAACATATTATATTTTCATATTTGATTCGTACTTTATATTCCTAGGAATCTTATTACTTTTTCAAGAAATGTCCTTATCAATTTTTTGTTATAAATTGTAATAAATTATAGATTTAATTAAAAATATATGAATAATTTTTTTTAAAGAATTAATAAATTAATAATTTGAATTATATTTGATTAAAATATAATAAATAATTTAATATATAAAATATTAAATTTTTTAAGAATTTGAATTTAAATTTTCATATAATTAATTATATAAGATAAGTAAGTAATTTCTCCATTATTGATAAAAAAACTTTTATTTTCCTTTAAAAGGAAATAAGAGAGAAAGAAAAGAAATAATATATTTTAAATTTAAATTGAAAAGAAAATAAAAAAATTTAAGTTTTTAAATAATTTAAATATAATAATCACATATTTTATCTTTAAATATTCTTGTTTCATCCTTTTTCTTCATTCAAATAAGAGAAGAAATTAAGTATTAAAGTTAAATTTTTATTAATTAAATATTTATATTAATTTAATTTTTATAAGATTAAAAATCTTAAATTTTTAATTTTTTCACATATATTAAATTATTGTATATAATTTTTAAAATTTAAATATTTTTAATTTTACAATGATCAAATTGATATAAATTTTTTATAGATAAAATTGATAAAAATTTAATCTTATAGGAACTAAAATAAATTTTTAACATTTTTTATAATTTAACAATAATTAAAATGTAATTCACTATTTCACATTAATTAAATTTTTATTATTTTTAGTGATTTTTAATATCAATTTCTATTATATTATTATGTTTAATTATTTTAATTATATAATATTAATTTATATATAATTTTTATTTTTAAAATTAAAATTGATTCGATAAGTAATTGAATTGACAAATAAATAAACCAATATTCTAACTGGTTTAACAGTAGATTTGGTTTTAAAAATTATGTCTATCATAACTGGTTATTTAGAGTTCCTATATTTTAAGTTTTTGACATAATTCAATTGTCTTTGCATGCGTTGTCTACTATTATTTTGTCAATTCTTTTGGCATAATTTTGTTAAAAGGCTTAATAAATTAATTATTTATAATATTTAAATGACCAAATAATATTATTTATAATAATTATGAAATTTTAAATAAAATTATAGAAATTTATTTTTAAAAATTGTAACACAAATTATTCATACTTCTAAAAGTGGGAATTTAGAAACTATTTATTTATTGTTTTACTTATTTAATATAATTATCCTTGTTATCATAACAATTAAAAATAAAAAATATAAGTTAAAAAGAAAAACAAAGATAAAAAATTTTTAAATTAAATTAAGATGGGAATATAAAAATTACTATTTTTTACTTATTTAGTATAATTAAACTTGTTATCATAAAAAAATTAAAAACAAGAAATATAAGTTAAAATTAAAAAAATAAAAATAAAATTTTTTTAGAATAAATGATAGTAGAGAAGAATGAGAGTAAAATTATTTTTTATTTTAATATTAACATTTTCTTGAAATGGGAATATGAGATATTCATATTCTTACCTCCCCTATAAAAATATTTATAGAAAAAGTTAGGTTCTAAAATATTATTGAAATATTATATTTTTTAATAAATTTTTTAAAATTTTAAATTAAATATGAGAATATAACATTCTTATAAAATATTTCCTATGAAAAATATTTCATGAAGAATCCCCCCTAAAGATCATCTTCTTTAGATCAACTAAGGTTAATTGGAAGAATCAAATCAAAGCTGTCGCTTTCATGTTATCCGCAAGAACATGTACCTTGGCTTCTGCTATTCATGATGCAACAAGAACATTACATTATTTTATTCTTTCAATTTGAAACTTTAAACGAATCAGAATTAACTCAATGAGAAAAATGTAAACTAACCCCTTCAATTTTAGGTAGTTATATTTTACCTCCACATTCTTTAAAAACTTAAAAATTAAGTCTTTAAATTATCTGAAACTTGTAATTAACATACATTACCTAGTTAATTAATCATTTTATTTATTAAATTATGTATTTTTAATAAATTTTTAGATAAGAACTATAATATTATTATATATTGATTTATTATATCATTTATTCACATAATTTCTATGTTATATAATAAATAAAAATTAAATTAGATATGGAAAATTTTGATTAAATACTTGGAAAGGAATTGTAAAATTATACATAAAAAATATATAATAAAATAATATATAATAATATTATAATTTTTATTTAAAAATTAATTAAAATATTATATAAATAAAAAATAATTAATTAAGTGAATGTTGGATAATGTTAAAATTTTTTTATAATTTAGAGATTTGATTTATAAAATTTTAAAATTAGTGGGATAAAATGCAACACCTAAAACTGAAATGGTACTTTGCATTATTCTCTTTATAATTTTCTGTCAAAATATCATCTGGATTTAAAGTCACTCGAGAATGCAATTCATTTACGAATCATGTGAACTATTTGGATTTTGATATGAAGTTTGATGGTATTTTACTAGGTAGAATGCACTTTAATATTTGACGTGACAAAAACTTTACTCTTATATTATTATTTTATTATTTTATGTATAGGCATGATATCTTCAAAATATATACAATAAAACTAGTTAAATCATTAAATACATATGCATAAAAAATAAAAAAATTGAATCTTGAATATAAAGGAAAGTACAATACTTTTAAGAAATATCAAATGTAACTTGAACCAAAAGCTCTTCACTAAAAAATTAGATTTATTTATTATTTATTTGGTATCAAAATTTTTTAAAACTAATTTTATTTCATTTTAATAGAATTAATTTTAATTTATTTACAAATAAATTTTATTTTTTAAAAATTTTGTTAAAAATGATAATTTCTATTCATTTACAAATAAATTCTTTTTTTTTTGGGAATGTGACAAAATTAAAATGCATAAAATTTTATTAAAAAGTAAAATTTGATAGTATCATATTAAATAATATAATAAAAAAGTTTTTTTATATAACATGTGTTTTATATTAAATGAAATGAATTTTAAAAAAATAATTATTAAATTTAATGAATTTTGTAATGGCATAAGTATCTTAAAATAAATATTTTAAATAAAATAAAATTCTTATTTATTTATAATTAAATCTATCTTTAAAAAATTTATCTAAAAATAAAATGAATTCTTTGCTATGCGAAACAGAAGGTTAAGGAGTTATGTATACAAGGGTGTAAAATTTTTAAGTATAATATAAAAGAAAATTTTCAATTTCTAAAAGTTTGGGTGGCTAAAGTCACACCTACTGCTAGCGACTTTTCGCCTTTATGTTTAATATATTTCCGCATAAATATTCATTTTACAAATCAACCAAATCACGACCTTTTAACTTTGGTTTCAAACATTAGATATCATTTCTAAACGAATAGAAATCATTTTCGCAAGATATGTTTTTACTCAAAAATACTAATCCAACTATTGATGATGATATTTCGCGTAACACAAATGTTGGCTGGTTTAATACTATAAAATCATTATTTTATTTTAAAGAATAATAAGATGAAATTAATTAAGAACCAATGAATTTTATTTTTCAAACAATAAATATCATATCATACAAGCTGGACATTTTATAATAAGGAAGTAGATTATTGATATTAACTATTTACATTCTTTTTTTTTAAATAATCTATTTTTTTAATTAGATACGAGATTAATTCATATTTGAACGAGTTTACACTAAAATATTATTTAGTAAATCTTCCAACAACAATAACTATGAAAATTAAATTTAAATCCTTTATTGAATGTATAATACCTTAAAATCTAACCCACTAATTGTATCAGTAACTTTTTTCGCTACAGATTTCAAATTGTTTAAGCCCTTTGGACAACTTGCCTTTAGAGCTTTAAATTGTTTTTAGAAGTAATGATGAAGTCTTGAAAAAGTTAAAAAATATATCAACAAATCAACGGTGCAACCTCCCAAGGCAAATTATGTTATTATAAAGTATAAGATGTATTTTAAAAAATAAAGAATAAAGTCATAATTATTAATAAAAAATTAAAAATTCTAAATTTAATAAATAATAATAAATTAAAAATAATTTTTAAATTTTATTAATGATTATAATTTTATATTTTATTTTTTAAAATATATTTTACGTTTGAAAAAAGATCAACCATTCCAAGGCAAATGCCTGTACCTTTTGAACTTGCTAGCGAAAATAAATTATTCCCCCTACATTGATGCCTCCTCTACATATTCCACATGCAGGGTCAAAAATTGGAACCAAGTGCCTATAAACGTGCAACACACAAGAAAATAGCGGTGATTATGAGAACTTTTGTGTAACTTAATCAATTCTTTCATTCTTCAACCCCCAAAAGGCTTTGAAATATGACAATTGGCCCTTTCAACATTAGAATCCTCTTTTGCACCAAAGGAGAGCAAGAACAATCACCACATGACATGACTCGTAAACTATTTGTGCGGATTCTTATTCCTCTTTTTCATTATGTATTATTTTTTACCAAAAGAAAAAAAAATCTTTAAAGTAAAAGAGTAAACTATTAAATAGGTACTTGAATTATTAGAAAAATATTAAATAATTCATACTTTTAATAATATAATAATATTCGATATTATTTTAAAATTTGAGATTGAACCATAATATGAAAAAAAAAATTTGTAAAACATGATATGTCACTTCTTTTTTGTTTTTAAATGTTTTGATTTTAAAATTGAGATATTGTGAATGTGTTAATTAGATTATACTATTCTTATCACAAAAAACCTTAAATTAAGATTGAAAATATTTTAAAATCAACTACGTATCAAACTTAATTTTTTTTTACTTAATTTAATATTATATTGTTGCTTCTTAGCATATTTTAATTAGCCTTTCAGTTTACACAAGAGTTAAATGATAGATAAAAAAATTACGAATAAAATTGTTTTTAAAAAAATCAGAGGTTATCCGGCCACTTGATTCATAAAAAAAGTTGATAGATAAAATTGTTAAAATAAAAAAATTAAAGACCGTTGATATTACTTTGAAAGTTTTACTTTTCATCTGAAATTTAAATCAAGAAGTATCAAGTGAATTATCCTTTTTATTATTAAGAAAATAAAAAAAATTCAGAGGCAGTCATTACCCTAAATTAACCTTTTTAAAGTCTTGATTTTTCTCTTAATTAAATCCATAAACAATCAAATGTTCATTCCTTCGCTCTTCTTGTGTGTTCTCAAGCTATCTCTTAATGCCATTTTAAATACTGAGTAAATCGAAATGAAGCAAATCAACGATTTCAAGTAAAACGAAAAAAGTATATCCAAGTAAAATTTAGTGTTAATAATATTAAATTGATGTAATATTTTAAAAACTTCTATTAGATTAATGTTAAAATATATTTCATTTTTAATTGAGATTTTTCCTAGTTTTTCAAGCATTTTATTTTAATTAAATCATATTTGCCTCCTTTGACACGATTTTACTGTACTACCATGTCATTTAACATGTCCTGAACCAGGCTTTATTGTCAAATAGAGTCAAATTATATCTAAGATCAAATGTCTCTTTCGGTCGGAATAGATTGTTTTTGTATTAATTTTATTCTTTAGAGAATGCGGGTATTCATTTAGTTTCAACTGATGATTTAATGTAACATTTTAATTCTTCTATTAAAGAAAATGTTAAAAAAGTGACTAAATTAATAATTTAAAATTATTAAACTTGTTTTTCCCTCCTTACTTTGTCTATTATCTTATTTCTACATTCACTCTCATATAATAGATAATTTAACACTATTGTTCTTTTTATTTCTCTATTAAAAAATTTATAACTTTTGCCTTTTTTTAATAATTTTTCTCTCATCCTCAATTTATAATTTCTCTTTTATTTTTTCTTTTAATTATTCTATGATTTGAATATAAAAATAAATTTTCCTTATATTTTTATGACTTTTGCTATATTTTTAAGTAATTTTTTTAAATAGAAAGATAAAGAAATAATAATACTAAATCAATTGTAATTCATCATTGAAGAATGTAGAGATAAAATAAGGGAGAAAATAAGGAGGAGTAAAACAGAAATAATAATATCAAATTATTAATTTGGCCAATTATGTAATATTTCTTTTGATAGATGGATTAAAATATTATACTAAATCATGAGTTGAGAGTTAACATAATACTCGTATTTTTTAAGGGATAAAATTAATGCAAAGGTGATGATCTGTCACAAATCGAAATATGTCTTTACTCTATATCAAATTGCAAGGGCCTATCTCTAATTTGCTCTTATTTTTTATATTTAAGATTTATTTATTTTTTCAGAAAGTATCATTTAAAAATATCTCATTTATTTATATTTATAATTAAAAATAACATAATAAAAAATAAAAGAATTTTCTCTCACCTCTTCTAAGTATTGAATGTAATTCCTTAACCTCCGCTCTATTTTTAGAAAATTTTCAAACCCACTTAATAGCTCACAGGACGTTGATGTCCCTTTTTTCATATCGACTTTTTGCTTTAATGTTATAATCTTATGAACTTTTATAAAAACACGATAAAATTAATAAATTTATTAAAAAAATTATGATTCTTTCAAACATATTTTTAATATAATATTTTCTATGTATTTTAAAATATTTAAAATTTAATTTAATATTTTTATTAAAGTGTAATTTTTTAATAATTTTGTAACTTTTTATATACTATGTATTGCAAATCCGGGAGAAAAAAAAACTATACAGAAAAAAATTGAATCTCAAATTTATTTTCAATATTTTTAGAAAAATTTACTTATTATCTTAACATTAAGAAAATATGAATATATTTTCATAAAAATTACGTTAATATTATCAATATTTTAACTTACTAGATTATGTGACTAACATGTACAACATTAAAATTTATATTTTTAATCTCTTAATTTTTAAATTATTTTAATAACTATTTTGAAGGTTTAAAAAACTAAAAAAGAAAACCTAGGGATAAACTTAATGTAAGAGAATTTATCTTATTTAGAATAAATTAAGTCTAAAAATTATATTAATTTAATATGGATGAATTAATAATTCAAAAATGAGTTTTTAGATTCTTTTTATTAGAAATAGAGTGCGCTTAATATATATTAAATATCTAGTGTAATAAAAAAATAAAGTTTTAGATATACAATTATAAATTCTAAAAACTAATTACCTAAAGTTTCAAACATTTAATAAAACTTCTTAGCCAAAAAAAATTAATAAAACTTAAAAATATAAATTTTGATATAAAGTAGAGTAAATAATTATTTAATAGTTAAAATAAATATAAAATACATCAAAACATGTAAAAAAAAAGTTATTTATTAATTCTTAAAAATAGTTATTAAAATAATTTAATAAATTAACAAAAATAAATATAATAAGCTTTGATGTTGTGCATGTTAAACACATAATTTAACAAGTTAAAACATTGAAAATATAAACATGAATTTTATGAAAATATTCATATTTACTCGACTTTAATATAATGTAAATTTTCTTATAAAAATAAAAAAATTTGCAATGCAATTTTTATCAATAAATTTTCTTTTTGGTATTTGTGACATGGAAAATATATAAAAATTTATAAATTTTTACAAAGTTACACCTTCAATAAATATTTAATAAAATTTAAAATATTTTCGAAATACATATCAAAGTATTATGTAATAAACCATCTTCAAAGAAATATCATTTTTAATTGATTTTATTAATTTAAATAGTATTTTTTCACAAACAAATATGAGATGATAACTCTTAACGTAAAAAAGAAAAAACAAACGTCTTTTAGGCCATTAGAGAAGTTTTGAAATTTTTCTGAAAATAAAGAGAATGTTATAAATTATGTTCAAACCTCAAAGAAAGGTGAATATAATTTATCCTAAAAAATATTCTGTTTATTTAAATTATGCTCATGGCGCATGGCCAAGACCCACATCCAGAATTGAAGTTGTTTTCTTACTCCTCTAACTCAACATCATTATTTTATTAATATCCAAATAAACAAGTGATATAAAAAAAAATTATTTATATGCAATTAAATAAAAATTTACACAAAAATCAATTTATTTGTCTCTTCTTTGTAATGAATTGACATGCAAAAAGATTGAAGGATCCACATATCCTATGTATATGGACTTGTATTGTTCATTAGGTTTAAAAGGCCCGATAAACTAGAAGCTGATGGTCAATTTAAGTGAAAAGATAGTATAGAAGACATCTTTTTCCTGCACTAACAATAAAAATTGATTTGGTTTGGATATCAATCAATATCTAGTAATAAGGCTAGCTTACAAGAACTTGTAAAGTCAAAATATTCCAATTTCATTGTCTTATTTTCTTTAATTTTAGTAAGCAAGTTGCAACTTTTGGCATCAATGTTATTTGAACCTTGCTGTTAATGTAAACCTATTTTATTTTAACAGTATATACATCAATTAAGCTGTAGAAAAATATTTTTCAGTTATAAAATATTAAAATAATTGAAAATATTCTCTTTGTTTAATCTTAAATGGAAGATTATTTTCTTTTTTTAAAAAATTAATATTTTGATTCTAAATATTATTTTTTTAATTATATAGAATAAAAGCAATATATAACTCCTTTATTTATGTACAACTAAACAAATTTTTTTATAAAAATTATTTTCTGATAAGGTAAATGAAACCACAATCTCTTATTATGTATAATAAAGTAAGTAGTTTTTTTTTATATGCAAAAAAATTTATAAAAAAATTGTGTTTGTTCATCTTAACAAGACAAAAACATACATAAAAATAAATGAATAAAATCCTTTCCAATAATACTTGTGGCGTTACTATTAGAAACGAATATAATAGTACAATTATGATGAAATTTGTTATGATCATGGAGCTTACTAGGTTCCGATATACACCTGTCGAAGGAAAAAATCACAGCTAAAGAATCAGATTTTTCTACTGTTTTTGCATTCTTTCGATTTTTTGTTAATTTTTTATTAGTTTTATAAAAATAAATATATAATTTTTATTCTAAGATTCATTATTTTTTAATTAAAACCTGCAATTTTAAATAAAAAATTTATATTTATTTTTTAAAAAATTCACCCAATATATTTTTCAGGATATGCACCAAATCCGGTTCCTATTTCTACATTGGTTCCAAAAAAAAAATTTGAATTTTTATTCTTTACGGAGCATGCAAATGGGATGGGAACTGCCAAATGGGAAGAGAATAGATCGGCCTTACTTTATTCCGTTTTCGCGACTCTTTTCCCGTTTCGTCTGCCTCCGTACTAATTTGGTTCCCCATCCTCATATGATTTACGATGCACTAGTATCCTATAGAAAATTTTGAAAAATTTAAAAAGTAAAAAAATAAAAAATATTTAATTTTAAATATTTCTAATTCACATATAATCAACAAAATATTATAAAATAAATTTAATATTACATATAATTTACTCAATCAATCTCAATTTAAAAAAGAAATAATCAAAATAGATAATTTAATAATTTTTATTTTCAAATCTAATAATAGAATAAAACATAAATCTTAGCATTTTTTATGTATTTTTAAATTCTAAATTATAAAAGACTAAATCATATATATACGTAGAGTGTATAGGGAAAAAAAATATAAATTCGCAGTTGCAAAACAAGACATGGTAATACTACATCATCTCCAATATATTTAGTGAATTGAAAATTTGCCTCATGTTCTACTCTGTGAAATAAAGGTCAATATCATATCCGCACCCTGTTAGGGTAAACTCCAAGAGGCAGGCTCCAAAACTAAAATTTTATCACCTCTAGCAATGACACTTGACATAACCTCTATTTTTTTTTTCAGCATTTTGAGTTTGAATTTAAAACTTCACATATTTGTAATGCAATGGCGTTTGATATTGGATTTGATTATTTATTATTTTTAGATATAATTTATTATTTTATTTTTAAAAAACAAAAGCTCTTGTTTAAGAATTATTTTCATAATCTATTTTTAAAAATTGTAACTTTATATGTATAACTTAAAAAGAGATAATTTTTAAGTTCCATTTGTCTCAATAAAAAATATTTTTCATAAAATATAATTATAAAATAGTTAGGATAAGGGAAATATTTTATTTATTTAATATTAAATATAAAAAATTTAAAAAAATAATTTTCTCTATTTCCAAAAAAAATGCTTTCCTCCACTGCATCATATCTTTAATTATTATTTTTTTCAACTACAATCAAATTATATTTTCCTGCAGAAAATACTTTTTGGTGAAGCAAATAAAGTTGTGGATATTTTTTAACTTAATTTTTTATTCTTGATATTAATTTTCTAATTAAATAATTTTTTCTTATTTCTAATATCTACCATCCTCTATTCTTTTTCTTCCTTGAATTTAAATTTTTAAAAATATAAAAATAATTTTTAAAATGCTTTTGAGGAAAAAAACTAAAAATATAACCAAACAAACCGATTATCGTTGGATTTTTCGCCCATTAAGTCCTAGGCTCTTCCCCCCAATATTTCTTAGTGATTTCATGTGTGCGCGTTAAATAACTACATAATAGATATTACCATTAGAAAAACAAATAAATGTAATCCATATGAAGTACACTAGATGGAGAAGCCGTTTCCCTTTATTTTATCTTTTGTATTTGAGTGGCAAAAAAATTTACATAAAATTAGTTAATCTGTTTATCTTTATTTAAATATAATAGAGATCAATGGATATATAAATTATATATGATTTATTTTGTAACTAATTTAACATAGTACATCGCATGTGCTTAAAAATTTATTATTGAATCCCTTTTAAATATTGGAAGTATGACGATCCAAACTCATATGCATAGGTCATATTTCGATACATATGGAAAGTTTTGTATTAATATCTAGTCTTACAAATTATGTAAAAAAATATATATTTTTTAATAAAAAATTTAAAAATTTTATATGCAAATAAGAAAGTCTTTGAATTTTTTGAATAATTAACTTCGGTATAATTGTAATTTTTTATGTACTTATTGTACTTAAAATTCAAATGCACTTTATAATTTTTTAAAAATATAAAATTTTACATGAAACATAATAATACTTATGGTTTTTACCTTAAACTTTCGCTCAACTAAGGATGGATATGTTAAAGCATAATCTGATGATATGACATTGTAGACTACTTGATGGTTATTATTTTCTCTATACCGTTTTTGGGGCAGAGGGGACCAAATTCTGGAAGGCCAAAAATTAATCAACCTCAGCTGTATACCAACGGGAAAAAAAAATTCATATGAATTTAATTAGTACCATTCAGGGAACAATTAAAGAGGGGACCAGCAGGTCCTTACCCCCAAAATTTTGATGTATTTATTTTTATATACAGCAATTATTTATTGACCTTCAAATTTTTAAGAATTGTGTATATATTGGATAAAAAATTTAATATTTGGATCCTTTAAAGTGAAAAATCTAGTACCTTCGTATTTTATATCAATATCTAGAGTATACTTTGACGTCTAGTTTAATCTGTAGGAAAAGAATTCGTATAGAATGGGAATAAGAAAAAAGAAATTTTTTTTTTTTAAGAATTTAAAATTAATTTATTACCAATATAAATTAATTTTATACCATTATGCAATTATAAGTTGTCATATTAATAAAAAATTATTAAAATTTTTATAAAATTATTAAAAATTCTTAGTTATTATTATTATTTTAAAGATATATATTCTTCTTAATAGTGTAAAATATTTTATATTAATAATAGATTAAATTTACACTCTTTTCTTAAACTATTTGGTTTATTTATGGAATAAAATCATAATATTTGTCATTACCCCTTCTTATTGTTTGATTTATTAATTGAATGGTGCTAATTGAACAATGAATGGCAATAGTGTTGGTGACAGCACATGATAATAGTGACAAAGATAGTAATGGATCCTAAGAAAGTAATATCTTTTAATTTTTACTAAATAACATAATTTGAAACTTGAAAAGAAAAAAAATTAAATAAGGGGAATTTGTTAAGGATAAATAATAATAACAAATTTCACTATACATATCAATCATAAGATAATCAATTTTTTAATTTTATTTTTGACCCCTTAAATCATTCACCGAAACGGATTTAAATATGCTTTTGGCCAAGCGAGAATTGAAGAGTTTGTTATACAAATAATACATATATAAAATTAAAAAAAATAATCTAATTGATAGCTCCCTTCTAATTATCATCTTCTTCTTTTTTCAACTTAAGAATTGGATTCTAACGAATATTATTGAGGTAGAATCAAATTTTTCAAATTGTCAAACTTTAGGTATAACAATCGGTTATCTAACTCCTGTTTACTTTTAGTTATTAATAAGCTGATAATGAGAGATTCAAATATTAAAGTATTTATCCATTATTTATGTATATTTATATTCATTCCAACCATCTTTATTCATTATTATTCACTTTAACTCTTTCTTCTTAAGAGAGAAAAAAAAAGAAAAATAAAACTAATGGGCTATATGAAGTAAAACTGTACTCCATTCGAGTTTGTGCTCATGCTGAATTGAATTTGGCTTTGTCACCGATAAGATTTGTCTTTCAAAGAGACATAGATCTCTCAATTTTTTTTTAAAGAAAAATCAAAGAGTTTGATATAAATTTTTCTAATATTAAAATTATGAGCTTTAATAAAAAAAAAGTTAAATTTCAAATAAATCATTATATTTTTATCTTTTAACAATGAAGAAAATTAACAAATTAAAAACTATAAATGTCAAAACCCCTTCAAATCAAAACTAACGCATGCTAGCGAATAGAAACAAAAGGAAAGGTACGAACGGATTCGGGGAGCGGGGAGTGGGTCGCAGATACTCTAGATTTAGGGAGTCAATGAAGTTGTTCGCAGCCTCCAAACGTTGATGCCATCACATTTTCCGCTCGCGGCTTTGAGTTTCTTTGATTTTTTTTTTTCAATTGAAAAAATTTATAGTATATCATTAATACAATAATATATCGATATGTTACTAAATTTAATTATTATTATTATATTATTATGTAATGTATCTTAAGAATTGTAAATTTAATTTGTGATCAAATCTAATAATATATTAATATATTATTATATTAGTAACATACTATAAATTCTTTCTTTCTTTTATGATGGTAGAAGGTACCTTCAACAAAAGACATTTTCTAAATTATTCTCTCAATCATATGTTACCAATTCCATAATGGCGATTGAAAGAAAATACAAATAATTTGTATTTTATTTATATTTATAAAGATAAAAAAATGCTAAGTGTATACCTCTTTAGATAGAAAGGTGTCCGTGTTACTTAATTTTGAAAATGTGATTATAATTTGTCGTAATTTTGATACGATCTCAAGGATTATAATAGAGTATTTACACTTATCAAAAAGACCAATTATAAGAAGTAAAACTAAAAAGATGAAACAAGGCCTTCAAAAATTCGTTCAAGGAGCTTGGAATTATTGGGAGAAAGATTTGGAAAGACTTCACAAGCAATTTATGTGAATTCAATTAGAGGGGAATCAATAGTCAAATATGATAATCGACTATCAGGTTTAAAGTTCATCTCTACCTATTCATAGTTGAATACTATATTGGAATATTAGGCTTAAAGCTTGTCTTTGCTTACTTATAGTCAAATACCATATTTGACTATTTGTAAGCTCACATTTTGACCATGTTGAGCCTTGTTTACTTGTTTCCTATACCTTAACACTTTTGAGCCTATTTTTAATTATGTGTGTCTAGCCCATCATTTTTAGCATTTTATTTTAAACAAATTAATGGGTTAATTAGTATGTTAATTTTGAGCCTATTTGTGTCTAATTGAGTGCAATTAACCCATTTTCATTTCTAACTATATAAGGAGGCTTGTTGCTCATCAAACACTACTTTTACACAATTAATTTGAGATCAAATTTTGAGATGAATTTTCTCTCGAATGTTCCACTAAAAATTTTAAGACCTATTAAAGGATTCATACTTTATGGTGTTTAGATTTATTACTTATAGCTCCCCTTTTCTCTTTTCTAGAGTGTGGCTTAAATATCTTTCTATTTTTCTAATTTTTGGGACAATCTTTGGCATTTTCGAATTGTTCGTGAGTTCTCTAGAATGGATTCGTATTCTGCTCACATCATTTGGTATCAAAGCTTCTAATTTGCATCATTTAATAATTAGAGCTTGTTTCTCAATCATCAAGTTTATCATTGTTTAATTTTATTTCTACATTTTTTAATTTTGATTTTACTGTGTTCTTGTGTTTGATTTTTTGTTTATGTTATCTAATTTATTAGATCCTATTTCTCTTATCCAAATCTGAGTTATGTTTCTTGTTTTGTGTTAATTATGCTTAGTTCTTACTTTTTCTGCATAATTTCTTATTAATATTCTTGTGTTCTTTTCTTGTTCTTCAAGTTCAATCCAAATTATTACTTGTTGATTTTGTTTTTGTGTTCTTTTGCTATCCAATTTTTGTTGTTCTTGTTATCTCTCATTGTTGTGCTTCATTTCTTGAAACTCTTGTGTCAAATTGTGTTTAAATTCTATCCGATTTTGTATTTCTGGTTTAAGTTTGAAAATTGCTTTAAAAGTGTTTAATTAAAGTTCAAATTTGAGAATTTCAACTTTGTGTTGTCTAATTCACTAAATCTTGTTTTTGCTATCCAAATCTAAGTTATGTGTCTTGTTTTGTGTTAATCGTGCTTAGTTCTTGCTATTTTTGTATAATTTCTTGTTGATGTTCTCGTGTTCTTGTCTTGTTCTTCAAGTTTGATCCAAATTGTTGCTTGTTGGTTATGCTTTTACGTTCATTTTTCTTAAAATTTTTGTTGTTCTTGTTATCCTTCACTGTTCTACTTCATTTCTTAAAACTCTTGTGTCAAATTATGTTTAAATTCTAGCTAAATGTGTTTTTAGTTTAAGTTTGAAAATTGCCTTGAAAGTATTTGATTAAAGTTTAAAATTGAGAATTTTGCTTTGTTATAGTTGCATATAGTATTCAAATATTTTGCAAAAATTGGTGCAATGTTCAACTACTACAATCAAATATATTAAGGCAGAAAGCACCAATTCTTTTAGTATCAAATTAGTGTATTCGATTACTCCGTTGAAATACGATTTTATACTTTAATTTTAATTGTTTAATATTAAATCTGATGTTGACGATTCACTCTTCTCACTCTCATATAAAAATATTTCTTTTAATATGCTTTTTGTATTTATACAATATGTCTCCTAGATATATAATAATTAAATTCATAAATAGGTTTGAATCTATGGCTTAAACATGAGTTATATAGGCAAGTTATTTAGGATAGCAATGACAATAAGATTTTTTTAAAACTAAAATCCCATTTTAGTTCTCAAAATATTTAATTTATATCAATTTAATTTTTGTGAGAGATTAAGATTTTATCTGAGTTTAAAATTTTAAGTATCAAATTAATACAAATTTTACTTTAGAACAAAATTGATACAAACTATATATTTCAAAAACTAAAATAATATTTTAATATTCTTTCTATATGTTTCCATTCAAATATAATTTATCCATTTCTTCCTTTTTTTTTAAATATCTATTCATGTCCCTCTCAAATCTTCAAATTTTCATACATGTCTTTATTCCTTATTTTATTTACATTTATAATGCACACTTACTTATATTTTATTGTAATTTTTTACTAAAAATAAAAATTTTACATATTTGATAATAAAATAATAATAATAATAAAAAACCACCAATAATATTAAAGTTTTAGTTCAAATCTACCTTAAAAGATTACATATATAATTTTAGAATTTTAATATTATGCAATTAAATTTAGATATACAATATACACTATTATATAATATAGACATGAGATGAGGTTGAATAGTGTGATTTTCATGCTCATATACCGAATCATGTTATTTCAATATATAGTATATAGTTTTAGACAAAGATATTCAAGTAGATAAAAATTGAGTTACAAATGACACTACAGCAAAAAAGGCTTTCAGTGATGACAAATATCATCGGTATAGAATGCTCGGTTGTCGCTAAATATAAAAGTCATCATTAAAAGTGTCATCGGTATAGGTTTATAGGTAAAGCTTTTTATCATCGGTAAAGGTCCACGTTTCTTTGATGACAAAGTTGTCATGAAAAATATTTTCAAAATTCAAAATTTTTTGAAATTTAATTTTTAGCGATAACAAATGTCATCGCTATTGATTCATTTCAAAATTAATAAAATAATAAAATAACTTTTCACTAAAAGTCATTTTTAGGGATGACTTTTATTATCACTGAAAATCGACTGATCAAATATTCTTTAAATATCCACCACAGATAATGATGAATAGCAACAATAACTAATAAATCAGGATTATAAATATAAAAAATTACAATACATTAAAAATATATATAAACAACAAATATACTATATTATAAAAAAATTATAAAACTAACTTACTTCATGTTTCTCTCACATTGCCCTCATCACCATGCAAAATGGGAGGGAGAGGTGCTGGAGTTGTGTTTATAGAGAGCATCTTCAACAACAACAAAATATTTTGTTGTCGCTAAAGAGTCATCATTCAAAGTCCTATACTTTCAGTGACGACATTTTTATTACTGAAGAGTCTCTCCAGAAATTGATCTACTCTTTAGCAACAACAAGAGTCGTCATTGAAAGAGTTGTCGCTGAGGAGTCTTATGGGAAATCGATCCCATTTTTTAGTGACGACTTTTGTTATATCTAAAAGTTTTATTTTTCGTCCATTTTTTTAGCTCTCTTCAGCAACGACTTTTATCGTTACTAAAGATTTCATTTTCCCGTCAATTATTTTGGAGTTTTGGGAAATGCAATTTCAGTCATCACTAATGACAGTGTCGTCAGTAATATTTTTAATGACGACAAGATCTCGATTGCCTCTATTATGCTTTTTTCTTGTAGTGCGAAAATATCATAGCTTATTTGGAATTTTACATGGATTAATGGATAAATTAATCAATATTAATCCATCTACTTATATTTAACACCAAATCATTTACGGTATTCTATTTGTCAAGTCGCTAGACGGTGATTTGATAAATTAGTAGTGAAGGAATAGAGTAGAATGTTAGAAGTTTAAATCTAAATTTTCCCACTATTCATTTAAAAAAAAATATTTGTTTGCCACCTTTAATTAAAATATATCCCAATAGACATGTATAAATTTGGAATATTTATATTTATATAAGAAAGATAAAATATAACCATCAAATCTTATACTACTATCTAAAATTAACACAAAATTATATAATTTTTTAAAGAACCATACAATATTTCCTCTCTTTTTATTTTCGTATATAAAAATAAAAACAGACTTCTCGTTTGGTACACCCACGCATGCATGGGGCGTGTCACACTATATAACCTGTCTATAAAAGCATATATCCTTCATTATTGAGTAGCCTGGGAAAGTGAGAGCTTGCCTTATTTTAGTATAGCCACCAGAAAAATGAGATTTTGGAAATTTGTTTTTAAAAATAAACATTTCATATCAACATGTATATTTTATGTCATAAATTAATCGGAATGCACTTCTATTATATTAACAAGTACATGTTTAGATATCTGAAATTTTAGAAATAAATATTAATTTTCTATAATTATGTAATATATACATTATATATAATTAATGAAGGTGTGAGGAAAAAATTAATGAAATAAAGAAAAAATACACTTTATTCATTTGTAGTATTATCTTATTTGTAATATATCTACCTGTAATTTAAAGTAATATAAAAATATAACATACGATTTAAAGTGTTATAAAAATACGATTTACATTGTTAATGCTTTATTCACCTATATTAAATTTTCATTTAAATTCAATGGAAAATTTTATGTACAAGTCATATGGTCTCCTTTTAGCATTAAAATTTAACTTGATTTTTACCCTAATTTTACCTATTATTCCCAATTTAATTTTCTAAATGTAAAATAATTAGAGTTTTACTCAAGTTAGATAGCTCAACTACTCAATGAACTCAAGAGTGACTTATTTCGACTTAATTTGTGACTCAATTTTATCATGTTAATGAAAAAAGTTTAGCTCATTTAGCAATTCGAGTTAAGCACAATTTATCCTTCCTTAAACCTTTTGACTTGCAAGTAGTGCAATTATACATATATACATATAGTTTATTAAATATATATTAAGAAAATACTTATAGTTTACCCTTGTTCTTTATTAAGTACTAATATTAACATAATTATGATTTTGTTTTCAACTAGTTTGTTAGTGTTGATAGGATTTTGATTTGATATTGAACTAATTTATGTTTTAAGTTCATGTATTTATTAAAAAATTAAATTTTACACTAAAATGAATAATTTATTAACCAAGTAAGCTCAAATTAAACATAGATCTCGTTTGTAATTTAACAAGATCTTTCATCATTATCAAACTAATCAAACTAGCATAGATCTCGTTCATAATTTAACAAGATTTTTCATCATTATCAAACTAATCAAACTAACCGATCAACAAGCTTTACTATTCCAAATTAAGCTAAATATGAGCTAATTTTTCTATTATAATTTAAGCTTGATTTAGTTTAATTCGAAGATTGAGATGTTAAAGTTTGATAATGGAGAAAGAATAAAGAAAGTGATTACAAGAATTAGATTTTCTTTTAGCTGAATTCTGAGTTAATGAAAGTAGAACAAGAGCATGTGGGTGGCTGGTGTCAAATTTCATTACATTTGGATTAAAAATAAGTACAAGTGAATAAAGTGTTAATAACATAAATTTTATATTATCTCTTTTTAACACTTTAAATCAATAAAGTGTTAATAACATAAATTTTATATTATCTCTTTTTAACATTTTAAATCAATAATGGGTAGGTTACAAATAGGATTATAGTACTTATAAGTAAAGTGTATTTTTTCCAAGGATAAATATAACAGGATAAGAAAAAAATGTAAATCCTATGTATTATGTGACTTCTCATTCCTATTATTACCAACTAAAGATGTACAAAATTATAACTTTATGTTAAACATTCATAAAAACTTAAAAAAAAAAAATTAGGATAGTATCCTAATATCATATAACTTGTGCTTGCATTTATCACTTTTGAATCAATGCCCACGATAGAATAGGCAAATAATTCTCCTGTATGGTTCCGGTATTATTTGCATTTAGAAGGCACTAATATAGTCAATTTTTCATGTGCCTCTTGCACCCTTGCTCACTATTTAATACACTTGTAAGCAAAGAAAAATTTATAGATATCACTGCAATATTAAAAATATCAACATAAATTATATTATTATTAAAGGAATAATTTGTAACTATAATATTAGACTTTAAACACATGCCTTAGAATTTACATATATACAAAGACTTGTTTCATACTTGCTGGGCTTTTCCTACTTACATTACTCTTTCTTGATGTTTATTCATTTGTTTGTTTATCATTAGTTTTTTAGTAGAATGGTGGGAAGGAGAAGCTACTCCAATCCTACAAAGGATGACATCAGTGACAAGCTGGGCTATAACAAAGACTCACCCAAAAACTACTGTTAAACTCAACTGGCAGTATTAAAAATTTGCCCTTTAACACTGCTACATTAACATTGATTCTATTAAGACCCAACGTATATAAAATAGTATGGTCACATTCTTGCAATTATGAGCAATTTATAACATTAGCTCTAATGAAAAACTTAATGTAATAAATTAGTGTAAAGACATTTTTAAAATTAAAAGCAATTTATGACATCAATTTAAATAAAAGATCAATATCAAAAGTTATTTATTAATAAATTAGGACATTAGTTTCCTCTAACCATAATTCAAAAGACACTTGAATCATGTTGCTTGGAAATATAAAATATTTACATGACAATTGTCTTTAATAACTAATGTCTATTATTGTCCCCACTATCTATAAATTTCTTTTTCACTCAATTTTTTATTTAGGTGGCATAAGATGACAATATACTATCAATGCTATATAATTAAAAGTGTTTTGAATCTTATGATTATGAGTTTTCTATTAAACCATGATTTTCTTCTGCTAGGATAGGATGCTCATAATATAAAATATTTGTGATTTGATGAGAGATTCATAATAAAAAAAATTCAAAACATTTTTAATTTTATAGCATTGATTGTGTATATTATCTTTGTATTTGACCCAACACTGCAAGGAATGAATGACTAATGTCTGTAAAATGTAACAGAGGAGTTCAACATAATGAAAACAAATCAAATCTCTTTAACAAATGATAATTGGCAACAAGGATTTTAGTCCCTTCAACATAAGCAATGAGTGATTATACTATAAACTATATCGATGATGTACCATAACTTTTAAGTAAATCATTGTTTTATAAGAAATATACAGTGTACAACAATTTGTAAATTACATCATATGGTTAATAATAATTTTACTTTACAATGTTTACTATTTAATGTTAATAATATTATCAAAAAATGATTTATAATTAGTATTTATTGTTAAAAAAATATTAGGATGTAGAAAGTTGATAATGTTATTTAAAAAAATTAGTATCCATTGTTAGAAAAATCACTAGCACAAAATTGATTATTTATGTAGATTGATAGATATCAGTTTATAGCAAAATCAATGTTTGACATGGTGGTATTTTTGAAATTATATAAAAAAATTTAAGATGAAAGATAAGAATACAATCAGAAGTCATTTAGTTCGTCTCAATAGTATAAAAAATTCTATTTTCTAGGAAATAAGAAAAAGTTGGACTATTTGGTTGGCCATTATCTAGTAAATTATAGGAATAGGACTTCTTGGGAAGTCCTACTTCCCATAAAATATTAAAAATAACTTACCCACTTTCCCTTTAGGTAAGTTTTATTTCCTGTGTTATTTGTGAATACAATGATAAAATTATCCTTATTAAATTTAATTAATGATAATTAAAATTTATTAATTTATATTTTAATAATATTAAGGATATAATAATTATTTTATTAATATTTTCTACGATATTTAAAGTTGAACTAAATAAAATATAGAGAATTATTTTTTATAAAATGTTACTTTCTATGTATTGATCAAATAATTTTAAATATTTCTCAAAAAATTTAAAGAGAAAGTTATTTCTTTAAAAGTTTAATTTCTTATACAAAGTTATTTTCTATGTAAACTAAACGACTCCTCAATATCTATACATTGCAAGGAAACTTACAATGTCAATTTTGTACTCAACTATCATCTAAAATTCATTTCAAAAGCCTAATTGAAAACCATAAAATTATAGGACATCAATTTTAGTTAATAATCATCATCTAAAAAGCACTTGGAAAGTCTCGTTGGAACTGTAGAAGCATAGGACATTAGTCCTAGTTAACGGCCATCATTTAAAAGTCATTTAAAGAGTGTAATTATTTTTTTAGTAACTTTTTATATAAACTTTTCGACAAGTTCTTAAAGTTGTATAATTAATACTGAGAAAGTAATATTTTTTAGAAAATAACTTTCTATATTTTATTTAGTTCAATTTTGAACTTCCCAAGAAGTATTAATCAAATAACTACTATAATTTTAATATTATTTTAATATATATATAAATCTAAATTATTTTTAATTTCTTTTCTTTGATATCATATATGTGGTATCCTTTGTATCATAATTTTTATTAACTCATAATTTTATATTTTATATAAAAATTAAATTAACTCATAGTTTTATATCTTTCATAAAGAATTAAATTAACATATAAGTCATAATTTATATTTTTTATTCTAAAAAATATATTATTTTGAAAACACATATATTTTGCATCTACATAAAATGATCTAAAATTGAAAAACACTTAGCAGATTAATTAATTAATTAATTATATTTTATAAAGTTTTATATTGCTTAAAGCTTTTATTTTCATTTCTATATATTTTGAATACAATATTTCATTAGTTTTTAAAAAGCATCGGTAAGCTACTTGCTATGTAAAATTGTCATTAATTAAAAATAATAAAAGTTATATTGTATTTATAATTGTAAAAGAAAAAGGAAGTAGAATTTATTGAGGAGGGAATAAATAAGACATTTTTTGTGCTTTTTGAGAAGTCTTGCTTTCGCTATTTTATCATATAATGACTAACTAGACCACTTAACTTTTGTCCGCTTCCCAAAAAGTTGTATTTCATATGCAATTTCTGTGAATCAAATGATTTGATAGGGGATTGCTAATTTTCACATATTTATGCGGAGGTTAACAATCTTCACCCTTTCAATTGGATAAAAAACCATTCTTTTTATTTAATGATAATAAAATAATAAATATATTACAGTCAATTTATCACTATTAATAATTTTCTAAATTAAAGTGTGCATTTATTTTAAGAATGAGAAATAATGAGTAAAATTGAATACATATTGTTAATCTCCATATCATTATCTGAAGGTTAACAACTCTACACACACACACACACACACACACACACACACACACACACACACACACACACACACACACACACACACACACACACACACACACACACATATATATATATATATATATATATATATATATATATATATATATAAGTCAATTTTAATTTTTATACTCAATTAAAAAATTTACAAGTTTAAAAAATTATAAAGAAAATAATAGAAACATAGTTTGGAAAAAAATTGGTATTTCTTATCTTTTGTATTATACTTCTAATTCTAATTTTTTGAAATAAATTAAAAATTTTTAAAAGTTATCTTACTTAAAATTCATTTATATTTATATTTTTATTATTATAGTTCTAAAGGCAAGGATAACCACGTAATCCCACGTATTACACTGTAAATTGTTAATTTAGTTGCAGAAAAATTATATATTGATCTTTCAAAATTTTAACATGATCCCTTTAAATATTGTATACTTTTTAGAAAACATTTAATCTCATATGTTTAAGGTTTCAGTAGTGAATAAATTATTATTTTTTGTTTAATATATTAAAATATTACTATAACCTATTATTATTCATTTTTAAGTAAAAAACATATGAAAAGATTAATACACTACACTATAATATATATATATATATATATATATATATATATATATATATATATATATAATATGATAAAAATACATTATCCTTTTGAAAATATATAAAATAGGAGTTTCTAATTTTCTTAGATAAAACACAGTAGCATTTTTAAATAAAGACACTAAATCTATTGTAAATAATCTTATTATTTAAAATTTAGTTTTTCAATTGAATTGAAAATTAAAATCATATTACTTGTTATTTTTATAACTTTATTTAATTATGAATTAGATACTTATACATAAAAGTTTTAAATTAGATAGTTATAATTACATGTACTTAGTTTAAAATTTTTAAAGTATAATTATCTAATGAACAATGGAATAAAACTATCTATAACATTAAAATAAGTTAATTTAAAAAATTTTTGTTATATAATCTATAATTTATAATTTCATTTTGAGTAAAAATAATTTTACTATATTTATATATGTGTATAAAAAACATCAATTTTTTTATTCTACCCCTATTTAAAAAGTACAGTGATCATTTTTATAATACCCTTTAAAAAATTTAAAGTTGAACTAAAGAGTTCAGAAAGATAGTTCATGAAAAGTATCAATTTTTTATTATTAAATAAATAATTTTAAGTACTTTTAAAAATATTTACAAAAAGATTTGCTTCCTAAAAAATTCAATTTCCAATAAAAACTTCTTGTATTAATTAAAAAACTCCTAATGTATTTCTTCCTTCTTAATTTTAAAAGATATTATTATTTTGATTATGCTTCATGAATTTTTTGAATTGGATTTAGAAAATTTAAAATATCTATTTTTTTTATAACTATAATTTTTTTGGCAGTTTCGTAATTTCCTTGTTTTTGGAATTAAAATCGAATTCTTTTTCCAATTTGCTCGAAACCGTAAGTAGCAAAAGAATTTAAAAAAAAAACTTGAAAAAACATCAAATAGAGAAGAGATGATGAGAAATTTTCTTAGTAAATATGGAGGGACACCTAAACAAAATAAAATAGAAAGAAAACAAAACAAAAAACTGGAATCACTAGTTGCTAACTTCCCTTCAATTAATGGCTTGGATTTCATGGGTAATATATTAATGGCTAAGATTTTTGTTGTATGTCATACAACAAAAAAGTGAATTTATATCATAGAATTCTTCATATATATATATATATATATATATATATAGCCTTTCATTTTTATTGTCCTTGTTTCGCGACCGCACCTACTCACTCCATCTTTTGCCACTTTGGCCACTGTCATTAAAAAGCCACTTTGGCCACTGTCATTAAAAAAGGTACTTTATGTTCTTATGGCACAAACGTCCATTATCTCAACGTTGTATAAATTTTTAAGACATTATTTCAAGGTTTATATATATATATATATATATATATATATATATATATATATATATATTATGCCCTTATTAGAATTTTCTCAATATATATATTATCAAATGTGGTTGTATAAATTTTTAAGGCATTAGCTTATATTGAATAAAACCAAACTTGTTTAAGAATCTGAAATTGGCGTATTACTCAAAGTAAGAATACATGGAATTTAGATTTCTAAACATAAAAATATCAATAACGATAACAAACAAATAAATGAGTTAGAATACATAACAAAGGGAGTACTATAAGAAGGAAGAGCCCCATGAATATGCAACAAGTCGTCATATATATCAATTTTTATTTGCATAAGAAATCTAAACTCTTTTTCTTTATATCCTAAGGGTGGTTAATCTACTATACCAAAACACATAAAAATTTAAAATCAAATCTATAATATTAAGAAAAAGTAAAACTTTTGAAAAGAAAAATATCAAATTTCACTTTGAACCAAATGCTAATGGTGGAAAATCTAAACTTTAAAGCATGTAGGATCGTGAAATAAATAAAAATATGCAGAATTATATTAATTAAATTATTTAAATTTTAATTTGTTTTAATTATAAGGAATGATTTGAATCGAATCCATTCGTAAATTTTCCAATCAAAATTTACAAATCGCACTAACAGAATCAAAATATTTAAAATATAGTTCATTTTTAATATATGCTTATATGAACATTTTTGCATGAATTGAACTTCGAACTCGCCCAGTTGACAGCCCTAAACCATGTCTTTATAGTCTGATATTGTAGTTTTAAGCTAATCCCAAGATATATAAAAAATATCATTTTGGGCGAGCAAAGAGATACATGAATAATAAATGTTTTATTTTTAATGCAGCCAGAGATACTGGTTGAATTAATATCTGCACATTTTACTGTAGATATTATTGATTTGTATTTATGGTCATTTATGCAAGCACAAGACATGAATTGTGAAACTCTAATACATGTTAAAAACGTATATTATTATATATATAACTAAAATAATAAAAAAATAAATCAAGATATAATACTTTTTAATGTGAAAATTTCCCTTACAAATCTAAGCCACAAAAATTTTATTATTAATTAAAATAGGCACAAAAATTATGTTAATTAAATTCACAACATATATATAAATATATCAACATTTTATTATAATAGTAATAATTTATTACTCTAATTAATATATTTATTTAATTATAGAAATTATTTTATATATGTTTAATTATAATAATTACTTTGTGTAATAATTTTTTATTGTTTTTTAAGTTTTATGATAATAACTTTAATTTCTTACATAATTTTTATTAGTTTATTTGAAAATTTAATTCAATTATTTATTTTAATAACTTTGTGTAATATATATTGAGAATATCAAATATATAAATTCATTAATTTTAATATTAAATATTTTATTAATTTTAGAATAATTATTTATTTTGATAAATTTATACAATATGTATTGACAATATTAAATATATATTCACTAATTTTAACATTAAAAATTATTTAATATTTTTCATATATATATATAGTTTTAATATTACATGTTTAAGTCTAATTTCAATATATCTAAATATGCAACCATTAATAAATTAATTATTTATCATTTATTAATATTATTATATTAACAAAATATTCTAATAATTCAATGAATTAATACTTATTAATTTTATTCTTTCATAAGATTGGACTAATTAGTTCTAGTTCTCTAATAAATTAGGTCATTATTATTATTTTTCATATCAGTCTCAATTTTAAATCAAATAAAGTTATTCTAATCCCATTCAATCTATTAAATTTAACTTATTTTAATGCTTCTCCTTAGTAAGAATTAATTTCATTTATAATAAAAAGGTGTGGACCATAGGTGTAAACAAAAAACTAAAAATTTGTAAGTTTTTATGATGATTTCCCACAAAGTTACAAACTTACAATTTTGTATATTAAATTTTGCAATTTTTTCAAACGACATAATTTTCTAGTATTTTACTTGTAACAAACATTTAACAAGTCATAAATTATCAATCAAAATTACATTAAAATAATTTTTTAAATATTTTCTCATTTGAATATAAAAGTGCAATTTTTTTTCTTAGCATAGAAAAGTTCAATTTTTATTAGAAAAATTACATGAAAATATATGATAATTTTTCATAAAATTTATAATACCTATAAATACTTTTTCGTAGCACCCAACAAAGCAAAACCATTTATCAAATTTGTTTCCATCAATCTTCAGCAATCTTGATTTGTTGAATAAAGTTCGAATTTTATGGATGATACCTAGGGTAATTTTATCAGTTCACCTTTGATATTTTATTTATTTATTTCTTAAAAATATACTATAAATGCTTATTCATTAGTAAATTCAATATAATCATAGTTTAGAATGCTCAATAATTCATCCAATATATCTATGCAAAAAGTTTAAATAAATGGACATAAACGGATTAAAATAAATATATATATTATAAATAGACATGAGTCATAATTATCACTTCAAATTATAAGGCAGGAGTTTAAAAAAAATTATTCAAAAAGATTAGAGATGAGAGATTAAGCAATACAATTATGCTGTTGCGATTTGCAAATTTGAGAATGAGACACGGACTCTCTTTTTTTTCCTTATCCATTTTATATTTTATAAATTTCCTCTTATATCGTGTTCATTAGTCATTAATTATATATATAATGTATATCTATTGTATAATTATAAAATTAGTATATATTCCAATAATTTTATATATTTAAACATTTATTTATTAATATAAATGCTTTTTGATTGATTTCTGACAAAAAAAAACCCTATTGATATGATATTATATGAAATATTTACTTTTTAAAATAAAAAATTTCAAAATCCATTTTTTCAAGTTGCTATCTTGAAAGAAAGTAAGCTTTAAGTTCCCTCTGCTAATAATAATCATCAACAGGATCTATGCTTTACAGGCAGGACGCATAGTGGGACGCACACAAATATACAAAGGCGCGCGAAGTGACAGCGCTCATTTTCTCTGAAGAGCAATCTCACCGAAGCGTGATTATCAAATCTTATTCTGTTAATAATTAAAATTAAATGTTGAGAAATCTTGATTTTAGTGATATTGAATTTTTTTAAAAAAATTTATACTATTATTTAATCTCTGATTCTTATATATATATAAACAATCTAATAATTTAACTATTTTTATGATTAAAAACTTATAATTAAATTATATTCGGAGATCATAAGCCTTAAATTATATTTAATTTTGCTTATTAATATAAGGTGTAATAATAATGGTTTATTCCTCTCACTGTGTTTTATGAAAAAATGATAAAAAAAGACATTCATTTAAACTGTGGTAAAATTACATACATTTTAATGTAAAGGTGTGCTCTGCTAATTTATTTTAAAATTTTATATAAAATTAGTGATATATTGAAATTCTCAATATATATATACAGGATTTGCTTTAGTACACCAATGATAAAGTTTTGGATTTTATATAATTTTTTTTTAAATTTACTACTTTTTTTAAAAAATTATGGAGTGTAATTTTTTATATATTTTTTTTATAAATTTTGCAGTATGAAAATATTAAAAAAATATATGAAAGAATTATAAATTTCATAAAAGATTATAAAACTTATATAAAAAATTGTAAAAATTGTATTGATATTCCCTTTGCGTGCGCCTGTGTGTATACATTTATAGATAAAATGAGACATAATTTCGACATATTGAGTTAGGCTTTTCTCAACCGAGCCACGTAGCAATGCATTCGTGGGTAAACTGCCTTTGTTAAGGGTTCCCATGACAACATAGTGTCCACACCTTTGCCCAAAATCTTACTTTCTTTTTCTTACGCGGGACGTCTTTTCCCACAAAGACCGTCTTCGATGAGCTCATTTCCGCTTTTCCGATTGTTCTTGACTAAAATCACCTCATTGTACAATGGCCAAACTGCCCTTTCTTTCCCCCGATGGCATCACCAATTAAATAGAGAAAGTACCTCTCTCCCCCTTAATAAAAAAATTTGGATTTATTTATTTATTATTTTTAAAGATAATTTTTATTTTTAGTAATTTATTTTTAAAATTTATTTAAAAAATTCAATTTAAAAATAAAAATAAAAAACAATTTTAAATATTTTTAAGCTTACTTTTTATGACAATTTTATAGTTAAATTAAATATTTACTTATATTTTTCATCAAATATTATCAACTAATTATTTTTAATTCAAATTTTTTTAAAAAATATAACTATTAACAATCATTTTTAAAAATAAAAATAAAAATAAAAATATACTCAAATACTCGCCTTCTTTCTAAAATTCCTTTCTAATCTTCTATATTTTTTTGGGTACACTTTTCTAGATTGAATTATTGATATCGATGGGTTTGTTTCGGTAGTGCATTGACTGTTTACAGATTCTGACAATATAAGCCTCTCAGAGTGCCTTTTATTTATTTTCATACATTTTTATTTTATATATCCAAAAAATATCAAATAGTGATTTAATGTAAAATTTTTATGCATAAACTTTCCCCCTTTTAAATAACAATGTCAATACTCTCCAACATTCATCTGGGAATCTCTCGCAGAACCTTAAATTTCACTCAGGCCATTCCAATTTCCAACCAAACTTCGCAGCAGAAATGATGAATTCTCCTGCATGTTCTCTCATAATCTTGATCTTGATCTTTGCTCATATCTTGCTCCTGCCAAACACAGCCTATGCTGCCTGCAGCTGTGATGAAGAAGCGGCCAAAAATGGTGATTCAGCTGGGGCCATCAAATACAAACTTGGCTCAATTGCTTCCGTCCTGGTCGCCGGCGCTCTTGGCGTGAGCCTCCCATTGCTGAGCAGGAAAATCCCAACCTTGAAACCTGAAAATGATATGTTCTTCTTCATTAAGGCGTTCGCCGCCGGCGTGATTCTGGCGACCGGATTCATTCATATACTTCCGGACGCATTTGAGAGGCTAACATCGCCGTGCCTGAAAGAAAATCCGTGGGGAAGATTCCCCTTTTCTGGATTTGTGGCCATGATGGCTGCGATGGGAACTCTCATGGTTGATTCTTTCGCGACGGGGTATTATAGGAGGCACCATTACAACAAGTCCAAACAAATTGGGGATGAAGAAACTGGAGAAGATCATGCTGGTCACATACATGTCCATACTCATGCCACACATGGACATGCTCATGGATCAGCCCACTCTCCTGAAGAGGAGGACGTACCATCAGAACTAATTAGGCGCCGTATTGTATCACAAGTAAGGTCAATAATGTCAAAAAAACAAATTATTATTTATATTAAGAATGGTATTTAAAATTAAACTTTAAATTTTTTATTTTTATTAAATTAAAATTTATAAATTTATTCTTATCATCTTATATTTAATTTAATTGATAGTTCTGATTTATATTTAAAATTTAATGTCGAATTATAAATTTAGTGATATTATTATGTCAATCTATTTATTGTTGTGCATTTCAATGAAACAACTCAATATAACGTTAATTTTGTGAGAGAAGATGGGTCCACTTAATAAACATGAACTCTGATCCTTATTTCAAGTCAATTGATGAATTTGTATCATTTCTTTTTTTTTTTCAATATTTTTATGTTATATTAAAAGGAAATAACCATAAATTTCTTTTATATAATGAAATTCGCAAATGATTTTGTATTTATTTTTTTAACATAACACCAAAATGACAAATTAAAGAAGATGATATTTGCCTCTTTTGAGTGCATAGGGGTCAAGACAGAGGATGGATGGAACTTGAGGCTTCAAAAATTTTGATATCTTTATTTTTATATATAATAATTCTGTATTATATTTTTAAAAATTGAAAATTTATATATATTTTATAAAAATCTGACACTTAATTAGTTCTCTTAAATCAAAAAACCTGGCTTCATTATTTCGAATAGAGCTACTGTGACTCGGTCAGTTTAACTGTTAATATTAGAATATGTGTATGTATTTTTAACTTTTTTTATTTATTTAGGGATATTAAAATTACTTGGTTTTGAGGGATTAATTAATAATATTTGCAGGTGTTGGAGATGGGAATAGTGGTTCACTCAGTGATAATTGGATTATCTTTGGGTGCTGCCATAAGTGTTGATACTGTAAAGCCTCTCATGGTGGCACTTTCTTTTCATCAGTTTTTTGAAGGAATGGGACTCGGCGGTTGCATAATTGAGGTATATATATGATATATGATATGATATAATCATTTTTAATTTTTTTCCTCTTATAAATTTAAGCAGTATTTGGATGCTATAGTCCTAGTACCAATCAAAATTTAGTTTTGACAGAAAATATAAAAAAGTGGTACCCAAAATGATAGCACCAAAAATACCCCAAAAGTACTTGAAGTAAAATCTTCAGTCAAAAAAGACAGTCACTATTTTTATGCAATAAGTTGCTGCCCATGCTTGATTGTGGATGATGATGAGAAACAATGAAAATAATATACAAAAAGGTTACTTTTAGTTTCTTATCCTTATTTTCTCACATAAAATGTTAGGTTTCATTTTAATTCTTACACACCCTTTATTTAAGATTGCGAGAAATTCACATTCAATTGAATCAAGTATTTTCCAAAAATATAAATCCAGGTAATTTATTTCAATGGGAAAAAGTTCAAAGTCAATGGAAAGTGAATTTTACATGCCCCACATTTTTGTTTGTCAATTCTCTTCATTTTACAATCACAAAGACACCATCTTTAATTTTAAATTTTTTTTTTTTAGTAAAATGCATCATTTTATTTAGTATTTTAGTGGTGTAATAATGCGGGATATTACTTAAAAATTAAATTTTTACTTCCTATTATGTATAAATTTTAAATTCAAAATCTTAGATTATATTTTATTTTAAAATTTATAATTTTTTACCAAAATGCATTATTTTAGTCAATACGTTAATATTACAATGAAACAAAATATTACTTACATTTTTTTATTATATTTGAAGTCTTGAATTTAAAGTTTTATATGCATGTTTCAATCAAATTAGTACCTTATCATTATTAAAAAAAATCATCATTTTAATGGATAATTTTTCAGATATCTCATTGGATTATGTTCGGAAAGTTCGAGTGGATTAATAGATGTTGGCAAGTTGCTAGAATGGCTCGTAAATGTTGCCATGATGACAACATCCTCTCATTTTTTTAATACAATAAAACGAAACTAACTTTCTATGTGGCCCTGTTGATGAAGAGGGAAGGTGAGATGGAGCAACCACATTGATCATTGAAAACAGTCTGCTTTTGAATTGTACTTGATGTTTCATTATTACCTAGTTTGACTGTAAAGTTAGATTTATATTTTTCCTAAGAAAATTTAATTTTTTTAAAATCTTGGGAAATGATTCATATAAATTCAGAATTAGAATGATTATAGGCTTAATTTCATTTGCAGGATCACCAATAGTTGGATTCCTTTAAATTTTTAAAAAAATATGATTAGGGTATATTATTCAAAATACAAATACAATCTTTTATCTCAAAATTTACAATTACTTTATATGAACTTAACATTGTAAAGTAAATATATATATATATATATATATATAGTTTCCATTTAAATTCATATAATTTATGTATCTAAAAAATTGAGGGATTCATATTCTTCATAATTCATATCCAAAAAAATTATACTAATTTTTAAAATTTTACCGGGACAATTATTTAAAAGAATTGAGATAACAATTCTTCTTTAATATAATTTTTTGGGTTTCTTGTAATATTTTATATTTTCCCGATCCAATATAACTATTAGACTGAATTATGTGATCTAAAATCAGTCAAATTTGTTTAAGTAATATTCAAATATGATTGATGCAGGATCTTAACACTTTCTGGTAAATATATATATTTAATTAATTTCTAACCCTAAGTCTAACATATATTTTGTAGGCAAAATTCAAGTCAAGATCCACAACTATAATGGCAGCATTATTCTCCCTGACCACTCCAATTGGAATAGCAATAGGGATTGGGGTTTCGAGTGTGTACAACAACAGCAGCCCCACTGCCCTAGTTGTTGAAGGGATTTTCAATTCTGCTTCAGCTGGAATCTTGATTTACATGGCTTTGGTAGATCTGCTTGCAGCTGATTTCATGAGCCCTAGAATGCAAAGCAATGTGAAACTCCAACTAGGAGCAAATCTCTCACTTCTTTTAGGGGCTGGCTGCATGTCTTTGTTAGCCAAATGGGCTTAAAAGTAATTTTGATTTTTTTGGGGAGTTTAGAATCTGTTTGTTTTAACGGAAAATGAAATTTTATGAAATACTTTCATGAGAAAATGTACTTTTAGAAAATGAATTAATTTTTAATTTGTTGTTTAGCAATTAACAGAAAATACTTTCTCTTGTTTAATGCATAAAGGAAAAAAATATATTGTTACAGAATTTTGATGCTATTTTTAGTTTAATTACAATTTTGTCACCTAATTTACAAATTGATCACATATTTGATCATCTAGCACTATGATATATTATTTTTATTTCTTTAATATACAAATTGAATCACGATAGCTTTACATTACTAATTTAATCAAATAGAAAATTAAAAATCATATTTGGTATACAGACTTCCGATGATACTCTAAGTTAGTAACATTAAAAGGAAAATTAATCGTTGATATAATATTAAGGGTTAAATTATGATATTCTTTTCACTTTACATTGGAAGAAAAATTTAAGATGTGTTTAAATATAATTTTATTTTTGTATTTTTAAAAAATATTTTAATTTTTTTTAAAAAAATTATGTTTTTAAAAACTATTTTGAAATTGAAAGAAAATAAAAAATATAGGGAGGTAGGTATTACAAATTAAAAATATTTCATTTATACAGAATAATTTTTAAAAATGAAATCCTAATTAGATTCTTCTATTTTAAAAAATAAAAAAATATTTTTAAAAATAGTAAAACAAATAGATTCTTAATCGATGATATAATATTAAGAGTTAAATTATAATTTTTTAAAAAATTTACACATTTTCTAACAATGTTAATTTGACTAATTTCCTTTCTCAAAGGTCAATAGTGCAAAAGTTTAAGATATCTATTTTAAATTTGACAAAAATTATTATTTTTTTAAGTTCAGGAGCTTAACATAGAGTATTTAATTTGAGTGGCACCAAATGTGGTTAATTTATATTTAGATCAAAATTATAATTATGTTTTTCTGCTTTTTTTTCTTCTTTAACTGGTGGAAGATTTTGGCGTTCTTGCTTAGCAAGGGAGAGCCTTTCTTTCTTGCGTATATACTTAGGGGTCGTTTGGTTCATACGGGAACTAAGTTCCCATGGGAAATGGAACTTCACAGGAAGTTGATTTCCCGTATGAACTTCCTGGGATATCTGAATTTTTGTTTGGTTGACAGGGAGCAAGTTCCATTTTCCGCAAAAGAACTTCCTATGTTTTTGTTTGGTTCAACTTTATATTTCCTACGATATAATAATGAAATGACGACAATAGCCTCTAAAATAAACATTAACATATATTAATTGATTTAAATTTTTTTTATGTGGAAAATACTGTTCTCCGAGGCGGGAAAATGAAAGGACACGACATTGAAGCGACAAAATGCAATGGCCTGAATACGAAACGACGCACGCAAAGGGCGTTTTGGCAAGCACAAAAAGGTCAAAACAGTAACAGTAACAACACTTCGCATTCCATCTCAAAGCTCACCAGTACCAGTGATCTCAAGACGCAGGAAGACACCATGCAAATCATCGCCGAATACAGCAAGAGAAGATACCAAACGACCCTGAACAACCGGATAACATCATTTATCCACATCAAACGCTGAAAGCAAGATCAAACAGCAACTCCGCACAAATGGGTCGTCCACAGGTAAACCCACCTCCTCTTTAGCATTGACTCTAATACAGGCATCATACTTCAGTTATAAGTGCAACGAAAATGTGGAGTTGCTTGCTTGGATTTGTGTTCCTATGTGAGTTGAAGTGAAACCCTAGCAGTTAGTAGGACCACAACATGCCATGTATTTTGTTGCATGTTACTGTCACTCCACATAATATCTGTTTGTATTAGGGAGTCATGTTACTGTCACTCCACATAATATCCGTAAGACAGTTATATTTCGATTATAGGCTCATGTTACTGTTTCTCGGTGAAACAGTAACATCCCACTGCCACGATGTTGCATTGTTATTCATACCTCACAGAGTGGCACTTACCCACGAGTTTTGTTAAATATGTATATCTCATTTTTTATCTCATGTTACTTTTTCTTGCTGAAACAATAACATCACTAGGAAGAATTGGATGTTGCGTTAGTAATCATACCTCGTTTTGTCTATTTATGCTTGAGCTAACTCTTCATTTGACGTTTACCCGAGCAGAAAGGCGCTAAAGCACTTACACAAGGAGACTTTTCTGATGAAGAAACCCAGAAATTCCAGCAATATAGGTCCAATCTTTTGGCCTGCATTAGGCAGGTTGATCAGCTTCAGTTGGATGACAGGCACACAACGGTGCTACGACACAACCCATTTTGGGTCCTAATTAACGCAATAATAACAAAGGAACTGGATCGCAGCATGTGTCGTAAGAGCGATGTTGAAATTCAGTCCATAATTGCTACCTTCTCAGACAAGAATAATTATTTCAACATTGGGGGCGATCATCTCAGAATAACACCAACATCAGTGAAGCTTATCTTTGGAATAAGAGATGGAGACCAGCCCATCCAGACAACGTCTGGCAAGAGGACACTGTCAAACTTTGATGTTAGATGTTTCCGTGGTAAATCACGGATGAGTAAACCAATAATATTCAAAGCTCTCGAAAGAGCAGTGCGGGGAACATCGGAGACTGATGTGCAGGATGTCTCCCGCCTCATGACGTTGATGCTTCTAGTCACCCTCTTCGTACCAAACAGGGCCCACACATTGGCCTGGTCATATATCAAATACGTGGAGGATGTAGACGAAATAGCACAATATGGGTGGTCACAATACATTCACGACCAACTCATGAATTCTCTCAAAAAGGACAGCACCCCTAATGTAACCGGGTGTGTCATGCTATTGCCAGTAAGTCAAAGATGTCAAAACTGCTCTTGACTTCGTGTCCGAATCCTTTACATTTTCTTCATTCATCTCCATTCATTTGAGTGAATGTTCCTGTCTCCTTGTTGTATGTTTGTCGCAAGTCTTGGCTCATGTTACTGTTTTAGACTAAAACAGTAACATGCCCCTACTTTGTCTCTGAATGGTTGCCCCAAGTTTTATGGCCTTTTTATTGTTAATGTGATCTCATTTGACAGTTATTCGTGAGTTCTTCATCCTTGCTGTATGTTTGTCGCAAGTCTTGGCTCATGTTACTGTTTTAGACTAAAACAGTAACATGCCCCTGCTTTGTCTCTGAATGGTTGCCCCAAGTTTTATGGCCTTTTTATTGTTAATGTGATCTCATTTGACAATTATTCGTGAGTTCTTCATCCTTGCTGTATGTTTGTCGCAAGTCTTGGCTCATGTTACTATTTTAGACTAAAACAGTAACATGCCCCTGCTTTGTCTCTGTATGGTTGCCCCAAGTTTTATGGCCTTTTTATTGTTAATGTGATCTCATTTGACAGTTATTCGTGAGTTCTTCATCCTTGCTGTATGTTTGTCGCAAGTCTTGGCTCATGTTACTGTTTTAGACTAAAACAGTAACATGCCCCTGCTTTGTCTCTGAGTGGTTGCCCCAAGTTTTATGGCCTTTTTGTTGTTAATGTGATCTCATTTGACAGTTATTCGTGAGTTCTTCATCCTTGCTGTATGTTTGTCGCAAGTCTTGGCTCATGTTACTGTTTTAGACTAAAACAGTAACATGCCCCTGCTTTGTCTCTGAGTGGTTGCCCCAAGTTTTATGGCATTTTTGTTGTTAATGTGATCTCATTTGACAAGTTTTATGGCATTTTTGTTGTTAATGTGATCTCATTTGACAGTTATTCTTGAGTTCTTCATCCTTGCTGTATGTTTGTCGCAAGTCTTGGCTCATGTTACTGTTTTAGACTAAAACAGTAACATGCCCCTGCTTTGTCTCTGAATGGTTGCCCCAAGTTTTATGGCATTTTTGTTGTTAATGTGATCTTATTTGACAGTTATTCGTGAGTTCTTCATCCTTACTGTATGTTTGTCGCAAGTCTTGGCTCATGTTACTGTTTTTAGACTAAACAGTAACATGCCCCTGCTTTGTCTCTGAGTGGTTGCCCCAAGTTTTATGGCATTTTTGTTGTTAATGTGATCTCATTTGACAATTATTCGTGAGTTCTTCATCCTTGCTGTATGTTTGTCGCAAGTCTTGGCTCATGTTACTGTTTTAGACTAAAACAGTAACATGCCCCTGCTTTGTCTCTGAGTGGTTGCCCCAAGTTTTATGGCATTTTTGTTGTTAATGTGATCTCATTTGACAGTTATTCGTGAGTTCTTCATCCTTGCTGTATGTTTGTCGCAAGTCTTGGCTCATGCTATTGTTTTAGACTAAAACAGTAACATGCCCCTGCTTTGTCTTTGAGTGGTTGCCCCAAGTTTTATGGCATTTTTGTTGTTAATGTGATCTTATTTGACAGTTATTCGTGAGTTCTTCATCCTTACTGTATGTTTGTCGCAAGTCTTGGCTCATGTTACTGTTTTAGACTAAACAGTAACATGCCCCTGCTTTGTCTCTGAGTGGTTGCCCTAAGTTTTATGGCATTTTTGTTGTTAATGTGATCTTATTTGACAGTTATTCGTGAGTTCTTCATCCTTACTGTATGTTTGTCGCAAGTCTTGGCTCATGTTACTGTTTTAGACTAAACAGTAACATGCCCCTACTTTGTCTCTGAGTGGTTGCCCCAAGTTTTATGGCATTTTTATTGTTAATGTGATCTCATTTGACAGTTATTCGTGAGTTCTTCATCCTTGCTGTATGTTTGTCGCAAGTCTTGACTCATGTTACTGTTTTAGACTAAAACAGTAACATACCCCTGCTTTGTCTCTGAGTGGTTGCCCCAAGTTTTATGGCATTTTTGTTATTAATGTGATCTCATGTTAAAGACTGCGTACAAGAATAACTTGTTTACCTCAAGTTGTTCTTCATCTTTTTATTACTCCGTCTTCGATGCAGCCTCCTAAGGAAATTAACGTGACAAATTGTACGTTTTATTATCCGCAGTATTGGCTGTGTGAGATTACCAGCGTGCTGGGCGGGCACCACATCCAAAGAGTTCCAAGGTGCCTCAAATGGGACCTGAAGCTCCTCACACGCCAACTGAAGGATCAACTTATCAGCCAACTTCAGGTAACAGTATGAAAATATTAACTTATTATGATGCCCGATACATGTCAGTGCAAGAAAGCATGTTACTGTATTGAAACCTGGAGAGTGATTATGATATTATTGTTTATACGTGAAACAGTAACAGGTCCTTCTCTCCAGGTTTCAATTGTTATTTTGATACCCATTCCAGCAATTTACTTTGTTTTATGCATGGTGTTGCTGTTTCATAACAAACACAAGCATGCCGTAGTCACAATGCAACATGTTACTGTTTTCTCTGAAAACAGTAACATGCCGATTTCCCACACTAACAGTGGAAATAATGTTATGCTTCAGGTCGTAAACAGAGAGATTGAGCTCACTGTACATGAATACGACCTCCTCTACACAGATGAGACAAATCTGCGGTTGATTGAATTCGCTGACAAAACAAAATCACACGACACACCATCCCAATCGGAGGATTCGGAGGGCGATAATGAGACAGCATCGGCCCAGTACGTGATCCAACCCCGGCCAACAAAGTTGGACCAATTTGCCGATATTGCGCTGTCCCAGAAGGATCAACAGCAATAAAACAACGATGAAGTTCTACGGCTTAGGGATCAACTCACCAGTGCAAACACAGAGTTACTCAGACTGAAGGATGAGTTGACGTCCCTCACTGAGAAACTTCATTCGTTAGAACAACAGAAAGAAGAAAACGCCGAGACAATATCCAAACTCAAACACGATAACGCACTGCTACAGGAGAAACTGTCCACAGCAACAAGTGAGGCAAAAAACCTCAGGGCGGTCAACATTAGTTTAGAAAACCATAATAAACAGCTCAATGCACAGCTATCAGAACATATTGTGTAGGTGGTTGAACAAGCTGAGGTAGAAACCACCAGAGCTGATGAGCAAGTTATAGACGAGGCAAGACAGCGATCGATGATAGCGAACATAAAGAAAAAACTAAGAAAAATAAAACGGGACGAGGAGTTCACGTACTCTGGTCCTTTGAAAAATGAACGAGACAAGCATATGCACGTCAGCAGATAACAACCGCTGAGGAGGTCTATGGGCAAACCAAAGAGGCCCCTATTGTAATTGAGGATGAAACACCCACAGATAAAAACAATAAAAAGCAGACTCACAAGCCACCCCACAGTCCAAAGTTTCCAACTTCAAAATACCTGACCAAGGATGTCAGGAGTAAGATGATGCAATTAAAATTGGCAGGAGATCTACAGTAAGTCATGTTCTATTTTGTTGTGGATGCTTTGCATTTACTAGGAAGTTTTATCTATCGCCTCATCTAATCCCTTTGCCAAATCACCACATGCAATATTTTTGTCTGGTCAATCCCCGAGTAAGATTTGTTCATCACATTTGAGGATTTGGTGGGAGTTATGAAGGAGGCATCAATCACGAACAACGTATGTATCATCTGGTCGTTTTTCACGCATTGTTATTTTGTCGTTAATCACACCTCTATTCCTGTTACTGTTTCTTTCCTAAACAGTAATAAGAATATAGTCTAATCGATCTCGAAGAGATTGTTATCTCAACTTTGTGGAGTCCAAACGATTAGATACAATTATGCTGTCTGTTTCAACTGACGGATTCTTGTGTTACTGTTTGAAGTTTGCCACCCTTATCAATCATATAACAAGAACTAAATAATCAATGCAGATCATAGATGCCCATGCCTACACTCTGAGCCTGGCTTCCAGGAACAGTGAAAGGAAGGTATTTGCCTTCGACAGCTGTTGCTGGGTAAGATTCTGAATCCATCTCGCTTATATGAATCACAGAAGGCATCATTGATTCTGATGTAGGTTAAAACTATGTTGACAGTCTTATATTGTGAGTGACCTCAAGTTTCTCCAGGAAGCCAAGCAATACAAATTCGATGCTCATATGGAGGAGGCGATGGCTGCAGACGTTGTTATCTTCCCACTGAACTCCACGGGCGTCAATGACTTCAGTAACCCCAACCACTTCACTCTTCTCGTCCTAGATAATAAAGCGCGCAGGTGGACACACTATAACTCGATGCGGCCGAGAAGAGAGGGGACATCGGATCCATACTTTCGTGATGCCATGATAGTGGTGAGTGATATTAAATACCTTATTATTTTATTGACGTTACTCTTTCCATCAGACACAGTAACATCATTGGGTTATTTGTATGGTGGATGTGTTTTTGTTGCTGATGTTACTATTGCCATAACAAAAACTTATAACTCATAACAATACAAGATGTTACAGCCAGAAATGTAGACAATTGCATGGAGTTTTCATTTTTCATTTTTGTTGGTTTGCTAACAACAGAAGGACTACTATGAGAAAAGGATGAATGAAGTCCTTGCACGGGGTGGATTGGATAAGAGGGTAGGGCGAGCCACCTCAGGTCCACCGTTTGATATAATATCATACAAACGGTCACCTCAACAGGTGGAAGCATCGTAAGTAGCAAGGTCCTTTCTTATCAAATGTTAACATGTCTAGTGGGTACCAAACTAACTCGTTACTATTTTCCAGGCAAGACTGCGGGATAATCGTATGCTTCCATATAGAGAATATATTCAACAATAATGAGTTTCAGGAACAATTTCCCTTGGAAGAAGTGAGAAAATATAGAGCAAGATTAGTTAATAAATTCCTCCAGGATTTCACTCTTCCCAGCTGAAGTTGATTAACATGCACATATATAACAATAAAGTTGATTATTATGCACGTATGTAAAACTAAATTCATGTTACACCATTGTCTTAATATTTAAAATTCAAGTGTATGTATAACTCAATTGTAAATGTAATTCTTCTGTACAGATTAATCTTATATCCAGTTTATGTTAGCACTCAGACATCAGGTTGCCATATGAATTACTCGCACGTGTGTTGATGTTACTCCTTTTTAACGGATACCCCTCCCATCCAGTTGTGCGATACTATTCTCAAAACCTACCACCAATATTTGTATGAATGAAGGACAATCTTTGAACAGTCATCAGCGATGAACATGCACCTCTCACACGTACACGGGGCAGTTCCCTGGGTGTTACTATTTTCGTCCAAAATAGTAACATCGCATAAACTGTATTTTCTTGCTTCTTATCTTGAGAGGGACTTGTCAAGTGACATTCACAACCACTTAGACGCAGGACTGAGCAGCCTCTACGATGTTACTGTTTTCGCCAAAAACAGTAACATCGCTTATGAACACGTTTCTTGAACATAATGAGGATAAGAACCTGTCAAGTGATGTGAATAACAACCTAGACCCGCCCTCCAGCCAACCATAACCTCCAGGGCTCAATACCCAGCACCCTCGTTGATGTTACTGTTTTCGCCAAAAACAGTAACATCGCTTATGAACACGTTTCTTGGACATAATGAGGATAAGAACATGTCAAGTGGCGTGAATAACAACCTAGACCCGCCCTCCAGCCAACCATAACCTCCAGGGCTCAATACCCAGCACCCTCGTTGATGTTACTGTTTTCCCCAAAAATAGTAACATCGCATATGAACTAAGTTTCTTGGACACAATCAGGATAGGAACCTGTCAAGTGACGTGAATAACAACCTAGACCTGCCCTCCAGCCAACCATAACCTCCAGGGCTCAATACCCAGCACCCTCGTTGATGTTACTGTTTTCGCCAAAAACAGTAACATCGCTTATGAACACGTTTCTTGGACATAATGAGGATAGGAACATGTCAAGTGGCGTGAATAACAACCTAGACCCGCCCTCCAGCCAACCATAACCTCCAGGGCTCAATACCCAGCACCCTCGTTGATGTTACTATTTTCCCCAAAAACAGTAACATCGCATATGAACTAAGTTTCTTGGACACAATCAGGATAGGAACTTGTCAAGTGACGTGAATAACAACCTAGACCCGCCCTCCAGCCAACCATAACCTCCAGGGCTCAATACCCAGCACCCTCGTTGATGTTACTGTTTTCCCCAAAAACAGTAACATCGCATATGAACTAAGTTTCTTGGACACAATCAGGTGACGTGAATAACAACCTAGACCCGCCCTCCAGCCAACCATAACCTCCAAGGCTCAATACCTAACACCCTTGTTGATGTTACTGTTTTCCCCAAAAATAGTAACATCGCATATGAACTAAGTTTCTTGGACACAATCAGGATAGGAATTTGTCAAGAAACGTGAATAACAACCTAGACCCGCCCTTCAGCCAACCATAACCTCCAGGGCTCAATACCCAGCACCCTCGTTGATGTTACTGTTTTCCCTAAAAATAGTAACATCACATATGAACTAAGTTTCTTGGACACAATCAGGATAGGAACTTGTCAAGTGACGTGAATAACAACCTAGACCCGCCCTCTAGCCAACCATAACCTCCAGGGCTCAATACCCAGCGCCCTCGTTGATGTTACTGTTTTCCCCAAAAACAATAACATCACGTATGAACTAAGTTTCTTGGACACAATCAGGATAGGAACTTGTCAAGTGACGTGAATAACAACCTAGACCCGCCCTCCAGCCAACCATAACCTCCAGGGCTCAATACCCAGCGCCCTCGTTGATGTTACTGTTTTCCCCAAAAACAGTAACATCACGTATGAGCTAAGTTTCTTGGACACAATCAGGATAAGAACTTGTCAAGTGACTTGAATAACAACCTAAACCCGCCCTCCAGCCAACCATAACCTCCAGGGCTCAATACCCAGCGTCCTCGTTGACGTTACTGTTTTCCCCAAAAACAGTAACATCACGTATGAGCTAAGTTTCTTGGACACAATCAGGATAGGAACTTGTCAAGTGACTTGAATAACAACCTAGACCCACCCTCCAGCCAACCATAACCTCCAGGGCTCAATACCCAGCAGCCTGGACGATGTTACTATTTTCGCCAAAAACAGTAACATCGCATAGACTGTATTTTTCTTGCTTCTCATCCTGAGAGGGACTTGTCAAGTGACATGCACAACCACTCAGACGCAAGACTGAGCAGCCTCTTGGATGTTACTGTTTTCGCCTAAAACAGTAACATCCAAGATAATGAGTAACCAGTAGCGTTCGATGATGCACGCGAAAGGACTGAGCTGTACTACAGGAGTATCAATGGAATTGCCATGAGAAAAAAAAAAGGAATGTATTGTTATATTCAGCCACATCATCTAATACATTATGTGATCCGATGTCAGTGTCCAAAAAATAGGTGCACATACAGAAGTTCAACAACATAGTATGAATTTAGTGAGTGTCTTGACTCCTATTAACTACTAGTTTTTCTAGAACTTCACTGATCTGGAAGTAACAAACCATGCACATAAGCAGATCTGTACTCTTCTAGAAGGCTAAAAAAGAAATCAACTTCTAGGGGGTTGAGAGCAATTTTCCTTGCCGCAGTCATAACTTGGGTAGGAGTTAACCCATCAATCTTCATAATCTCACTTGTCACTTGCATCCTTCTCCCTGCAGAATCAGATTCATATTGGAAATAAGAAGCCAAGCGGCCTATATGTTTACTTGCATCCTCCATCACATCACTCATTCGTGCAAATCTAGAAGAGAATTCTCTCAGAACTTCTGAATTTTCTATCTTTGCCTTCTTTGACCTACGGTTTACTGGGGTGGTTGAGGAAGAAGTTCCCATTGGGGCACATGGAGGGACTGGGTAAGTGTCCTCCGCGGAAAAGGCAGGAACATTTTCTTCTTACTCTTCTTCTATGTCCCTTACTTCGTCTTCTATCCCCTCTAATGTATCTTGTGGATTTACAGCCTCGTCTCCAATGGCTCTATCCTTTCCAAATATTTTGGCTAAATCATCAAAAAATGGAAATGGCTAGTTTCTTAAACCCACGGCATTTTTGTGGCTCTAGCATAAAAGAAGGGAAAACATAATGAGAGAAGGTAAAACTTTAAAAGTTGTCACCAATAAATAGAAATATACACAATTACACTTATGTGCATAGAAGAAAAGGCATAATATAAAATATTACCTTCACCCATTCATCCCACACTGGCTTTGAGTAAGTTACGAACTTCTCTTCATCATTCCATCCAAATCTGCTGGCAGCTGGACCAAGCATCTCCGCAATAGCATTATATTGATTCCTCAGATACTTGATACAGGACTCGATGTGTGGCTTAGCCTTCATACCACACCCAGGAATCTTCTGATCCATAAGTTGTTCCAATCTGTTATAAGCACCATTCTTGAACTGGCCATTATTCGTTTTTCAACCACCCAGCTCCACAAGATCCATCATCGCACTAATTAGTGTACGATCCTCAGCGCTTCCCCATCTTGTGCATCCTTTAGATGGGTTCGCACCTTCACCACCTTGGTTGGCATTTCTCTGAGCTTTTGGTTGACTCATCTGTGAAGAATGAAAGATGGAAAGACAGGAAACATAGGAATTCGTTAGAGCGGCATTCTGCTCATGATTTAGCAATTTAGGATGATCATACCACCAGTTCAATAAAAAGCGAAGTCATTACTCCCATCTTATTACAAATTCAGATAAAAATAATACAAGAATAAAGTATATATTGTCTACAAATCCATAAATGTAATACAAGTGAAACACACTACATAGTTTTAGCTAAACCCTATTCAATGACGTGGTGTCATGTAACCATGCATTGTACATCTCATTGGCAAGATCATGTTTGAAGGTAGTCCATGCAGCACTAGATTCCATAATTCCAATATTAAGTTCACCATTGTCTTCTTCCTCACCATCCACAAGCAAGGGCTCCATAGGATCCACACTCATGAATGTTCGGATGAAATTATGCATCAATGCGCAAGCCAGGATAATTCTACTCACGGTTTTCCTAGGGTACCAAGTTGTACATCTTAGAATACCCCATCTCATTTTTAACAATCCAAAACACCTCTCGATAACATTCCTTGCTTGCGAATGCTTCATATTAAAATATTCCTCAGCAGATACAGGTTGCGCACCACTCTTCCACACACTTAGATGATATCTCTAGCCTCTAAATGGTGTTAGAAAACCCTCACAATTCATGTATCCGGCATCACACAAATAGTAGTTGCCTATAATTAACCAACATAAGTGTTAGGTACTTTCATCTTAAATAAGCTCCTTGGTTCAGATTGAGCAATGTCAAGGTACCTATGGTGTTACCTTGTGGAACTTGCAAAGCATTTTTTCTAGAAAGTGCATCTCGAAGCACTCTATTGTCATGTGCGGACCCCTCCCAACCAGGCAATATATAAATAAATTGCAAATCCCGCGTGCAAGCAGCTAACACATTAGTAGTGAGTTCTCCTCTTCTATTCCTGAATCTAGCTTTATCTTTATCCCCAACACGAACCTTAATATGAGTTCCATCCAAAGCACCTAAACAATTCTGCAGTGTGTATATATATAACTTGTTAATAGATACTGTATATATTTATAAATATTTACACATTCATCTAATCTTCCTAGAAATTCTAACTTACCTTAAACCATTTCCACCTCTCATCTTGGCAATTCTCAGTCACTGGCTCAGGTTTCTTTAGTAGAATATCATGGCATCTAAGGACAGCGAGGAGAACTAAATTGAAGTGCCTAGATATTGTCTCACCACTTCTCCTAAAGTACAATTGAGTTCTTCAATTTTTTGTGTCATGAGAAAGTGTTAATAGAAATAAAGCAACCATCTCCTCTAAACTAGTATTCATATTTCCTTGTAACTTACCGACATCTCTAAGCATATCACATAACTTAGAAAAACAGGCTCTATTCATCCTAAGGTTGTCCAAGCATGCTAAGTCACTTTCTTGAATCATTGGCCTGAGATTCAAAATCCTAGCATAATATCTTTCTTCAGCACAACTGTCAAATATATAGGACATAGGCTGAGGCAATCTAATGTCCAAAAAGGACAAAAGATACAAGAATTCAGAAATAGCCTCCAAAATCATGAGCATCATCTGTGTGTATAATGCAATACATGTAGTAGCAATCTTCTTCTTTTTACTCAACGGTAAGCGAGCCATAACTGTATGACATAGGCAAATTACATGCAAGAATGTTATAAGTTAGAAGAGCAATAAAAATATGGTCAGCCACTCTGAGTAATTTGAATGCAACAAATACTATTCATCTTTTTCAAGGTAGTCAACAGGCAAACAACAACGATATCATATCCAGAACCTCTTAGAAGCTCTGCCGTCGTGGTTGGATTAAACATACCAGTTTGCTAAACCATAAGCACACCCTTTTTTGTCAAATTCCACCATTATTTTATAACAGTTCCTATTCCGACGATTCAGCTCCGGAAAGTCGGGAAGGAAGTCCAAATTTCAAATATGGAGGCTGTAGTTTACTTAATACAACAAGAGGAAATATAACGAGCAATGTCATCAAGGCTTACCAGAAATCGCTAGTGCCGTTGCCCGGAACTGTTGCTAGGGTTTAGAGGAGATGGCAGAAGCTCGAGAACCAGAAGCGCAACTACCGTTGCCGGAGACTGCTGCTAGGATTGAGAGGCGACGGGAGATGCTCGACAAACAAAAAGGCATACAGGAAGAAGTAAATCCTGATATTCAAATTACAAGGGCAAAAATGGTATTAAGTAATTTTAGCAGGGTCATTCTTGTCTATAAATTAGTTGAAAACGCAGCCAATAAAACTTACCGAGGGGGGTGGGTAAGTGACCTTCTGCGTTTTATGGGAAATACAAGTTCCCGGGAAGATCCATTTCCTCCCATTTGGGCAACCAAACAACTCTGGAGTCATTTATTTCCTGAGAAGTCCAGTTTCCCACGTTATTGTTGCGAATCAAACGACCCCTTATTTTCAATGAAATATTTTCTTTTAAATTATAACTTCACATTTTACAACAAGATTTGAGATTGACCCATTATTCAAATGTTTTCTGGAATGTTTCTTTTTCGTTGGGTGTCCCAACATGTGCGCTTCTGCACTAGCATAGAACAAGCCAGATGTATATTCATTTTATATATCTTCCAATTGAAATAAAAGTGGACTTAGATGCCTTTTCTGGGCCCCATTTATTTTTCCCGAAGGGTATGTTACGGACATTGGATAAGTTGAAAAAAAGGGAGAAAAGAAAGTGACAACACAAAACAAGGTCTAATTTTCATTTTGCATGGTTTGTTGCGAGAAGACCACCCAACTGGGAGACTTATATTTTTAATACATGCAATCAGATATTTAAGGTATATTTTTAATACATGCTGTCATATATCGGCTTATTTGATATAACAATTAAAATAATTGATTATTGATTAATTTTAGTGTATAATAATTATAATTTTTTTTGCATAATATTTAATAATTATTATTTTTCTTAAAAGATAATTAGTGTAAAAATTTTTGGTGAGAAAAAAATCACGATTAGATAATAAATTAATTTTTTTGATTTATTTTCTTAATCATAATTTTTCTCTCACTATAAGTCTTTTTGCTAATTATCTTTCAAGAAAAGTAATTATTATTAAAAGTTATGTCATTAGTGAGAGAAAAATCATAATTATTATACACTAAAATTAATTAATAATTAATTATTTTAATCACTATATTAAACAATCCCTAGGTTTATTTTGACTGTTAATCCATTTTAAGTTTCAAGGACTTTTGTTTATTACCTTATTTAAAAATATGTTTATATAAATAAATTTTTAAATAGGCCATTTAACTAAATCAAAACCCTTAATAAATCAGACCAAATTTAAATCTTGATCATATATAAAGTCTTACTTAGTGTAATTTTTTTCTCGCTCTTAATTACTAGAAGTGGTTGCCAAATATCCGTGGCATCATTTTTATAGTTAAGCCATTACAAGGAGTTGGAAAATTCCGAAGGAATCACTTTTGTAGTTGAGCCAATTCAATTTAAAAAGTGTTTGACGAAGAGTTGTTTTATAAGCTTTTAGCAGATTTAAGCGACTTTAATTGATTGATTAAATTAATTACTCAAATTAATTATTTAGTAAATAACTTATTGAATTAGATAATTAACTCTTAATCAATTAATGTAAAAAAGTTATAGAACTTAGAATTTTTAATTAACTAATTGACAAAAGATCTTAATAAAATTATCCTTAAACAACATACTAATTACCACCCATGCATTAACATGTAATACCTTATACATAATTATCTATTCATGCTAATAAATACATTCTTTGACTGCATTTTTTTTCTTGTGTTGTGGCATAATTCATCTAAGTATAAATAGAAATATAATATTTCTTTCTCTATTTTTATGGCACAATATTTGTCTACATCATCTTTTCCATTTTAACTAATTGAGTATAAATAAATGGATTTGATGAAGAAACAAATTAGGAATAATTTGTAAGATTATTTTGTGAGCTAACATAAACAATGATAATTTATAAATTTAGATTAAAGAATGCATGAATAATATAGAGCATTTTGTTTAGACCTAAATTGGTGATCATGTTATGATTAAGTCCTATTTGAACACTTATGCCTATGTGGATATTTTATTTTGTAGACTTTTATTTTGCATTTTCTACGAGGAGCAAGTTCTCCTAGTTTGACTCACTAGAGAGAGGTTTGAAATCTTACTTTATACATACTTATGGTTAGGCCCATAAATGAGCCAAGTCAAGCTTCTGCTTGTTTGAACTAGTTCAACAAAATTAAATATGTTTGAGCTCGAGTTCAAGCTCAATTGATAAATGAGCTTAATTAAGTTTAAATGAATTTGGACATGTTACATGATTTTTTTAATAAATAATAATAAAGATGTAAAATAGTTTTTTACTATAAATAAATGACACTATACTTATAAATCTCATTCTCATTTAACCAATATACATAGAAAATAATGTAATATAATATTTGAACATTACATAATAACTACATAAGTATAAAATATCACTAGAAATTCCTTTAATTTTTTCAAACAACTTAAACATAAAACATTTAGATTTCATTATTAGAGGTACAAGTTCTTCTTTTTTTTTTTTTACTTTTGTAAATTAAGAATAAAAAGAACTTTTGATAACATCAAAATATTAAGTAAAAGAATCAATAATTTGATAAAATTATAAACAACATGATAAGTAGAAATATATGTAGAAGCTCATTTAGACTCATTTAAACTTGCAAATATCATGAGCTTTGTATTTTGAAGTTTGAACTTGGCCTATCAATTATACGAGCTCAAAATGGTTAGGTTTAAATTTGTTCAACTTGAACATAGAATCAAGTTTTTTACAAGTTGATCATGGATAACTTAGTTCATTAATAGTCTTACTTGTGGTTGCTTCATTGAAACAAAAGACTTGTAATGTATATAGGAGATGAGTTAGACAACTCCCTCCTAACTTTTTATCATCTTCAATTTATCTTTTGTATCTAGTGAAATGGAATAAATTTGAAATACAAAGATGTTTTATTATCGAAGAAAATTTTAGATTCATTATCAAGACATTAAATTAACAACCAAGTATGATTTTTATCATAATATATCTCTTGTTAAATTGATTTCCTCAAACTCGCATGCTAGATAATATGATGAATATGATCTTGATATATAATATGATGAATGCAATCTTGATTGGCTTTTTAAATTCTTTGATCTATGTTTCCAATAGCAATATCAAAGCCATTTTCAATCACCTTACATGATTATGATATATGCAAATTTTGTTAGAAAATTTATATGTTGTTTTTGGCTTCCAAATTCAAAAAGATAAGTTGTGAAAATCAATGACAAAATTTCATCTTGCAATAATAAATTAATGAAAATTTTTATCTAAATAATTTTCTATAAGTTTTTTGAATAATTTGCACAAATTAATTAGTTGATTTAGTTAGAACCTTTTGGTTTGGGTTAAATCCCCAAAATTACGAATCTCAAAGTTTAAGAAAGGAGATTTGCAAACATTACTACAAAAAAAACTATTTAATATTGGTTGTTTAACACATTCTATATTGATTATCACTTGATGTGTATGCAAGCATCATTATAAATCATGATATTCAATGTTGGTTATTGAATCAACGTTAAATACCCATATCAACGTCAGTTTTTTTTACAAGAAAACTAATGTACTTAATTATAATATATTTTATTGATAACCAACATTGATGATATTTGTTTAAAGCATTAGTTGCATCAAATAATTGACATTATTTCATTTTTTTACAAAAGAATCCATAAAAATTCTGCTAAATCCCATTACCCTCAAAGCAATATTTGAACTTAATTATAGAACCTAACAACTCATATTGTCATACAAGCAATAACTACAGTGCTCAAATCCTACCTTAATGTCTTTATAATCAAAATTAATATTATAAGTACAATAAATTGGAAAAAAGATAAATAATGATACATTTATTTGGATCCAAATTACAATAGACATATATAATGTGTAAATGTTATAAAAATTGAAAATAATACCTTTAAATGCTGAAAAAAAAACTTATATTATTTTTCAATGATATGATTATTGATAATAATACTTATAAATCTCACTATGGCAAAATAAGGGCACAATAATGTTAGAATTGCTCTTATAGATAAAACATTAATACAATATACTTTTATTAAAGATAAATTTAGTACCTAATATTTGCCATTAAACTTTGGTAGAATCATGTGTTATTCAAAATATATAGGTCATCTTGACCTTTTGTAAGAAAGAAATTCATTATTTTTTCTTCAAAACACTGATCAAAACTCTAATTAATGTAATCAAAAACAAAAAATCTAAAAAAATTAACATAACTTATAACAAATAGATGCTTATATTCAAGTTTAAAGGAGAAATAAGACATTTAAACAAACCATAATGTTAAAAAAAGGATGTCAGCAAAAGCAAAAACATGGTTGAATTTGAAAAAAATGTGATCTTTTGATTTGTTAGAGAGAAATTATAGGGACATCTTTTTTACAAAATAAAATGAACTAATTGATTACTCTGTATGGCACTCTTTATAATTTATCTAAAACTCAACGCTCAGGACAAGTTTCTAATTTTAACTCCTACATTCATTTTTACAAGTTTCAAGGAGAGAAAAGTAGTGTCATTTAATATTCTACATTGATTATAAACTAAAACTGATGTTTTAAGACTAACTATACATTTACTTTTTCACATTGATTGTATAATAAAACCAATATGGAATTCCATTTTATCAATCCATTAATGCCTTAACTACCTAGTCAAAATTTTACTATTTCAAAATTAACAAGCACAACAATATTAAAATAAAACTAATTTAATTATACACATTATATGTATTAGAACTTATAATTTACATATACATCACATGTATATATCAAACTGGTATCTAAAACATAATTTACTTTAAATGAAATTTATAACATTAAAATTCTTCTATTTTATTACACAATTAAATAGAATAATAGCAAATTGAATGTAAATGAAATAAATGAGAAAAAAGACAATCTATTATGAAAGTATATTCTTCTATTTTTAAAATCACATCAATTTTTAATAAATAATCAACATTGTTTAGGCTATTTTTTTAATACAATTGCATCTTAACATAAAAATAACACTAAATCATCAATATAGTTTACAAAATAATGCTTTCCTCTTGTTAAAGAAAGATTTGATATATTTTCTTCATGTTAAAATACTCCACAAGATTATGTAGATATTGGTTATGCATTCCTTGCAATATTGGATGAAATATGGGGATCACACATTTATCCATATTGCATATCTAGAAAATTTTCAAATTTTATTATCATGACAATTGTATTAAATAGTGGATATCTTTTGCCACCTAAACTATTCGAGGGCAGAAGATATCCGCGGTTTGATGAGATACTCATGATCATAAAAAATAAAACTTTCCTAGATATATAATAAAAATATGTGTATTGTCTTCTTATTCTACTTAAATAAAGATGAAGTGAAAAAGAAATTTATAAGCAAAATGAAAATCAATATATATTGGTTATTAAACAACAATTAATGTTGACTTATACAACTTAATATTTATTACATATTAGTGAACATTTGTTTTAAATTATATGTTGGTAAATATTTATTACAACTTTTGCAACATGATAATTTTCCAACAAGAATGTTGGTATAAGAAAAAAATTAATGTTGTTTTATTATTTTTTTAAAGAAAATATAACTTTTACATTTTGACAATATTTTCTAACAAAGATCTATACAAAAACTACATCAGATTATCAACATATATATATATATATATATATATATATATATATATATATATATATATATATTTAAGATGTACATTTTTATCTTAAAAAATAAGCATTTTATCATTGACACTTTAGGAAATATAATGTTTATTATAAAGATCACTTTGAAAAAAGGTCATGGTGATTGTTTTCATATCAGAGGATAGAAACATAGTTCATAAAAGGTAGAAATTTTTATTTTATTACTTTAAAGAAAAGTGATGGTAATTGTTTCCATGGCTACCATGCATATTTTATCATTAGTCCTTTATTGCTAGATATTCTACCATAATAATATTTTATTCTTAATCCCTTACTTTCAAATCCAGTGTAGATTATGAAAACTTGATACAGATTGTGGCCAAGAGAGGATGATAACTCCAAAATAATAAATTGCATCTTAGTAGTTAATGATTAAGTAGCATTAATTATGTATTATTTGTTAAAAAATAAAGTAAAAATTTAAATGAAAAATAAAGTCAAATAAAAACTAAGGATTGAACACCTAAATGAAAAATGGAGTAAAACAGAAAAGAAAGGAGAACATAATTTATAAGTAAAATAGAAAATTCTACATTAGTTATTAATATCTAATCAATGTCTTAAAAATGAATTTCTCATTCTATGTTCGTTGACATACCTTTTAGACATTGGTTATTTTAAGAATAAATGTTGTAAATGTTTACTTTGTGAATATCATAATATATTTTAAATGGGCAAACCCTCGAAATATAAATAATCTTTATAGTTTTCAATAATAATATTGTAAATACAAATATTTATTATATAAAACACACTAATATTTTGTACAACAAACATTAATGTATATTATATAGAAAATTCTAATTTTCTACATTAATTATTTAAATAACTATTCTGGAAAGTTTATTTTCCAATCTACTTAACAATTTTATAGAAAATTCTAATTTATAACATCGACTTTCTATGTGAATTGATATTATAAGTTGCACTTATTTTCAAAAATATCACCGCATCATTATAAATGTTGGCTTTTACTTTAATTGACATAAATTTAGTAGTGTTAAAGAGTAATTTTATAGTAGTGAAAATTGGATCAAATTTTTTATATGTTTCATTAAACTTTTTTGTGATTTCATCTAAAATGGCTTTTCTAAGGTAACCCATGTATTATTTTGATGAGTTTTAGACTATATTGTGATTTAAAATTAAATAAAAATTATATAACAATATTGTTTTTCGATATGAGAATTTATGTGCATGATTTGATGGTTTTTCCTTCATTCTTCTTTAAGATTTTGCATGTGTTAGTCTTGGATAAAGTTTATATTTAAAAGTCTAAAAAAATTGAATTTTCAAAAAATGCATCAAAATAAAGAAATTGAATCAAATCATAAATGAGTTAAGAGAACTCAAATTGCAAAAAATGAGTGAAGAAGACAACGTTAATCATGATTTCCATTTGCACATATAACACTTGAAAGCTTTATACCATAATTTTTAAAATCAAACTAATCATTAAATCGAATAAGCTATTAGTTCATTGATTTACTAATTAAATTAATTTTAAATTAAAAATATAAATTATATGGATATATATTAAAAATGTTAATTATATGTATACACATATATACATTAGTATTGTACATTTATAATAACAAGTCATGATAAAACTAAAAAATTAATACATAAATTAATGATATAAATAAATAAGTAATAAAATACAATTAATATAAAAATAATCTATGCTAGAAATATTTGTAAGAAATAATATAAATTTAGTTAATATAAAATTATAAAGGTATTACATTTGAATTATTATGAAATTGTAAAATTCTTATTTTTTTAACAAAAAATATATATGGAAATTGTGATGAACTAATTTAGCTCACTAATTCTAACTAGTTCACACTAGTTTGCATTAGTTTTGACTAGTTCACATGTATTTGTGGTTCAATACCTTAACTAGACTAGCTCATTGGCTAATTTATCGATTTACCAGTTTAACCAACTAATTTGATTTTTAAAATTATGCTTTGCGTCACATCTAGCCTTATTGTCATTGCCTTTGCTAGTTTTAATTGTTAAAATGTTGTAAAATCTTTTTAATTATTTCATTAATAGATGTTCATCAATGTAGAGCTCTAACCTTTGATTTGCTCATAACATTACCCAAGTTATGATAAAGTTTTAATAATTCATGTATATGCTATCAAGTTATTTTTCTCTTGAAACTAGCTTATCACTTCTACTCAATGTGCTCTACTTATGCAACTTAAATAACATTAATTGCTTTTTTCAACTAATTATTAAGTAATCATATCAAATCGGTTAAACATATGCATTCATTTTGACAATTGAATGCTCTTTACTATTATTTATTGCAAAATGTGTAGATATTTATATAATTTAGCCATTATTATAATGAATCTATTACCATTTTAAAAAATTGAAATTAATTTTTCATGTTTAAGTTGTCAACATTCAATGGTTATTATATTAGTATTTTACATGCCAATTTTTAATGGTTAACATTTAACATTAATAACACTAAATATAATGTTATCAAGATATATTTGCACAAGGAGAATATCATCATGTTTATGCTTTATAAATAAAGTTATGTTAACTTTTCATCTTAAAAAATACTTCATCTATGAAAAAATTTGCTCAATCTCTCATATTAAGCTAATGAAAAGTGAGACCATAAAGTACCTTATTAAGTTTAAAAACATTATGAGAGAAGAAACAACTTTCAAAACTCGAAAGTTATCCAACATACACTTCTTCTATAATTATTCTATTCAAGAAGCACTATTAACATCTATTTGATAAAGTATAAACCCTTTCATGAAAGCATATGTCAATAACATGTGAATTGCTTTTAATTTAGCTATTGTTACATAGGTTTCATCATAATGGTTGCCTTCTTTTTGGTTATAACCTTTTGTAACCAATCAAGCCTTACTACAGACTATGACACTATTTTCATCATGTTTGTTCCTAAAAACTCATTTAATGATAATAATTAGATAATCATTAGCTCTTGACATAATTTTTAAACTTCATTTTTTTAAAATTTGATTTAATTCTTCTTATATGATTAAGATCTAAAGCTTATTAATTCTCTCCTAATTACTATTTTTAGGTTCAATTTGAGAAAGAAATGCTAAATGACCACGTATACTTTTAAAAGAGTTATGAATTACCTTTTGAGAGATATCACTAGTAACTTGATTAATGGGATAATACCTCATGATCTTCCATTTTCTTTATGGTCTATGATCTTGAGCTTGATTTGTGTTGTCTATGGAAGGAGGAGATTCTTGACCTTTTCATTTTTATCTTGAATCTTGACTTTTATAATTTATTTATAGGAATCTTTTTTAAGGAGACATGAATTTACTTGTTCTATTTCTTCATTTGAAACCTTTTACACACTTAAAGTAGATTTAACAAATACAAGATGAATGGATTTTTTTCCATTAGCAAAGTTTTTTTATTGAAAATTTTGTAAGTTTTGCTATTGGAAGAATACTTGATAAATATGATTTCATTGGATTTGGCATTAAATTTTCCTAGATTGTCTTTATCATTATTATACACTAAATATTTACAACTAAAGACATGCAAATATGATATGTTAGGCTTTCTTCTTTTATATAATTCATAAAGGGTTCTATTTAAAATTAATCTTATCAAGGATTTATCCATGACATAATGCTTCCACCTAAAATGACTCAGGAAGAAAGCTATCATTTTATATGGTCCTTGTTATCTCTTCTGGATACTTATTCTTTCTTTCAACAACTCCATTCTGTTAAGGTGTTCTATTAAATAAGAAGTTATTCTTAATGTTATTCTTGTTACAAAAATAAGTAAAGTTATGATTCTTATTTTGAATAGATTTTGTAAGCCTTTTGAAAGTTTCAAAAGTCCTAATTTTATGAGTAAAGAATAATACCTATGTAAACCTGGAGTAGTCATTAATAATAATAAGCATAAAATAATTACCAAGGTTTTTAGATTTAAAAGAAGCCTTTACTTATTTTCCTTTTTGACATGCATTACAAATTTTGTCTCTATTGAATTTAAATTTTAGCAAATTATCAACTAAGTTATTTCTAGAAAGTTTTCTACTAAGATTTATATTTATATAAGCAAGCCTTTTATGCTAAAGCCAATAATCCTCAGTTATGCTAACTAAACATTTAGGATTTAAATTTAGCTCATTATCAATATTTACCATGTAGATATTATCTACCATGTAGATATTGTTATATATTTTTTCAACCAACTTGATTATTATTATGATTCTCACCAATATAATAAGCGGAATCAAAAGTATCTTTATTTCTTTTGTCATAAAATTGTCTAGTGCTTTGCAAATTATTTTTGACCCCTTTAAGTAATAAAATATCTTTAATGAAAGATTGAGCATTCTTACCTACCTTACCCATTTTCATCACATTACCTTTTGAATTGTTACCAAAGGTTACATTTCCTCTATCTTTAAACGTCGACAAGAAAATTTTGGATTTGTCTCCGATTATATGCCTTAAGCACCTACTATCCAAGTATTACATGTTGCCTTGTGACCTCATGTATACTTATAAAAGGAATTTCACCTATAAATTTTTAGTAACTAAATTGCCTTAAGTCCATTTAAGTTAATCCCAATGTATGTTCCGTTGGAACCTAAATTTTCATCATCTTAATATAAGTTTTTTTAAAAGGGTAAGTGCAAGAGTAAATTCCATGATCTTTTTCTCTACAATAGAAATAAGTAATGTTAGGTTGCCATCTTATTGTTTCTTTAACAAAAATGTTTTCATAGAAAGCATTTTTCCCATTTGGTATATAGCCAAGGCTTTCTTTATTAAAGTTAGTTCTCTGACCAAGTAAAACATCAAGAGTATCTTTTTCTTTTGTGAATTTCTCAAGTGTTTTGTTTACATTATCCAATTTTTATTTGAGACTTTCACAAGAGGTACAAGTTTATGAAATTTTCTTAAAGCTTTCAATTTCCTTAATCAATTATTATTTTCTTTTTCTATGTTTTCTACTAAAAAAGTATATAATCTTCTTTAAAAGTTCAATTATTTTTTAAGCTTTAAGTATATCTTCACAAAGATTGATAAATACAAAGCTAAATGAATCTTAAAAAAAAGATAACTTATCACTATCGTTGTCTTTAAGAGCTATCTTTTTCATGTCCATCACTTGAGTCAACATCATTATCTCCCTAAGTTGCAAGCTAGGTTTTCTTGTTTGAGCTTTTGTTCTTCCTTTTTTCATGCTCCAATTGCCTCTTAAGATATATAAGGCAATCAAATTTTATGTGTCATGGCCTTTTGCATTCATAACATATGGAGTTACTTAATTGCTTCCTTTTCTTTCACTTGTATGCTTGTTGCGAGGGTTTGTTCTTCTTCTTCCATTAGCTTTTTTTAGTGTTTTTCAATATTTCTTAGTAAGAAAAGCTAAGTCATCTTTAATGAAAATATCAATATTGTCATCTAGACTTTTCTCCTTAACAACCTTCCTATTAATGATTATTTTAACTTTGAGAGTAAGTAATTTCTTTTTCTTATCATTATTATTGGCATATCTTTTGAACTCCATTTTAAACTCTTCTAAGTTTCTAAAGAGGTTTTGTAATGCTGGCATTCTTATCTTCATGGCCTCTTTAATTGCAATGATATTTAGTTACTAATCGATGGTCAATGAGCTTAGCATTTTATGAACCAAATCTACATCCATAGATGTCTTACTAAGAATACTTGATTAATTAATAAGAAAAGTAAATCTTTACATGATATCCTTAATAAACTTGCCATTATCCATTCTAAAATGTTCATATTGATAAACAAAAGTATGAAATTTGATTTCTTTAACTTGTGAGGTTCCTATATGAGCAACTTCAAAAATATCCCATATTTCCTTTATAGTTAAGCAATTGGATACTTTTTCATACTTACTAGGCTATAAGGAATTTGATAGAATTCACTATATTGGTGGTGTACCAAAGTCTCTCCTATTCAAATGACGTCTACATTTAGCTTATTGAGAAATAGAATTAGGATTAGTAAAACAATTAACACTTAGAACTTAACAATTTTTAGGTAATGCATCACATGTATGTGTGAAGAATTTGAATTCCTTTAATTTTTTTTATTTGTCTATTTGTTAGGGATGACAAAAATAGCCAATCATATTAAGTCTTACCTAATCCAATTGGTATTGAACCTAATGAGTCTTGCCCAAATTAAATTTGTAATTTATCAAATTGATTTTGAATCTAACTTGTAATGACCTAATTTTTATTGGGTCTATACAGTTAACCAAACTCTTTCATTTTTCTAGCATTTAACCATTGAAAAGTTAATGATTTCATTACCGAAACAATAAAGCCTTTAAATATTTTTTTGAATTACTTAATTCACTTTTCACTTCTCCATCTCTTCTTTACTTTGTGCATTCAACTTTCCTTCTCCTTTGTTGCACTTTTCTAGTAAGTATCAGATATTGTTGTAGTTTTTCCATATGAGTATTGATGATGCCACACATACAGACTCTAAGACATTCCCAAACCATTTTTATATGTTTTTTCATATTTTTGCACATGGTGAAAATGAGGAAGAGAAATTAATCTTCGTTATTAGTTCTTCTCTTATAAATAGAGATGTACTTTTATCATATAAATTGTTTTCTTTTAGCATTCTTTGCCATTTGAAGTTAACTTTGTAAATATGACATTTGCTTGGCCTATTATAAAACCCATTTTATCTCTTTAAATATTAACACTTTAGAATGTTTCCTATTCAATGCTTCAAATATTCCATATTTGAATTTTCTTATACAATATCTTGCTTTATAATTCAGAAGGCAAAACATAATGGAAAAAGGAGTTAAGTTTGCTTTTCTTGATTTATGTTTGATACATGGTTATAGTTATAATTTGATGTTTTTGAATCATTTTTTAGTTTTATGTTTATAAAAGTTTTTTTTTACAAACTCTGAGTATCTAATAGGTTATAATGAACGCTTAACTAATTCAAAATCAATCTAGGTTAGATCCTTTATGGAGGACAAAGCTCTCTTAGTGCCTTTTTTTTTTATTTACAAGAGTCGAAGCCAAAATTAAGGATGCTTAATGGTGCAATCTTAGTAGATTAGGCCAAAGCTCGTGCAGGATAGGTCCATTTAGGCCTGATTCATTAAACCCCACATTTAAGTAGGCTATAGGAAGTCAATCCAATTTGTAAAAAAGCTCGCAAATTTTAACTTATAAACAGGCTTGCTCACAAGCTGGTTCATAGCTCGCACGAACCAAGCCTGTTTAGGCTTGAATTTTTGTAGGTTTACTTTTGGCAAGCCCGATTTGCAAAAGGCTTGCAAATTGATTCGTTAAACCTACAAACCACTAGCTTATTTAGCACCCTTAGCCAAAATGTTGCTTAAGAGTACCAAACTCTTAATTACTTTAATCCCTTGCTTGGAATGCCTATAATTCAAGTCTTGCATATTGAAGAATATATCCCTTTTGTAAGGAGAAAAAATGTCTTTAATTTAAGTCATTGGGCCTTTGAAATCCTACACAAGCACAATACAAATACCTTTGTCATATTCTTCTTTAAAATCCATTTTTCTTAAAAATTTAGAGGGAAAAAAACATGGGTCATGTTGGGTCTGTACAATTCAAATCTTATTCAATTTGGATCTAAGAATAAACCTGAAAGATTAAGTGTTTGACAGGTCAAGTTTAGGCATCCTTACGCTTTGCTCAACCATAAATGATATTTTTATTAAAGGATTAACCCATAACTACAATATTTTAGAAAATATAGGATATCAATCTTACCTATAAAAATATTCTGGGAAAATTATCGGTTAAAAATAATTCTGAAAATATAAATATTTTTTATAATATTTTTTAAAATTTAAATCAAATATGAAGATCTTGTATTCTCAAACATTTTTGAAAATATAAAAAAGATTTCACAAACTAACACTAAAAAAAAAATAACAAAAAATTGCAGCAGTTTACATAACTGCCTCTAAATGGGAATATTGCAGGCGATTTAATAGGCGCTACTAAATAATACAATATTGGCAGCAGTTTAATGTTTAAACTCCTCCAAATGGCCGGATTTTTACACAAAATAGATAAGAAAGTAACGTGCCAGCATGAGGCAGGAAAGCTCCCAATTCATCTCATCTCAGCTAAAGAGGAAAAAACTCAGCAAAAAAATTCGAATTCAATCTCATCTCAGCATTATCAGCCTCAGATTTGGCCTGAGAACCCATTTTAAAAGAAATCCACCTCTGTTTCATCTCAGATTTGGCCTAAAAAGACATGAATATGCTTATATGCTTGGGGTTTGAAGATTGCATTGGCTTATCTTTTTCCCCTTTCAAAATGTCATTTTATATGATATTGTTTAATGTTTTTCACTTAATTTCTGTACCCCTGCATGCATAAGGATGAAGTGTCCCTATCATGAACGTGGATGACAGAAATTTTTCATATAGCCAGATTTTTTTTTTATTTTTATTAATTCTATCAGACAGAATTCAATTGGTTTAATTCAGGACCTTCCAATAAAAATGAAACCCAAGTAAAGATTTTAAATACTGGTACCGTACTTCAAGTAGGTGACGGCATTGCTCGTATTTATGGCCTTTATGTTAGTGAAATTAAGCAAGAGTTTCAACTAAATAGCTAATTGTTTCAATGTTTAATTATACCATGCTGCTAACAAGTCCACACTTGCTCCCTTGTAGTTCATTTGGTTTGGATCAATCTCCAAAATAAGCTTAATTGTTGTTGGCTGACAAATTCCGGGCTATTTTCTCGGTCTGTGGAAACATTTCTGGTGGATATTGGCAACGCAGAGAAGCTTCTGGAAAGAGCGTGGCAAAATAATTTGCGAGATAAACATAATTGTAAATGGTTTTCCTTTTTGTTCTCTTTGTTTTTTGGAAGATGATTTTCATAGAAAAATCTCAATTCCTTTTATATGATTGAAGGTATATCATATATTTCTGTACTTTATAATTGAAAAAAAAAAGAATTTTTTATAATAACGGAGGAAAATAATTTCCTGTTTAAAAAATAAGAAATTATCTTCCATTAAATTTGTTGTATTTAATATTAAGCATATTAATTATTTTTCATCATATTAATAATTTAAAATTATATTTTTACAAAATATATTTTTCATCAAAATAAATAGAGATTACTCCCAAAAAGAAATGTGTAATTTAGTGAATGTCCTACTAATAGCAATCATACCATTATACACCATTCTTATTATCCGCTGGTTGCATAAAAATATTTTTGGTAATCAGTGAAAGTAATCATTAATGCCCAAAAAGAAATAGAAATCAGTATCATAACTTGTGGAAGAGTATAATCAATACAAATTTGATGAAGTAGGTCATACTTATCAGAATACCTCAAATTAATCTTTTTGTCAAATATTTTCTCTGTAATCGGTGTGGTACAATTTTATGTTTCAAGCAATATCAATATTAGGTTATGTGAATTTTTATTGCATATTTCGTTTTCGTATACTAATAGGGGTACCAAAATTAAATGGTCTCATTCACGTAGAGGCTAATGGTGGCTTAAATCAGCAAAGAATATGTTCTTTATACTTTTCTTATTTCATATTTTGAATTTTGGAAGTTTGCTTACTTTATTTTGGCTCATGAAGTGCTTGATTTGGTGATGCTCTTGGTTTGGGTTGTTATCGTGAATTAAATTTTTCATAGATATGCCATGTTGTTGTTGTGGTTGGCTATCTCAATACTACACTTGTGATTCCCAACTTCCATTGCCATGGCATGTAGGAAATGTTGGATTCGCAAAATTTTATATTTTCATAAAAGTACACATTTTTAGAAATATGATTTTCAAGTATACAATTCTTAGGAATGTAAAATTTTTATATTTAATTCAATATATATATTCTTAATATACAAGGGCATTTGATTTACGAAATCTTATATTTTCAGGAAAATGCACATTCTCAAGAATGTAATTTTCAAGTATGTGATTCTTAAGAATATCAAATTCTTATATTTGGTTCAATATATATATTCCTTGAAATATTTTTTCACATTCATAGATATATTATATACCTATATTTGGTTCACACTTTATATTTCTAGGAATCTTATTATTTTTTCAAAAAATACCCTCATTAATTTTTTGTTATAAATTATAATAAATTATAAATTTAATAAAAGTATATGAATAAAGACTTTTGAAGACTTAATAAATTAATAATTTTATTTCTATTTGATTAAAATATAATAAATAATTTAATATATAAAATATTAAAAATTTTAAGAATTTGAATTTGAATTTTTTTAATTAATTATATAAAATAAACAAGTACTTTTTCCATTGTTAACAAGAACTTTTTATTTTCTTTGAAAAGAAAATAAGAGAGAAAGAAGAAAAATAATATCTTTTAAATTTAAATTGAAAATAAAATAAAAAATTGTAAATTTTTAAATAGTTAAAATATAATAATTACACATTTTATTTTTAAATATTTTTTGTTCCTCCTTTTTCTTCATTCAAATAAGAGAAGAAATTAAAAATTCATCTATTTTATTGATAAGTGTTTTTTATAAAAAATATTATTTATCTATATTTATGAAGAGATGATATATTATTTATATTAATAATTAAAAATAATATCTAAAAATTTAAAAATATAAAAAATTATTTTTTTCAAAATTTTTATAATTAATATTAAATAAATAAAATATTTTAAATTTTAATATTTTATAATTATATTTTATAAAAAATAATTTTTACTATAATAAATAGATATATTAATTCTATTAGGCTAAAAGAATATGTCCACATAAAACAATCACACATATGATAGAAGTCCATATTATTAGAATGGTGCCTGTACCTTCTTGCGAATATGTTTGTGATCATTGAAATTGATATTAATATAACAGAATCGTGAGTGAGTGAATCACTTTGTCACAACTATAATTTTCATTATCTTACTATATTCTAGACTAAATGTTAATGAAAATATCAAAGTGAAAGTTTAAAATTTAACAAAAAATAATTGAATATTAAAAAGTACTACTTTAAGTTTATTTATATGAACAACTATTTAAAAAAAGGAAAAAAATTAGACTAGTACTGTTTGCTATAATTTATTACAATGAGGTGCTACATTCCTACTTTCTTCATTTAAGTTTACCCACAAATAGTAATTTATCACAAAGCCTAAAAAATAAAATAACATACTTACAACATATCTTAGGAAAAATAAAAACACCAAAATGAAAACTTTTATTGTTGTATATTAAAATTTAAAAATTTTTAATCTTATAAAAATTAAAAATAAAAGATTAAAAACTTATAAAAATTAAAATCAAAGAATTTTTAATTTTATTAAAATTAAATTAATATAAAATTTTAATTATAAATAAAATTAATAAAAATTTAATTTTTTAGAGATTAAAATAAATTTTTAGTTAAGATAAAAATAAAAATAAAAATAAATAAGAACTTAGAGATATAGAACCTTATATAGAATTATAGAGTATTCTCTTTCTTTTGCACTTTTCTTTAAAAAAATTATCTAGAATCAATTACTGTTTAGAGACTAAAAAATAACATATTATTATTTGAATAGTAATGTTATTGTCTACAGACCAAATAGTAATATGCTCTTCTTTAACAGTTTAATAATTAATGGGATTTAATTTATCCATTTATTTTGAATTTTAAGTCGATGTCATTGTTTGAACAGTAACATATTATTGTATGGAAATCAAACAGTAACATTCTTTTCTTTAACAATTTGATTGTTAATAAAACTTAATTTATCTGTCTATTTTGAGTTTTTAATTTATGTTATTATTTGAACAGTAATATGTTATTATCTAGAGATCAAATAATAATATGTTCTTCTTTAACAGTTTAGTTATTAATAAAATTTAATTTATTTATTTATTTTAAATTTTTGCTCGATGTTATTATTTAGAGATTAGACAGTAACAAATTACTATTTGGACAGTAACATATTATTATTTAGAAACTAAACAGTAATATACTTTTTTTTTGTAGTTTACTTACTAATGAAACTTAATTTATCCATTTATTTTAAATTTTTAATTAATGTTACTATTTGAAAGTCAAATAGTAACATTTTCTTATCTGACAGTTTGATTGTTAATAAAACTTGATTTATTCATTTTATTTAAGTTTTTAATTAACATTACTATTTAAAGATGAAATAGTAACATGTTATTGTTTATGAGACCAAATAATAACATGCAGTTATTTGACAATTTAATTGTTAATGAGACTTGATTTATCCATTTATTTTAAATTTTTAGTCGATCTTATTATTTGAAAATAAAATAGTAACATCCTCTACTTTAATAGTTTAGTTGTTAATGAGACTTGACTTATTAATTTATTCTGAATTTTTTTTATTATTATTATTTTGAAACCAAGTAGTAATATATTATTATTTGGAGACAAATAGTAATATACTTTTCTTTATTAGTTTACTTGTTAATGAGACTTTATTTATCCATTTATTTAGAATTTTAGTCGATGCTACCATTTAGAGACTAAATAGTAATATGTTACTGTCTGAAGATCAAGTAATAACATATTATTATTTAGTAGTTTGATTGTTAATGAAACTTAATTTATTCATTTATTTTAGATTTTTAGTTGATATTATTATTTGGAGACGAAATAATAACTTCCTCTACTTTGACAATTTAATTATTAATAAAATTTAATTTATACATTTATTTTTAGTTTTTTATTAGTGTTATTATTTTGAAACTAAATAGTAACGTGTTACTATTTAGAGAATAAATAGTAACATGCTCTTCTTTTCCAATTTAGTTATTAATGAGACTTAATTTATCCATTTATTTAGAGTTTTGGTCAATGTTATTGTTTAGAGAGTAAATAGTAATATGTTGCTATTTAAAGGCCAAACAAAAATATGTTATTATATGACAATTTGGTTATTAATGAGACTTAATTTATATTTTATTTAGGATTTTAATCGATGTTACTACTTGGAGACTAAACAGTAACATACTATTATTTAATAGTTTGGTTATTAATGAAACTTAATTTATCTATTTATTTTGAGTTTTTGGTTGATATTATTATTTGGAGATGAAACAATAACTTATTATTGATTGGAAATCAAATAGTAATATATTGTTATTTGATAATTTGATTATTAATAAGACTTAATTTATCTGTTTATTTAAATTTTTTTGTCAATGTTACTGCTTGAATAATAATATATTACTTTTCAAAAACTAAACAGTAATATGCTTTTATTTGATAGTTTGATTACTAATGAGACTTGATTTATTCATTTATTTGAAATTTTAGGTCGATGTTACATTTGGAGATAAAATGATAACATGTTATGCTGTTATTTGACGGTTTGGTTGTTAATGAGACTTAATTTATTTATTTATTTTAAATTTTAGGTCAATGTTACATTTGGAGACAAAACAATAATATGTTACTATCTGAAGATCAAACAATAGCATGTTATTATTTGGCAATTTGATTATTAACGAGATTTGATTTATTTAGGATTTTTGGGTCGATATTACTGTTTGACGATGAAACAATAATATGCTCTTTTTTGATAGTTTTTTGGCAACATTACTATTGCTATCTAGAGATAAAATAGTAATATGTTATTGTCTAAAAATTAAACAATAACATATTATTATTTAGCAGTTTGATTATTAATAAGACTTAATTTATCTATTTATTTAGAGTTTTTGATTGATATTACTATCTACATACTAACATTTTATTGTTTGGTTTGCAAGTAGTAACATGTTATTCTTTGGTTATTTTATTATTAAGAAAATGGTTATAGCACTATTGAACATTAAAAGAATTAGAGAGTAAAAAGTTTAATGTGGAATTCAAATGAACTTGAATTGAGAAAAATGAGGTCAAAGTTAGCAAAATAATAATAAAATAAAAAAAATAAAAAAAATCATTGAAAAAGGTCTTTTTTTTCACTAGTGTTAGAGTAAGCAAAATGCCTTCGACATAAAATTTGCCTAAATCAAACAACTGAGTATAAAGTTATGATCATTTAAAGTTTTGAACTCAATTTATATGTTTTCAGTTAGGTGGACGCCATTGAAATCAAATTTTCTTGTTTTCTATCCAAAGATCATTGGAGGATGAATGACAATGAGTGGTCATATACAAAAATTGGTTAACTAATTATATAATTATATCTTTTTAAAATTCTTGATTCATAACTGCATTCTTATAGTTAAAAAAAGGTATTTTGAGAATATAATAATAATAATAATTTATAAAATCAGCACCTATTTGAAATAAAAATCAATACTATCACCTCTTTGAAAGGAAGTTCAGGAAGTGGCATTACAATATAATTTATTTTTAAAAAATTATTTTAATTTCAAATGATATTTAATAAAATTATAGAGAATTCATTTTGTTTATAAAACTTGTTTAGATCTTCTATTTATATCAAACATAAAAAATATTACTTAAACTTAAGTTCAAATTTTTATATATAAATTAATAGGATTGGAATTTAGAAATTACTTATTTATTTTTTCACTTATTTAGTATAATTATTCTTGTTATCATGAAAAAATAAAAATGAAAAATATAAGTTAAAAGTGAAAGATGAAAATGAAAAATTTTAAACTAAATTAGAACTAGAATATAGAAATTATTTTTTTACTTATTTAGTGTAATTATACTTGTTATGAGAAATAAAAGTTAAAATTGAAAAATAAAAAAATTTAGAATAAATTAGAGCATAGAAGAATGAGGATAAAATTTTTTTTTTACTTTAGTATCAATATTTTCATAAGATAAAAATTTAAGATACTTACCTCCTTCATGGAAATATTTAGGGAAAAAGTTGAGCTTTAAAATATCCTCGGGAATATTACATTCCCAAGTAAATTTTTTAAAATTTTAAACGAAATATAAGAATGTAACATTCCTATGAAATATTTTTGAGTATGAAATATTTTTGAGAATATGAAAAATATTTTGCGAACCAAATACCCCCATAGATAGATCCCAAGTTTTAGTTTGACTAAAACTTTATTTTGATCCCTAGAAAATTAAGCTCGTATCAATTTGATCTTTCACTAAAAATTTGTATTAATTTGATCTCTAAAAGATTAACTCCACCTTAAATTTTTGTCCCTCTATACATGAGATAAAGTTACTAAATTAATGCATGTAAGGATTAAAATTTGACATGAAATTAATCTTATATAAATCAATGTGATACAAATTTTTAGCGAGGGGTTAAATTGATATAAAGTGAACTTTACAAAAATCAAAAACCAAAATAGTGTTTTAGTCAATTTGTAGTCTTCTAGGGTTAAGGACTCTAGTTATTCATGTTGGCGTTATATTTCCACTTCTAGGCTTTAGAACTAATGTTGATCACTAATAATTGAAATCAACAATGAAACAATGACTTTGTTTATTCATTCATATGACATAGATTTGAAGTAGTTCAAGTTAAATATATGAAATAAACATTGGATTGCCAGTTACATTACGGATTACCTTTCTGAAACCATTTGTTTGGATTGCCAAGGTATGGATTACCTTTCTGAAATCAAATTTTAGCCTATTTTAGTTAAGCAGGTAAAACCAGCACTGCAAAATATAAATCTATTCATTTTCAATAGTGCACGCTAAGTGCTCGATTAAATGTTCAAGTAAGATAAAAATTGCACTTCAATTATCTACCGAGTAATCTGCAAATTGGATGCATAGAGAAAATTTAAAATACACACCATCAGGAGCTTAATCAAAAATTGAACTTTAATTACACTAAAATCAAGTGAAGTTGCAGAAAAACGTAAGAGCCTATGAGTGAAAGACTTGAAATACTATGAACAGTATTTGTAAAAAAAATGATTACAGTAGTTATTTTTTTAGATTTAAATTTACAAATTACAATACTTGAAATGTTTCAAAACTGATTATGGATTGATAAGAAGACTATAATGACTCTTTCGATTAGCCTACTTCAATGCTTGACGGTGTTGGAGAAGTTTGCTTCGTATTAGAGAGCCAACAAAAGAATTGCATATATTGCTAAAACTCTTAAGAATTAATTATAACACTAAAATAATTGCTTAAACTTACCATTCTTCCCAGTTAGAATGTGTAGTTTAGCGTTCTTTTTGTTTCTGTAGTTGTACCTCCGAAGACTCATAAGTGGTGATTTCAGGTGTGGTCTTTAACCTTAACTCAGAATTACAAATATAAACTATGATTTTGTTGATGAAAGTGATTCTTATTATCGTATAGTAATTGATGAGGTACAGAAATATATTTTTTATTTATCTTGTTCAATAATTTTTCTATTTCTAAATCAACTTCGCTGTTGATTCTGTCTTAGCTAGCTTTGAATACTAAGGATTTGCAAAATTAGGATAAAAAGGTGACTCAAAGAATTAGAAAAATGATCAGTTCAAGTTTTTCATTTATTAATACTAAATTATAGATTCGAAGTTTTTCATTGGTTTTTCTTAGTAACTCATTAACTCATTAGGATAAAAATATAATTATAGTTAGAATTAAATTTTTATTATAATAATCTTTATAACTATATATAAAATTTATATTTCTAATATAATATTTAATAAATATTCTATACAATACTAATTCTATTTATTATATAATTAATAAAATAATTTTATTTTACACAATTAATAATTATGTTTAAATAAGTATATTTATATTTATAATTAATAAATTATATTTATCATCAATAAAATATAATTATTATAATTTTTAAAAAGTGAAGATAAAATATTGAAATGGTTATTAGTTAAATTAAATTAGAACAATTTTTTACTTTTATCTATGAAAGATATGATTTTTTTTTTTACCAAGGGAGGTGCTAATAAATAATTTCTCATGATTTGTGAGAAGTAAAACCTATGGAAAGTTGCACTTGCTCCATTTTAATAATTAGTAACCAATCAAACGATACAATTATTTTTTACTTTTAAAAAAATTCTTTTCTCATGTTATTTTTTGTGAACATTTCTTATATTGCTTTTGTAAATTAAACGATCTTTTAATATTTTATTCCTCTTTTAACAAAAGTAATTAATAAGAAAGAAAAGTACAATTAATAAGAGAGAGGAAAATCATAACAAACCATACTCTGCATATGAAAAATTAAACATTGAATGTGTTTACATGTTCAAGAAAATTCATATTAATTTGTATTTTTATAAGTTTAGTAAATTTTTTTTGTATTTTTCAATATTTTTTATTGAAAATTGTAATTATATATATAAATAAGTACTTTTTAAAATTATTTTTATGTAATTTTGAACTATAAAGTTGCAAACTACAAACAAAATGTATATATGCACTTAATATTTATAAAAAAAATAACTTTTATAATTTAAGTTCAATTTTATCATTATAATCCTAAGTTAGGCCTCCTAATATCAATAGATCGATTTTTGTTTAAATTTATAATTCTATTTCATCAGGACTTAAAATTTATTTTTATATGTTAATATATTTTTTATTCTTATTTTAACTACACAATTAATAAGGAAGATAAGGACATTAACATATTTTTCATAACATTATTCAAAATCTAAATATTTAAAATATAATTTAAATTTGAAATCAATATTATCCCTATATTTTTGTTAATTGAGGTAAAAAAAAAAGAGGAATTGTAATCATAAATGAGGATACAAAAAATAAATTTGGTAGAAAATCGATAAACAGAATTCTAAAATTAATGGGACTTAGGAATTTTCAATAAAAAGAGCTAAAAATATAAAAAAATTTCACTGAATTTATAAAAATACAAATTAATATGAATTTTTCTGAATATGTAAAAAAGTTTCAATGTTTAATTTTTTATATGCTGAATGCAATTTGTTATGATTTCCTTTTTTTTCATCAATTGACCTTTTGTTTCTTATTAATTAATTTTGTTAAAATAGGAATAAAATATTAATAAAATTCCATCAAAATCATAAATCTGATTAGTTAAAAGTTGGTATTTAATACTCAATAAGAACTCTAGAAACTGTTGTTAGCATTTACCCAAAAAAAAAAACCAACGATTGTAATCACCGTCGATTTCAACGATGCTGGATTGGATCAAACGTTTATTCAAAATTGTTTTCATTATCAAAATGATGGCCAGATTGCTGGCGGTCAGGAGAATTGCCGCCAAATATACTGGAGACGATCGAAACGACTCGAAACCGTTTCTAAGTTTACGTTTTTTTATTTTAGCGTAAACATCACCCAAGGAGCAAAGTAAAATATCTCTTTCGTGCTTCATTTTTTATTTGTAACAGTTTTATTATTAGTTTTTTGGCCCTTTCTAGCAGGTGAAAAACATGTGAGAGAACTTGTATTAATGCAAAATACACATATTAAAGTTTCAATTAAAAAGTTAGGGCACTTGATTCAAAACGAGTCAAGGATTGAACTTAGCACCTGTTTGGCCAAGACTGCTATAATTTGTCCAATAGACTTTGCAAGTGAGTGGGAATGAAATTTCTAGATTCTGTAGAGGCCGAATGCGAGGAGATGCAAAATTTTGAGTGAACCAACTAAATTCGAAAATTATTAAGCTTGCAAGTTAGACCCAAAATTAACCCAAAAAATGCGGATCTAATTTGTGTAAGATTTATCGAATATAATTTTTGATAGATCGGATAGTCTAGGTATTTGTATTATCCCTAAACTTAAGTTATGCATAATCAAATGGTTGCTGTGCTTGGTTTGAACTGGCATTGGATGTTTGTTCTTTTAACCGAATACTTCGGTTTTTATCTTATGAATTTAAATTTCACCCATAATTAATAGTGGAAATCTATTTTATACTATCATTTATTTATATATTATTATATTAATAAAAATTATTAAAAAATTTTAAATATGATTAAATTTTTTTTATTATTATTAATTTTTTTAATAATGTATTTTTTTCTCTTTCACTAATAGTATAGAATATTTTAAATTGATAGTAATTTAATCTATTATCTTATATACTCTCCAATTAAATTGATTATTTATCATCATTAGACGATTGTTTGCTTATCAAAAATTTTGTTAGTTGTTATAAACATAAAATATTCATAAGATATTGAAATTTTATACAAAAATTATAAATTTATAAGTAATAATATTTTATTTAAATTAAATTTTTTTATAATAAGAAATTCAATTTTGCTAAACAAAAATAAAATAGTTTCTTGAAGTAAATAAATTTTAGTGGCCGGCGAGACTTGCCTGCCTAATATGCCCTCAATGACAGTGGCAGTCCACTTCCTAACTTCATGAATCGTGAATAACCTAATTGTAGACTTTAAAATACCAAAGTAAGCTGACGTTAAATATAGTTGAAAATAAAATCATCAAAAACTCAAATATTAAAATAACATTCCATGACCAACTAATGATTTTGTCATAACTAAAAATATGTTATTATTCCAATTTCAAATGAAATTCTTTTTTTAATTGGTGTTTGTTTTTTTTTTTAAAATCATTTCATTTCATTTACAATTCTTTGAACTATGATGAAATTTGTCAAATTTAATAAGAAATTTATAGAATTTATTTTATTTGGCCTAAAAATATATAATATAAATTTTTTTTAACCCCTTTCTAATATTTTATTTATTATGATACCATCAAAATCTGCTTCTTAATTGAATTTAATATATTTATCAATACATTTCAAAAAATTATTTACAAATGAATTGAAATAATTATTTTTTGATATAGTTTTTAAATAATAAAATTTATTTATAAATGAATTGAAATCATTTTTATTGAAATGATATAAAATTAATGTTGAAAAACTTTGATGACAAAGAAACTCTAATATTGCATTTGTTATGATTGAATAGAATGAAGTGAAATCAAAATGAATGGAATTATTTTTAATACAACAAATATTATAGAAATAGAATGGAAAAAAATCAATAATAATACTCTTAAAAATAAAAAATAAAATTAAAATAATATTTATATGAATGATAATACTATCATTTTTATTTATAATTGGAAATATATATATAATTTGCAATCAAATATGTATATTAAATAGTAAAATAATAATATATATTAAATAAAAAATATGAAATGATCAATAATTTAAAAATACTATATTTAAAATTTAATTATTAAAATTATAATTAACACAAAATTTATACAGTAAAGCATAAAACTTTAATTTATCAATTTTTTATAAATAATATAAAAATATTTTATTTTAAAATTTATTATTAAAAATATAATTACCAAAATATTAGAATAGAAAAAGAAAATTATTAAAGATGTTATTGGTTATTAATAAAGGATAATATTGAAGTATATGAAAAATATAAAGGGCAAAGGTGCCAAAAAATCATCTCATAAATAATGAAATAATTATTTTATCATTTTTATTAAAAAATGAGGATATTATTATTTGTAGGGTGGATATTTCCATTTTATAAAATTTACCAAATATATATTTTTTTACATTGTTTTCCACCGTTTATACCAAATGTGCTATAGCTAATGTTTCAATATCCACCTTACAAATCTTTTTAGATTTGGACAAATTTTTCCATGCAATTATACAAGAATATTAATGACTTATGAATTATCAAAAACTCAGCGGTCAAGTGGAAGAACACATAGTTATTGTATAACACCCCATCCTCAGCGCTAGGGTGATAATTCGGGTCAACATGTCGGGTTCGGATCGAGTTGGATATAACCCGGACATGACTCGTTTATTAAACGGGTCATCCCGACACAACCTGACTAACCTAAATATACATAATATATTTATATAGTAACAATACAACTTATTTAACCTGACTTGAACCCGTTTATCAACTCATTTATATTAATTTTTTATTTTATATAAATTAATAATTAATAAATTTATATATATTATATAACAGGTTAAACGAGTTAGGTTGATTCGATTAGTAACCCGTATAACTTAAATATGTTGACTCAAATCTAATATGAAATTTATTCGAGTCAAATGAGGTTAACCAATTTATGTCCTAAATCAAATTAAGCATAACCCGAACCTGTTTAACTCATATTGTGTTATCATGTCGTATCGAAAATTGTCACCCCTACTCGACACTGCATCAATAGTTATAATCCTCACTAACATGTCACCGATAGCTGCTGATGAATTCAAGCACATTTAGTACTTATTTAATTCATACAGAAAATAACTTTTCATGAAAAATTAAATTTCTAAAAAATTGATATTTTATATAAATTTTTTGAAAAATATATAAAGTTATTTGATTGATATATGAAAAATAATACTTCTTAGAAAATAATTTCTTATATTTTATTTAGTTCAATGACTATTATAATCTCAATATTATTATAATATAAATTAATAAATTTTAGTTGTTATTAATTAAATTTAATAAAAATAATTTTATCATTATTTTCATAAATAATATAAAAAATAAAAATTATCTAGGGAGAGGAGGATAAATAAATTCCTATATTTTGTGATAAGTAACTTCTAAGGAAATCATTCTTCTTACAATTTACTGGATAATAGCCAATCAAAAAATATATATCTTTTTTATTTCTCAAAAAATATATATCTTATTGAATCATCTTTTGGCTTAATTGCATTGAAAAGAGGCTATACTCATCTCCTATAGAATTAGGATTAACAATCACTCAAAATCAAGATTATCAAATTGAAAAGTAAAAATTTTAATTTGTGATTTGAATTAAATCATGAATCATAAAATTTTTGCAAAAGTATAATAAAGTAGTTAAATAATACTTCCTAATTATATAAATAATACTATTATAATCAAAATAAAGGTAAAAGAAAAAATAATATTTTTATGTTAGATTTTGTAAATTTAATTTAATCATATTGTAACCCCATTGAAATCCGATAAAAATTATAATCAATTGAATCACATGAATTATATGATTTGAATTATGAATCGACTGATTCATATAATTTTAGATAAAATTCTGTGATATAATAAATTCATATAAATAAATCAAATCGATATATAGTTGTTCCGAAATGAATCGTGAGTCATGAAATTTTATCAACTATGCTTGAAGTCTTAACACTCCTCTAATAACCCATGGCATGCGTGTGTGAAAGAATTATATATACTTAAATTAAATTGAATTCAAATGTAACTATCACATCATATCATATATATGATATTATAATTATAATTACAATTTGTTCGTATCAAATTAATAAAATGTCTTCCAATAAAATAAATAGGGCTTAATACATTTTAGATGTGGGCATCAAATTAATATTATAAATAAAAGAAATAATGTATTAATAATAAGAAAAATGATCTATTTCTTTTTGGGATTAATGTATATAAATTTAATAGATTTTTTTGGCATTAAATTTAGTAGATTGCTTGACTGTAGCGGCAATTACGATCTCAGAATTTTTTTGTGAACAATTATTGTGTTTTGCAAAATCCTTCCAACTGGCCTATTAGCTCAGCTGGTTAGAGCGTCGTGCTAATAACGCGAAGGTCGCAGGTACGAAACCTGTATGGGCCATTTTTGACAAAAGTTTTTGTCTTCATTAGCTTAAGGGTATTAATGTAAACTCACATTATTTCAAAATCGAAGCCTAAAGGCGGCCTCCTCGTGCGTTCTCGCTCAGATTTCGCATCCGCAACGGTACTTTTTCTCTTTGCCGCTCTCTGCAAGCTCACCTCCCGAATGTTATCTTCCATGGTACTATTAAAATCTTCCTTAATCTAATTGTTTTGAATCGTTCTGTCAAACCTCAATTCTCTGGTTTTTTGATTTTTTTTATCAAAACCCTAGTCTTGATTTGCAGAAATTTTCATATAATTTTGCAGTTTATCTTGCATTTTGAATGATTCGACCAATTTCTAGTGTGTTACGACCTCTGATTCTTCCATGAGCTTCAGGTGTTCGGTCCCCTTTTTTAGATACTGAATCAGCCAAAGAAAACTAGGAACATTCGTTCATTGGAAAGCTATGGTGGTCATTAAGGTACATAGATACATTTTTCCGATTTTACGATTTTTTTTTTCTTTTGGTAATTGGAATTTTACGAAATTCTTGTTTGGTTCTTTCATGTTACAGGGAAAATCTAAGGTGGGCTCAACTCGAGTCCTGGAAGATGGTACATCTCGTAAAAGTGGTATATTTTCATTCATATGGATATTTTAAATCTCATTTTTCTCGTTTTCTGAATTTCTAGACTTATTTTTTCTTCTGTTCATTTTTTGGGCAAATGTGGAACAGTAAGTAGCAGAAATTTTAAGGTTTATTCCGAAACTGAACCACTTAAATTTGGCGAAGTAGTTACGTAAGTGTTAGCTTGATTTGTATTGTTGAATTTATTGTTAAGTGTGTTATTAAGGGTTTATGTGATGGTATTAATTTTGGTCTCCTTTCAGTAAATCTGCCAGAGAAACCACTGCCACTTCAAGGTATGGTATCTTTCCACACTTTGAAACGTGAATCAGGAAACAGAAAAATTTTCGGTGATTGTTTCATGGTACCTTTGTTCTATTGATATCTGCCAATGGCCTTAAATTCTCTGGAAGATTAGACATAATGATGACCTCTAGCTACAAAATAGGAGCCTCTGATTCCCAACTTAAAGAATTTTATGGTTATCTGCCTTTTTTTAAATGACATGATCTTGCATTCTCTTGGAGTCAAAAAGAAGTGTTACGCTTTGTTTGTTTTTTGTATTTGAGCTTCTTGTTTTCCAGGAAACAAAACAATATAAAGCAAAATGACTTTCATTTTCTTTTTATGATCCTGATGATGATGACCTTGATTTTTGATTAACAAAGGAATTTATTTTTCTTTTTATATAACATTTTAACCCCTTCCGTTGTTTGTGTAGAAGGAATGCCCTGGTAGCTAACAAAGGCATTGTTCTGAATGGTGCTAGTAACCCAAAGGTAGTATGCCATCTGATACTTCCTGATTCCAGAATTCATTGCATTTTGTGAGCTTTATAGTTATTGGGATGGCGTTTATGTATTTTATATAATCTTTGAACATGCTGCAGCTTTCTGACAAGTTGATATTTTATCTGTCTGCATGTTGTGAAGGTTGGTTTTAAAAGTATGGAGAAGAGCAGTAGCAAATATGGTAGCTTTAGTATGTTCCAACTAAACTATTTTTGAGATCATCTTCAGAATTATGTTGAGAAATGCATTTATTTGTTTTTCACTTGTTTTGCTATGTAGCAAATCTGAATGGGAGAAAGGCATTGACGGACGTTAGCAATACTCAAGGCAACATTGCAAGGAATGTTGGACATAACGGCTCAAAACCAAAGTGAGAATCATCTTTATTCTAGATTGGGAGAACTATGAAGAGGAAGTAGTCATTTACTGTGTAAAATAAAATCTTAGCATCCAATATTTGGAATAAGCTAGCAGTTTTGCATGCTTTCTCTTCTTTAAATTTTCCATTTGTTAACTATAAGGGGCATTTATTCAATAGGATCTTTTATATAAGATATACAATGAGTGTGGAAAGTGGAAAGGAGTAAAAGTTGACAATATATAATACTCTGACCATCATAATTGCTACCCAAGAATGCCTTAGAAAGGTCAAAAGAATATTAGTAAAAAAGAAAACAAAAATCTAAAATTTTATACTATATGTGTGATTGCATATATGATACATTCTGCCAATGTGAACTATGATCCATTAGATCTTTACTGATCAGTATATTAATGAGCTTATCTAGCTTATATCTTATTATACTTATGTGCATATGCAATTGTGCCTTCTTAATTTAAATTTGAAGTTTTTCTTGATGATTTATTATTGAAATTTATCTATAGAGTCTGTATTTAGCTGCTTAAGTTTCATTTGGCATCTTTTTCTTTTTTGGAGTTAGTGACACTGCAAGGTTCATTTGGTACCTCTTTAATGGAGTTTCCTCAAAGACATCTAAGACAGGCATTAGTCTGACATGTGGATATGTCCTGCTTTGACATACTTCCTTCTAGTCCGTTGGCATAAATTATTTTACTGTATGGTTGTAAAAGGAAGTTAAGATTATCCTGTTACTTTTTATTTGCATTTTTTAAACATAATGCAGACAATGTTTTCTCTATCATATTCTAATAGCAATTGCCTTTTTGCTTCAACTATTATCCTTCTTTTACATCATTATGCTAGTGAAACCTCTTCTAATTTCCTTATTATGGAAGAGACAATGACAGCAGTTGGAAAATACTGATCTATGGGTGATTGTATATTAATATCTTGTGGCAACTTGATGTTCTTTCCTATTTCCTTTCATGTGCTATTTTGCTCTGGTTTTAGAAAGTATAAAATTCAATCCTTCTTAGTAATTCAGATGATATTAATTGGCCTTGTGAAGCCTTATGTCAAAGAGTAATCATTGTAAATATCTTTATGTGTTCTAGACCAAGGTAGTTTCTCTGTGTGTATGTCATCTTTTATATCAATGCTTGTTCTTCTGTTATTTTAAGTTCCATTTTTTTTTTTTTAAATAATTCTAGGGTTTTAGCTGGTTCAAGCACAAAGATTGTGAATGTCACTTCAAGGAGAACCTTCACGGTAAGCACTTCCTAAGTCAAAAGCTTTCTTTCTAACTTTCAGTTCTATTCTATGCCCCTTTTGTTGCTTTATTAATTTTTGACTGCGTTTGGCAAACAGCTGTTTAGCTGTTTGACCGAAAACGCTGACCTTCGCAGCGTTTCGGAAATGGCTGTTTTATACGAGTCAAACAGCCATTTTTCGGTCAAACCTGCTAAACGCCAGCGGATCCACTATTTGCCAAACGCAGGCTTTATATTATTAATGAGAATCCTTCGTACCATGGAACTTAATGAAATAGAGGTGTTCATCATGCCAATTTTTATGCTTTGTTAATTATGAGATTCATCATCAGGTTTCCTTTTTCATCTTCCTTCCTTTTCTTGTGTCTTCTCTTCTCTTGTTCAGAAGGAATATGCAAATTAATGCAGTTTTTGACTCTGCATTTTTTAATTAGAACGTTTGGAATGAATCTCTCACATTTATATCTTCATTCAAAGGGATTAGTTGAGAACAGAATGTATGTGAATGGAGGTTAGATCCTTAGTTTAAGTCTGCTAGGGACTAGAAATATGAACCAGATTCCTTTTAAGAAATATATACTACTTGCAGAACTTAAAATTGACATGCTGATTTTCAGCTAATTATAATAGACTCAATCTTAAAATATAAAGGTAAATGATAGTAGTTTTGATGACAGAATTTGAGGTGAATTGACAGTGGCAGCTACTTGATAGTACTTGTCACCTGATCACAAACTAGCTTCACCTCACCCAATTTCATCCCTGTGCTAATTACATTTTTCTGGGTTGGGTGGTAAAAAGCATAATGAGTGTGATTTTTATTATTAAAATCTCTGTTGACCATGGCCTTCTGGTCTGAAGCACTGATCTCATTTGTTCAAATTAGCAAAAAATTCAGGGAAACCAAAGCCAAGCTGAAGTTCCGTTGAATTCTTCCAAGAGAGGTGACTTGTTTTCCTTTAGTGATGTTTCTAGTATACTTCCTATGGTTGGAATCATATCTTTGCATGTAATTTACTTTCAATTAACTGTAGGCATGGTTTTGAAGCCACCTCTAAATGCTCAGAAGAGTAATCCAAATGGAGGTAGAAGATCTGTTCTCACAGAGGCCAGGTATTCGGTATTCTGTTTATTATTAGTTTTTTTTTATCTCAGATGTATCTGCATAGTGATGTTATCATGGATTCAAGTTAAGTCTAACATAGACAAATTCTATAATAATCTCCTTAGGACTACGAGGAAGTCACTACTGCCAACTAGGTTTGTGAATCTTTTACGTACAGTTTGTTTATCCTATGATCCTGTCGATAAAAACATGAACCTGAAACCAGATTATTCATCTGTATCTTCTTGAAGGATGTCTTTGCCAGTCCCAAGGAGGGTCAGCAGGACAAATACAAGTAACGCCAAGGTTGTGACTGCATTACAATTTTTCTTCTTTCTTTATTTTGGATTCCTCCTTTGTTCTTATTTAGAAGACAGGAGTCTCGGATGTTTTTTATATTTTCAAAATATTTACTCTCTTCCTTTTTGTGTTGTCTTTTAGGATAATGCTAGCATTTCTGAAACAACAGAAGAAAAAAGTGCACTTCCTGGTAGGAAGACACAATGTAGATAAGCTCATTCAAAATTTCATTTATCAAATATATTAGTTATTAGTAGTTGATAAATCGTAAGAGTAACTCTTATGTTTAATTTCAGCAAAGGCCACTGCAAGCAGAATATATGGTTCCCGACCAAGTAATGCAAGAAGCCATCTATGGGGGACTCGAGTGAGTGATGGCTTCGTTCAAATGTAAGTGGCAATAAATCATACTATTATTTAGTGCCTGTACCCTGTGGGGGAATTGTATACTTTAAGAAAAGTGAATGTGATTTTGCCTCTACTGATTGCTTAATGCTCATCAACTGGGTAATTCCAACAAGCATGCTTCTGTGTTTATTTATTCTTTTTTTTTTTTATTGATAGAAAGAAAACCGTATTTCAGAAATTGGTGTTTCTATTATTATCACTTGTATAAATCATATTTATCTTTACCTGGCAGTTCTCCTTCTCTTACAAGATTATCTCACTCAATTATAAGTTGGACATAGCTTGATATTTATTGGTAATTTAGTAAATGAGGTTGCTTGTTATTAATTTTTTGTTTTCATGTGATTTATATTAAATCCAGGTGTCAAACCCATGTAAATCCACATGCATCCTCGAGAACATCTACCATGGTATGCCAACTGTATTTTCAATTTCATTATAGTGGTTTAGTTTACCAAGATGATTACAATTGTAACGTTTTACATAAGTTGTTTGTGATTTTGTTCTGTTTCTTAAATTATATAGCTACTTTTATATGGCTTAGAATTATTATTAAGATTATTACAATTATAATGTTTTGCATAAGTCATTTGTGATTTTGTTTTGTTTCTTTAGTTATTTAGCTACTCTTGCACAATGTGGTTATCTCTGAAGTTGTAATGTGTAAAGAAAAGTTATAGTTCTTACGAACTAACAGGGAAAACAGAATTCATGTAAATAGATTGCTTGGCTCTGTGTAGTGTGGTGTTCCCTCCCCCCTCCATCTGCACCCTGTCGCATTCTACTACTGCCCTTGGCTTGTTGATGCTGATATATTAATATTATTGTTGACTCTTTATGCTTATTTGAGCCATGATTAACATTGCAACTTATATTGATGTGTTGAACATAGGCAAATGTGCAATCAGTTCTCAATATTTGCTGTAATTAGACTGTTTTGATTATAATGTAGTTGTAATAAAAGACATGCAATGTAAGCTCCCTTTTCGGCCCTTTTGGTTTCAGCCTCTTGCTAAGACCGTGTGTAAGGGCTGTAACTCTCAAAGGACCTTAAGATCCGAGTCTGAATCAGGTGTGAACAAATTAGTATCAGCTACTTCAACATCATCTCAGAATGAAGCAGCAGTTGCTTTGTCTGTTCCTGAGAACAGTACAACAATAGTTTCCAGTGATGGCAATAAAAAATTGCCTTCATCCAATGGAGACATCAACCTAGCTACGGATTCCTCAAAGTTTGTACCAAGGAAAAAGTCCACCCGTCGGAAATCTTACACAAGTTCATTAATAGAAAGATCCAAGGTTGATGTCTAATGTATTCAATTATTTCTCTCAAAGTTTCCACTTAATTTTGAATCACACATGGAACTATTTCACAGCTTCTCAAGGAAAGTGGTGAATCTATGAAGCAGGATGATCTACCAAGTATTGATGATGATTGCAACCAACTAGAAGTTTCAGAATATGTAGATGAGATATATCAGTACTATTGGTTGACTGAGGTAATATTTCAAATCCCTGATGTCACTATGTTTGTAGCTCTGCCATTGACACTAAAACTTCTAAATATGTGGTATTTTCTATTTTTGTAACAAATTAATTCTTTGTAATGATTGCAAATTTCTGCAAGTTGTGTTGTGCCCATAAATGAATGACATTGATGTAGCTGAGTGTGATGCATTATATGTTAGCCCGAGCTTCCCCATCTTCTCTGTGTAATTTCATAGCATATGCATCCTTATTCTCATATGTTGACCCATGTTTTTGATATATTAACTAGTTGATTTGAACTGCAGCCTCAAAATGCAGCTCTGACAAATTGCATGTCAATTCAGACAGATATTACACATCATATGCGGGGCATATTGATCAACTGGTTAATTGAAGTATGTAGCTGATTTGCTTTATTTTTCAGAATTTTTTCCTGCAAGTTCTTATTTTCTTGTTTTTCATAGAGTTTATGTTAATATTTTATTTATTTTGACTTACAGGTACACCTCAAATTTGATTTGATGCCTGAAACACTTTATCTAACAATCACATTGTTAGATCAATATCTCTCTCTAGTGACTATCAAGAAGAGTGAAATGCAGTTAGTTGGTCTTACTGCACTTCTGTTGGCATCAAAATATGAGGACTTTTGGCATCCTAGGGTAAGAAACAGTTTTTCAAACATAAATCCTTTCACTATAACAGTTAATTGCGATGACAATAATGTGTGTTTGGGTCCTGTATTGTAGATCAAAGATTTGATAAGCATTTCAGCTGAGTCTTATACAAGAGATCAAATGCTTGGAATGGTATGCAACATCAACAACCTAATTGGATGGATTCTTCTTTTGCCAATTTCATTGAAAACTCAGTTTTTGGATTCATTGGGATGGACTCCATGGCTTTGGCTCATTCTTGTGAAGTTATTGGACAACCAAAAATTGTTTTATAAACAAACAAATTGACGGGTGGAATTGATATGGCCAATGTGCGGGTTAACCTGACAAATTTCTATGTTGATATATGTCTCATAGCGTAGATGGAAATGAGTGCTAGTAGATTTGTGGAGCTGTGTAGAAATTGGTGAAGCTAGTTTAGGTCTTGGTTTTTTTTTTTCTTTTTTGGGTCTCTCTGTTGGCATTTTTTGCTATGAATCTCTAGACCCTTTAAAGAATAAAGGTTTGTACTCAGATTCTAACTTGCAAAGTGGTTTTTCTGTTCAGGAGAAGCTTATTCTTCGAAAATTGAAGTTCCGTCTTAATAGCCCTACTCCTTATGTCTTCATGGTGAGGTTTCTCAAGGCTGCTCAGTCAGACATGAAGGTATGTAATTCAGAATACGGTCTACTGACGTACTAAGTACCATCTTCCTTACCATTATAGATTTAGATTATTAAACAGATATTTCCTTTCAAGAGCCTGAAGGATAAGAATTTAATCATCAGGATGATAAATCAGTCTCATTAATTGATTTTTATGTGCAAGATAGGAAGTGTGACTTCTGATGGTTATTTTTCGATGTTTTCCCAGCTCGAGCATTTGGCATTCTTTTTGATCGAGCTGTGCTTAGTTGAATATGAAGCCTTGGCTTTTAAACCCTCATTGCTGTGTGCGTCTGCGATCTATCTTGCACGGTGTACTTTACAAATGACCCCAGCATGGACTTCCTTGCTTCATAAGCATGCACGATATGAAGTTTCTCAAATTAGGCAAATGCTAAATCCTTGTTCTTTTTGCAGTTTTGTGCTTCATGTTCACTACTGTATTGCTAACAGCAAATATTTTGCAGGGGTTGTGCAGAGATGATATTGAAGTTCCATAAAGCTGCGGGAAAGGGAAAGCTAAATGTTACCTTTGAAAAATATTCAAGGCCTGAACTCGGTCGGGTTGCAGAAGTTAAACCATTGGACAGCCTTCCCCATTGATTCACCTAGCCTGACTTCTGCGTCTGTTGTGAAGTGTGATGTTATAAAATGTGTATTCTGATACAAGTTCAACTATAAATGTTTTAAGGTTTTGTTGTAATTAGGGTTCTCTTCTCAAGTTTGGTTGCAATTAAACTATTTTCAATGCCTGAATATTTTGCTTTCATCAGTAATAGGCAATTCATTGATATAAAAATAGATACAAGTAAACTTATAATGGAAAAGAACATGTTACGTGCATGTGCACGCATGCACACAAATGAGGGCATGAGAGTCCCCCCTATTAGTGTGCCAAAATTCTGTTCACAAGTTAACATTATTATGTGGTGTTTAATTGACATCTGTATATCTACGTTTAACTCACATTCCCTCATAAGACAAGTAGAATATAAACTTCACATTATGGCTAGAATTTAATTTTTGATTCTCTATTATGCACAAACATCACTACATCATAGTCAAATTTTAATTTAAATTTCTTAAATTGTTTAGTTGGACAAATAAAATTGATGTGTTCTACAATAATTCCATCAAAGCATTCCCGTATCACATCACAAGTGGAAAAGGGGAAAGTGGAGTAGAATGCTTCTTATTTATCTTAAGAATACCGAGATCCTATTTTCAGTTATTGTGAACAAACCACATTTTCAGGCTCAGGCTCTTTTATTTTTTTGACCCTTTTCGTTGAAATATATAGTGACGGTAATATTTTCCTTCTTAGCCACGTTGATTTGTTTAATGGAATTTAAATCTACTTTAACAACAACACGTTAGTTTAAAACTCCATCTCTATCATCGTACTCGAGAAACATGCGGCCAAAATCAACTTAGAAATTGGATACGAGACTCACAATGTCAGGAATGGAATGTTCAAATTAAGACGTCTCTACTTTTTCTACTTCTCTTTTGGATAAGATAAACATGGACTTACTTCCATAGACTTGAAAAAAAAAAGGGGATTTAGAGGGAAATGACCATTCTAGAATCGTGCTTCTCACATAAATATGGTTTTCTAGTTTCTACCCACCATTAGTCGATAAATTAGACGATTCCCAATGGCAGATACAAAAATGATTTTAACAAAAGACATTTTGCTGTTTGCTTGTAAATACATGAAAGGCCAAGATTACAATACCCAAATAAATTTCAAGAGTATGAATACTCATGATAGTTGGTTAGGCTATAAATCATTAAATTTTAAAAACAAAATAATCAAAAGTTTAAAACTCAATCTTTGCTTTTGTTTCAAATTACTAGGATACGGAAGTCTTGCCTCGTATGAAATCTTCTACTACAAAAATTATAATTTTAAAAAGTGAATTGAACCAGCTAGTTGGACAAATAAATTGGCCAATGAACTACTTCGGTTAAGATCTTTGAATCATAAATATATATGAATCAATAAAAATCAATTAGAAGTAGTGTAAACTCTCTAGTGTAAACAGATCAAAATTAATGAATGAAATAGATTTTTTTGAAATTTTATTGTTTTAAGAAATAATTTTTTAATAATTTTACAATAATTGAAATATAATATTTTTCTATTTCACATTAATTGAATTTATATTTTTTTATTATATTTAACATAAATTATTCATATTTTATTATTTTAAATATATATTATTGGCATATATATAATTTATATTTTTAAAGTTAAAATCAATTCAATTGATGAATCAATTAAGGGTGCTTAATGAATTAGTTTGCATAGGTTGGGTCTATTTAGGCCTAGTTCGCTAAGACCCGCATTTTATGCGAATCTATTTTAATTGGTTTAATTCATATAAAAACTTGCAAAACTTGTGGGCTTTGCCTTATAAATGGACTTGGCTTGCGGCTCGCATGAATCCTATCTTGTTTAGGCTTGCATTTTTACAAGCCTAATTTTAGCAAATTTGATTCACAAAAAGCTCGTAAATAGATCAACCAGTCCTACAAGCCGAGAACCTATTAAGCACTTTTAGAATCAATACCGTCATATAAGTTTGATTTTCAAAATTATAACAGAAATTGCTAGAGAAGTATTCCAAGAAGCCTCCAAAAGGGAAATATGTCTAATCTTGTTATAGTACTGAAATTTTAGTACTATTATTTATTATATTTTGACAAATTAATTATTTTAGTAAATCTTAAAATGAAGAAAGTAAGTTTATGATTTGCTGGAAAAAAAAAGTAGTAGTACTGCCAAACTCAATCATGCAATAGTAATAGAAAAAAAAAAGTAGTACTGGCAAACTCAATCATGCAATAGTAATGGAAATATTTCTCTCCAAAAGACAAGCATTGGCTGCATAGCCAAGAGTGTTAGTTGGGGACGCTTATAGAAGTTAGGCAACATGGCATGACAAATGCAACTTGAAACAAAGCAATGTTTAAATCATGGAATACGGCAAGCGAAAACTATAAGTAAAAACTTACAACGCAGCACATGGAACATTTAGATGACTACAGAGAGAAACTTGGTTACATTAAGTGTACACAAACTGCATACGCTACGTCAATCACAAATTCTCACACCTCTAAGTACGCAGGAGAGAATGCATATATGCGCTTAGCTTAGTTTGTGATTGATTTAGTATACATAACCTGTGTCCACTTTAATCGAGTCTGTCATATTCCATGTGTAAGAAGCCAAATACAAAAGTAGTGCTAATTGCACAATTGATTGCAATCATTATCAACTCACCCCTAGACACGTGGGTTCATAACTATTATATTTGAATTTTGAGTTTCAATTAGTTGTGAATTAGAGGTAGAATTACATGTAATTTAATATAGGTGTGTGCTCCTGTTGACTTTTATAAAATTCCGTATGAAATTATATGTAAAATTTAAAATGGGAAAATGTTAACAATAGTTCTCAAATCTGTTGTTAAGTATTAAATACATATTCCTAACTAAATTGAATGATTCATTTTTATTTTTAATAATATAATAAATAATAACACATCCAATAACAAAGTTACATTTAATGTTTTGTTTTTATTTTAATAAAGCATTTAATATATTATTATTTATTATATTACTAAAAATAGAAAACAAAGCACTTAATCTGATTAGTTGGAAATATTCATTTACTGTTTAACAACAATTCTGGAATTGTTATTAGCATTTACCTTTAAAATATAATTACTAACTTTTAGATTTTACGCCATTGGAATATTGAAATACAATTACCTCCGCCAACCCTGTAGCCCTAAGTCTAACTCCACCACTACTGCGAATGAACTGATCTGTACACAGTTCGTCTCAAACTAAAATTATCCTGTCACAAGGGGGGAATCTCAAAACGGGAGGATGAGGAATACAGAATGCACTCAATGCAAGTTATATCCTATACGCGTGTCAAGATCAGTGATTTCCAAATGGTTATAAAGAAATACAGGGTTCTTACCTCTTAGATAGCAAGTAAATAAGTAACAATGAGTGAGAAAAATTGCATATATAAAGGGCAGTGTTAAATCAGCTCCATTTTCTTAACCAACAGTAGTTCAATAGAAAATGTAGATAAGGAAGCATTTCCTCAAGACATCAGCATTTTAACATTTCCAGATCCCTGATTCTTTAACGACAGATTATTAATCAAAGAAAATGACCAAGTCTTTGGCAGGGTTTCAAATAATAGAAATTCAAATTGGCTACAGAAGGCCTACATCTAGAGTATGATAACAATAGTAAGTGTACAACAATCAAGTATGCAAGAGGGTATACAAAATGATCCCTTCAGAAAAGTTCGATCCATATGGTTCAACAATTATATAAGAGCAACAAGATTCAATTTTTAACAGAAGTGAAGTAAATCCAAATATATATTCAAGATCATTGCATATAGATATATGTCATCTGTTTAAGCTCACCAAACATGTCAAGCTTCATTTCCTCCAACAGAGACGACACTTGAACTTTTCAGCATCCCTGCCTATCTATACACTCTCGTTCTTCAACAAGATATACTATTGACCAAATTATCATATCTAACCTATTTGATCCTGTAGTATACATTATTATTACCTATGAAAGAGCTCACAAAGTGACAATTATGAACATGGAGCTAAACCATCTTGTGGTAGCAACTGGCCTTCATGCTCCAACGTCTTCCGAACTGCCCGGTAAAACTCAATCCATGAAGAAGAGTAATTTTCCACTGGACTCCATAAAAATGTAGGATTTGGACTTGCTGGGCAAGCAGTAACCAAATCCAAAACCGAGACAGGTTTGATGGTCTGTGGAAAATTGAATGCTAAGTTATCAACTTTGTGTTCATAAATTTTGCCATTCCTGTCCAGTTTATACCTCGAAGTACCCTGAAACTCCCCCTTAGTCTCCCATGGAACCCGGGGGACACCCCTCAGGTTCCACCTAATCAATATCACATTCTCTGAAGGCTGCCATATCCTATATACATCCAGACCTATCTCACGAAACAAAATTTTACCGTGAAACCTCAATGCCCAGAAGATTAATTTGTACTTTTCAATTCCAGTAAATGTGTTCAAAGGGTCCATGAAAGTTACATCATCCCTGAAAGATCAAATTCCACTTAAAATTTCACACTTTAACCACAGAAGAAAAGTAAAATTAGCAAGATATGAATACCCAATTGAGAAAAGCACCTGTAAATATCATAATTAAGATCTTTGATGAAGAGCGTTGGTAGGTCCTCGCGAAGGGTCCTCACAGCAAGGCCGAGATTGACATAGAACTCATCCTTTTTTTGCTGCTTATCTTCGGAATCAGTTGGTGTGCCAACCGGAGCAACCGGAGTGCTGGAGCTCTGGAGGCTGGTCAATGGAGGAGAGGAAGTGAAAGATAAAGGAAACTGAGAACTGGGTTTTGGTGGAGAAAGTGTTTGGTGAATGGGTTTCTCTTTGGATTTGGATTGGTATAGAAGAGACGCAGTGAGGTTGGGTAGAAGAGATGCCATAGCCTCTTGTTGATCAGTGGTTGTCAAGGTTATCAGCTTTTCATTCGAGGGAGAGAGAGATTTTTGCTGCCTGTTTCTGTATCGTACTTACGACTTTCTGGTGCTGAAGCAAATAGGGGCTGTTGTTTATGATTTTGAGTGGCTTTGAACGTGGCCATGATACTAGATGAACAAAAAACATTGCGGTTTTTGCACATTGGCCCCTGTATTTTGCTGAATTTTCCTATCCATGGCGGGAACTGGGGGTGGCTCTTGGGCCCCTCGCATCTTTTTTTTTTTTTTTTGGTAAGTATACCGATTTGACTGGGTGCTATGAGCCCCATGCATCAATAATTCGGGAGTTGCCAGCAACTCTATATTCTTATTAAGAAATATTAACAATTTACTCTTATTAATTTTAGTATTAGTATTAATAAGAACATGATTTTATTCTCATCTAATTTGTATGTGTTAATATAATTTCAGTTTAATTTTTATCTAATTAATATTTTAATAAAAAGTTTATATTAAAATAATTAAATTTATCAACAAATCAAGCTTAAATCAGGTATGAAACTTGTTTATACTTTGACGAGCATTATTATTCCAAATGAGCTTGAATTAAATTTTTTAAGGAAGAAATGCAAATCCTTCAATTTTAGGATGATTAAATTTTTCCTTATTCCATTTTAAAAACTTGAAATTAACTGTTTAAAATTTATAAAATTTAAAACAAATATCTATTATTAACTTAATTTATTATTTTATCAAATTACTTATTTTTTAAATAAAAATATAATATTATAATATATTAATTTATTACATTATTTTCTCATAAATAATTTTATATTATATGATTAATAAACATAAAATTAAATATATATAGTTTTAATTAAATAAAAAAATTAAAAAATTATATAAAAATAAAAAATAAATTATTATATTATAATATTATAATTTTCATTTATAAAATTTATTAAAAAATTATGTAATTTGATAAAATAGTTAATTATATCGATAATGAGTGTTAATTTTAAATTTTGTTAAGTTTAAAGGTGTAATTTCTAAATTTTTAAAATAATAGTAAAATTCAACCATCCCAAAATTAAAAAAAATAATATTTTATAATTTTTCTAATTTTTTATTACTATTTAAATTCAAGTTGCTACAATTTTTGGTCAAACTACGGCGTTATTTTTTTTAAAGACATTTTCTATAGATAAATTTGACCTACTTTAATATAAATTAATAAAAGAAGTGAAATATTATTTTTATAATTTGTTAAAAATTATATTTAAAAATATAATAATAATAAAAAATTTAAAATAAATTATATTTATTTAATTTTTAATTAAATATTAATTATATAAAATATATTTTATCAGCTTATTAATTTATAACTATATTCAAATATATTTCCCAAAATCACGTCAACCGTATCCTATATTTAATGAAGTCAAAACTCGTACCCCAATAAAGGGACCGCCGGAAAGAAATAGTAATGTGAGAAGGTTAGTTCTGGCCCTCGGGGAAGCTGGGCCGGCTTAGGGAAATTTCTCTCTCAACAAACAACCTTTCCTTTTACTTTTCAAGTAGAGTTGTACTTCTTTCGTTTCCTTTTTAAGTATTATTTAAAATTAATATATAAGAATTAAAAAATAACATATAATTATAATTTTAAAAGAGATAAATTATAATTCATTAATATATTTTTCATAAAAGGTCAATTGATAAGTAAAATTATTAAATATTTATTTAAATAATAAGAGTAATATTTAAAAGAAAATAGTAAAAACAATATTAATTCTCTAAAATCATAGATAAAGAAATAAATAGGAACAAGTTTTTTTTATAAAATAATACTTAAAAAATTAGAAAGAATACATTTTTAGTTTGCGTAAAAATAGTAAGGGAGAGTTTCTCTCTTTGTATCTTATTATTTATTGTATTTAATTATTTTTATGGATATTATGAAATTAATTTAGTGTCTTTATTTTTAATGAATTTTTAAAAATTATCCTTTTTTTCAAAGTTAACATGTATTCCAAATTTTATTTTTTGCATGAAGTACAAGATTGTTTAAAATAAAAAGAAAAATATGATAAAATAAATTTATTGATATATTTTAAGATAAATGTATAAAATAATGAAATATTTATTAATAAAAATAAAAATTAAAAATTAACATTGCATTAAATTTTTAAAATGACATATTAAAAAAATAAAAAATTTATTTTAGATGCTATAGATAATAATGAATGGAAGGAGTCCACAACATCAGCGCATAATTTGAGAGGCTTTGCCTTCTTCATTTGTTATATAACATGTAGTGTGAATATAGATAATATGAATTTAGAATAGGGATAAATATAAAAAAAATTATATTGGAAACTAATATCAAACGATATATTTTGGTAAATTTTTTTTAGTTTTGCACGTTTGTTTCTTCAAAATTAAAAATAGATAATATAATAAATTAATAAAAATTAAATGTTATTTAATATAAGATTTAAATATATTTTTAGTCTCCTAAAATACAAGTTGACTGCTTTTGATCCCCTTAAAATATTTATTTAATTTTAATCCCTCTAATATACATTTTAGGATGAAGTTGGTCCATTTGACTTTCTTTTGTATATATTCAAATGGAAGTGCCACCATGGCACACCAAAAGCCTACCTAGAAAAGTACAGTTAAATTCAATCCTTATAAATGTGATAAGTATTTATTAAATTTTGAAAAAATAATGGTGCACATTTCATATAAATAAATAATAGATAATATGATTGAATTCTGAAAAAAAAAAAAGAAAATCAAATTTCTTATATGTATAAACCTATAAAAATTGCAACAAATATGGTAAATTATAAAACTAGAAACTAACTTGCAAAACAAAGATAAAAACTAAACAAATACTGAATTATTATAACTCTTCAAGGTCATATATTGCCCTTACTTATTTACTATGTCTTGCTTCTATAACTTTGCATAAGAAATGAAAAATGCTTCACTAGCATCTTTACCCTCCTCAGTTTTGACATGCCTCTTAGCTAATAAGTTCTTCTTCATCTTTTTGTAGTCTCCTTTGGAGAATTTGTATAGATATGTATTCTTCTTTCATTTTTCCTAATTAGACTTACTTAACTCCTATTGACTAAAGGATATTTTAGTTCATAAGTACAAATAATATACAAACAAGACATTAAGATAAACTAAATACTAAAATGTAAAAATTTTACTTTTAAACCCTCATCCTTGCATTTTTTTCTAGAACTTCTACAATTCTTCGTCAATGTAATTCCATCACTACATTGAGTCTATTTTTATCTTGGTCTTAGAATTTATTATTCTTATCTCAATATTGTCTTGAAGTCCTTCCATAGGGTTGTAATATGTGACAATACTTTTCTATGCATTGATTCTTTGTTTGGAATATGGAAGGAACTTTACAAAAGAAAAAACACACCAAAAGGTTAAATTATATATAAGTATGTCACAAATATAATTTTTCATATCTATTGCACAAAGCTAGCCAAAATCAAGTGTACATTTGAAAACCTCCTCCTAAACCTTATTCTTTAATCACAAGCGGATTTTCTTCCAATAAAGAATAAACATTAATATTTTGGAGCATACAACTACTTCAACATAATTGACATATTGATTGACATTTTCTCCATTTGATTGTCGTTTCTCATTGAGCTTAATATATAATTTCTCACTCTTAAACCACTATGGTAATATCCTTCAAGTTTGTAAAACCTCTTTATATTTCTTTTGGTGGGGGTAATTACCTCTTTAGAAGTATTCATATTTTCAATTTAGCAAACAAAATAGTATCAATCATGTATATATAATAAAGTTATAGGTTAATATTAATTAAAAATGAATAAAGTAATAGATATAAGATTAGTCCTCACAAAAAATATTACTCTAAATTATATAATAAAATATATAACTTACATGACAAGTAACTAAACTAAGATTATATCAATTATCACAAACTTCTTCACTAATTTACATAATTATAGAGAAAACTAGAATCATTGAAATATATGATAATTTTGATGCTTTAAAAAGATATAATAGCATACAATAGGAAAGGCAATAAGTGAAAATGATATAGACATCATCACTAAACATATCATGCCATAACCATATATCCTAAATATGACAAAACCCTAGAAGCATCATCAAACACAACATGTGATATAATCCTAAACATAATGATGAATAAGATTATCATAATGTCATTATACATAAACATATACATCCTAACTAAACAAAACCAAATATAATCACTTAATATTTAGAAATATAATAAAAATGAGATAGGAAAAATATACTTAGAAAATTTGTTAATGACTAGAACAATAGGAAACCAATTTTGGGTATAAAAGAGATGTGGCAAATCTTTAAGACTTACCTAAGAACTTTCAATGGTGGAGGCGATATTAGAGAAGTGAATTTCAAAAAGTTAAAATGGAAACAAAGGAGCAAATGAAAGTTATATAGATGAAATAATTACATGTCAGTTGCTTAATTAATGACCGACATTTTAAATAACTAAGTCAGATTGATAGAAAATAAATGTAAAATATTAAGATAATATTTATAAAAATATCATTAAACTATTAATTTTAATATCAATTTTTTGAATAATCAATTTCTAAAGTTTTTTTTATCTTTTTAAATATGACGGTTTACATTCACTTTTGATGTCGGCTATACATAGAACCAACATCTTAATATAACTTCTATTTTCAAATATATTGACCATAAAAAAATGAGATCAATTTTTAACTCAACCATCATCTTAAGTTCCTATGTAAATTTTAATAGTGTCATCGTGTAATATAGATGTCATTTTTTTTAACAATTATTATCTTATTTATCCCAATAATTTAAAAAATATCATTATATTTATATAGATGTTCATTTGTCTTATGATTGATGTTTATTGATTAATGTAAGATCATAATTCTATAATAGTAATACTTATTCTTTTCTCATATGCTTGTGGGGCTAGGAGTAACTAGAGAATAAATTTAGAAAAATGAATTTACATTTATTCCAAATTTCATAAGTTTAATTTGTAAATAAATTTCTTTTGAAGTTCCACTTAAGGATGGCAATTTCACTCATAACTAATGTATACTTGCAATTTTTATTCATTTGAATATGGTATAAGGATTAAAAAATGGATATGAGCATGAGCAAAAGGATTTTATCAGGTAAAGGAATTGTCCTATTCTACCTTCTTTATATCCATATTATATAGTCTATAATTATAATTATACTATATATAATAGTATAAGTTTATATATATAAATTTAATTATATAATAAAAACACTAGTACCCATGTATGTAATCATTTGATTTAAATGTAAATTTTTTAAAGATAATTTTAACAAAAAATTTATTTTATTTTTAACATGCCTTTTAGCTAGTAAGTCCTTTTCCAACTTTTTGTATTCTTTCTTCACTTTTCCTAGTTGGACTTACTTAACTCCTGTTGACCAAAGGACATATTAGTTCACAAATATAAATGATATATAAATAAGATATGAAAATGAATTAAATGCTAAAAAAAAAAAGTTTACCTAGAAGTACACATCCTGCATTTTTTTTTAAAACTTCTCTTATGATTCTTGATTAATGTAGTTCTATCACTACATTAGGTCTATATTTGTCATGGTCTCAAGATTGATGTATTCCTGCCTCAATAATGATTTAAAGTTCTTTCACAACATTGCTATATGTAACAGGACCTTTTTACATATTAGTTTTATGTTAAGAATATAGAAAGAACTCTATAAGAGAAAAACACACATGAAAGGTCAAATTATATGTAAGTATATCATAGATATAGTTTTTCATATCTATAGAACAAAATTAGCTAAATCAAGTGCACATACAAAAACCTCTTCCTAAATGTTATCTTTCAATCCTAGAGGGGGGATGAACTTTCTTCCAATAAGGAATAACTATTGATGCTTTAGATCAAATAGCCACTCCGATATAACTAATATATTAATTGCCATTTTCTTCATTTAGTTGTCATTTCTCATTAAAGTCAATATATAATTTGTTACCCTTGACTACACTATAATAATGCCCTTTAAGGTTATAAAACCACTTGTGTACCTTTTGGTAAGGGTAATTACCTCTAAAATAATTCATATTTTAAATTTAGTGAACAAACTAGTATCAATCATGTATATGTAATAAAGTTATAGGTTGAAATTACTTAATAATGAATAAAGTAATAGATATAAGATTGACCCTTACAACAAATATTACATTAAATTACATGGCAAAATATATAACTTGTATGAGAAGCAATTGAACTAAGATTACATCAGTAATCACCAAATCCTTCTCTAGTTTACATAACTTTAGAATAAACTGAAATCATTAAAATATATGATAAAGTTGACGCCTTAAAAAGATACAATAGCATACAATTATAAAGGCAGAAAGTGAAAATGGTAGAGATATCACTACTAAATAGAGCATGCCATAACCGTATATCCTATGTGTGACTAAATCCTAAAAGCACCACCAAACATAATATATAATATAATCCTAAACTTAGCGATGAATGAGGCTAACATAATATCACTACACATACATATATTAATATTTAGAAAAATAAAAAAAATGAGAGAGGGAAATATACCTAAAAAATTTGTTAATGATTTAAACAACTACAAAGCTAACTTTGAGTTTAGAAGAGATGTGGCAAAGGTTTGGGACTTATTAGAGAAATTTCGATAGCGGAGGCAATGCTAGAGAATTGAGTTTCAAAAAACAAAGAGACAAGAAACAGAAGAGTAAATGAAAATTATGCAAGTAAAACAATTACAAGTTGATTACTTAATTGACAAATGATATTATAAATAAATAACATTGAATTGATAGAAAATAGACATGAAAAATTAGGATAATATTTATAAAAATATTACCGAGCAATCAATTTCAATTACTACAACAAAATAGATTAACACCGATGATATTATCAGCAACAATAAATATTCAGTCGTCATTGTAAAATCTAATGACTTTTACCGATGACATAGTTATCAGTAATAAAATAGTACTACTATAAATTAAATAGGTAAAAAATGAAAAACTTCAACAATAACATTTGTCATCACAAAAGCTTTCAAACTTTTTCAATGATGACAAGTGTTGTCATTAAAGGCTTAAAGCGTCACTGAAAGGTTGGCACAATTTCCTGTGCTAACTTTTAGTGACAACATGAATTATCACTTAAGGGTTGGTAACAACATAAGTTATCGCTAATGGGCGAGACCTTCAACGATAACAATGTCATCGTTAAAAGGCTAGCATAGTTTCCTGTATTAGCCTTTCAACAAAGACATTGTTGTTGTTGAAGGTCTTAGCCTTTAGCGATAACTGAGAAATTTATCGTCATTGAAGGATAAGTTTATAAATACCCCACCGCATTCTCAACCTCATTTTCACACGACGAGGAATGAAGTTGAAGGCAAAAATTCATGTATTTTTTATGTTTTAGTATATTTTTTATTCATATTTTTATTAATATAATTTTATTATTTATATATTATATATTATTTTATTTTATTAGATATTATTGTTGTTTATTATTATTTGTGTTCAATTCAAGAACATTTAATCAGTAGATTTATTCCAGTAAGGTATGTGTATTAAATTTTATAAGATTTTATTTCATTATGTAATTTATGAGATGAGTAATTTGATATTAATTTATTTGCTATAATAATATGTAATAAATTAATTTATTTTGATGGTATGATATTTTTAGCATGGAATTAATATTAATTAGATTTATTTGTTAAATGTGTTTGTATAATTTTACTTTCATGTGTAATTTATAAATATAAATTCTATCATTGTTATGTTACTAAGTACAATTGTAGTTTTAAAAAAATCGATATATGTGCAGAATATTTAGTTAGGTAGATTATTCTATAGATAAAATTTAGGATATAGGTTTGGAACACAAAATTTTTTAATTTTGTTAAAACATAGTAATGTATAGAATTAGAATAATTATATAAACATTTTTAAAAAATGTATCCACATGAAAATAAACTTTTATGTATGTTGATAAAATTTTTCAATATAACTTTATAAACATACTTAAAAAATATATAATAAAGAAAGTGAATGTTAATACAATATTTGATGGAAACATCATATTTAATGAAAAAAATTTTAAATGTTAATACAATATTTGATGGAAACAATGCTAATACAATAATATTTGTATTTAATGCTAATACCCAACTTGTCGATCCATCCCAACCACTACTCTTTATGTATCATCCATGTCTCCAAAAGGATGATGATAGTTCTAGCATGGATGATGATATATCAGGTTATTTGTATTTTCTTTCTCCTTAGATTTTGTATTTAGGATTTTTTTCATGTATAGATATTTATATAAATTATGTACATAAAATTTTTTATATGTGTATAAATAATTTTATAAGTATTCAATTTTTTATATGGATTATGTGATTTTGTTATATTGATGTCGTTAGCATGTTTGAAATAAAAAGTATTATTATATAAAACTATAAAATTTAAGTTATACAATTTAAATTATATAAAATTAAACTAAAAATTATCAAATTAACTTAATTTATTCAAAATAAAAAGTATTATCTATATTATTAAATATAATATACTAATTGCTAGATATTTTTAAAAAAATTATTATAAACTTTTAGCAATAATAGAATGTCGTCGTTAAAAATTTAAAGAAAAAATAAAAAATATAGAATTACTTTTAGCAATAACATAGTCATTACTAAAAGTAATTATATATTTTTTTATTTTTTGAGTTTTAAAGCTTTTATCGACGATATAGTCATCACTAAAAGTCAAGCATTTACTAACGACAAGTGTCGTCGATAAAAATTTGATTTTATTGATGATATAGTCATCGCTAAAAACCTTAAAATTTCAATTTTGAAATAAGTTTTAGTGATGACTATATCATCGCTATAAGTTGTTTTAGTGACAAATTTATATTGATAACATTTTCGGTTATGACTTTTATTTTCCATGGCGATCGAATTATTTTTAGCGACGACATTTGTTAGTGTTGATAGTTTCTTTTCCTGTAGTGAATATTGATTTTTTTGAATAATTAACGTTTTAAATTCTTTTGCCCTTTCAAATATAATGGTTTACATTCACTTTTAACATCAGTTTTACATAAAACTAACATAATAATATAGTTCTATTTTCAAACATTTTAACCATAGAGAGAAAAAGACATCAATTATTAACTTAAATGTCATCTTAAGTTCCCATGCAAATTTCAATAGTGCCATTGTATAACTATAAACATTAACTTTTTTTTTTAACTATCATCTTATTTATTCTAATAATTTTAAAAATATTGTCACATTTATATAAACCTCCATTCATCTTATGATTAATATAGAGTTGCAATTCTATAATAGTAATATTCACTCTTATCTCACATGCCAAGTTAGAGAAGAGAATAAGAGTAAGAAGAGAATAAGTTTAGAGAAATGAATGTAAATTTATTTCAAATTTCTTAGGTTTAAGTTGTAAATAAATTGCTTATGAAGTCCAAGTTAAGGATGGCAATTTCACTCGTAACCAATGGATACCCTAATTTTTATTCATTTGAACATGGCATAAAGATTAAAAAATGGATACGAGTACAAGTAAAGGGATTTTATCAGATATAAGGACTACCCTATCCTACCCTCTCCAGACCTATAATATATAGTATATAATTATAATTATATAATATATAATAGTACTAGTTTATATATATATTTAATTATATAATAATAAAAAATAGTAGCCAGGTATGTAATCATTTAATTTAAATGTAAATTTCTTTTAAGATAAACTTTAACAAAAATTTTATTTTATCCTTTATTTTGTTAGTATTATGATTTTCATTTTTGTCTAACTATCATTTCATTTTTATATGTAAGCTTTAATTTTATGAAAAAAATTATAATATGATATAGATAAATATATATCATCAATTTAAATAAAATGAGAAAACATATATATATGTGTATAGGAAATTTAGGGATTCAAGAAGAATAAAGATAAGTACTATAAAATTTGCTCATGCAAATATGTAGATGGAAAGAATAAATTATTTCTGAATGAAAATAAATACGGAAATCTCGGTCCCTACTTATATTTTCCTACTACTATTCATGCCTTGTATCTATGCGAATGTGTCAAAGTATATACATAGAAATTTCCTTTCCTTCTACAGTGAATTTTCCAAGCAAACGTGTTCCTTTACGTTGTGTCATGACGTCCACAAAATGTGAAGACATTATTTGTTGACAAGGAAATAAAATTGGCAGTTTTTCCTTTAAATTGAATATACGCAAATCATGTTTGAATTTTACGTGGTCTTTGTCGGAGTGGTGTCACATTTATACGTCAGGTATTTATTTTCCTTAAACAAAATGAAACAATTCTGCATAAAATTAGCCTTGTTTAAAATAAATATTTTTAATTTATTCCAGATTTTGGACTGTGAATAGAACCGATCGATAGAGAGAATAATTATTTATGCAAGTTTCAATTTTTCTAGTCACATCCCATCTTTTCAAAGCTGCATTGCCTTATTCAACAAACTAGTTGATCGTCTTCATACAATTCCAGGTATGACTCTATAGTTAAAAAAATTTATTAAATGTATTATTGTTACTCCTAGTAATGTAACATGAAAAAAAAATGAAATAAAAAGTCATAAATAAAGTCCCAATGACTAATAAAATAACTTATGTAATGACTAGTAACTTGTATATGTAAACAATGTTGATTAATGTTTAATGGTTACTTGATGCTTAAAGATATAGACAATCACAAAAATTTGAATTATTGATATGATGCAATTAAATGGTTACAACAATAAGAAGCCTCCTTAGATAAGTGATTTTATGAGATACAATATATACACTATAATTGATTTTTGAATAGCAAAATTGTTTTGACTGTTTTTAAATTTTTTTCATTTAATGTGTATGAGCTTTAACCATTTCAATGGCTACTATAGCATTAACATCTATATTAATTTATTGTGTTGAAATAAGACAACGGATATATATTATAAAATGTAAAAATGGTATTTTTAAACAAAATACCAAATAGGTTAATTGCCTTTTCATTTGAAAGGCAGCAATTTGATGTATGCTTAAATGTCTTTAAAATGACACCATGAATAAAATGGTTGGAACAACTACATGCAACAAAACATAATTTTAATCGGATAGAGCTCAGCAATTTCAAGGTTTCTTTTATGATGATTTTTTTGATAAATTATCGAGTGGAATAGATAATCAATTTAAAAATTAGAATATTAACAAGTTTTTCTTTTCTCAATAAATATCATATTTAAGATTTGAATTTTTATTCATTGATAGATAAAGCATGTTTGAAATTAGTGTATAATTTCTACAAAACCAACATATTAGTTCTTTTATGATCATCTTAATTCATGATTATTATCATATTAAATAACTTTTGTAATTTGTAAGGATAACGACATTTTGCTCATCTATATATTCATGATCTTGTAAGGGAGAGTTTGAGTGCAACATGGAATATAATGACAATCATTGTATACAACTTATTTGTATTTTGATTAAACAAAGTGGTAACGGCTAACCCAAGATTTGAAAGTTAGAAGAAGCAAAATCTTATATTTAAAAAAAATACTCAATTTTATTCTTCAAAAAAAATACTCAATTTTTTTTATCAATACTAATAATATTTTTAATTTTAATTTTAAAATGATATTTTAATGATGCATTAATTAGATTTCATTTTAATCATTTTTAAGCTTTGTAACTTCTTCAACTTAAACAAAATATTAGATGTTCTTGCTAGGGGTATAGAATTTCTACTATATATAATATAATTTCATATAAATCACCATTCCTATGGTAGTGTTAATTTGCCTTAATGTTTGTTAGTTGCGGTTATATAAACTTTCTTGTTATTCATTTTTATTATTAAATAAATGAATTAAAGTTGAGCTTTTTATTACATAACATTATCTTTAATAATTAAGTAATATTTGTTATAAAATGTCATTTTTAGTCATTTTATATCACTCAATTTATAATTGATACAATCTAAACACGTAAAATTTATAAAAATATAAAATTTGCTCAGGTTAGAATTTACTTGATATACAAACCTTAAAAAAAAGAAAATTAAAACAAATGTGACCAATATTATTTATATTAGGGAAGAAAGGTAAATTATCAGTTTCAGCTTCGAAGTAATTGCAATCAATACTTATAATTATTAATTTCTAATTCATAATCTAACACCCACTGATAAATGATAAATTATGAAATCCAAAAATGAAGAGGCTTCATTTCTCTTGTCTGGAGACAGTTTTTATAGTAAATTTTTTTCTATTTGTATACAAGTAAAAAAATTTTACGTTACTTACATATTTTGTGATTCAAAAAAAGTAAGAGGATGTTTTGTTGATAAAAAAGTATATATAAAATGCAATTTTATAAGAAATAAGAAATAAATAAATTATTTAGATAGTCACTAATTATTAAAATGAAGTAAGTAGAACTTCATGAAACATGGGAAGTTACTCCTTCTTAGTAATCCTTTTATTCTCACAATTAGTTTATCTATATATAAATCATCTTAATTTTTTACATAAGTAAATCATATTGTTCTCTCCTAAAATTTTATCTAATTACATTTGACATTTCTATTTTTCAGAATTATACACTTCCATTATATTTGAACTGTTTCAACTATTCTGAAATGTGTAATAATGTTAACATTTTTATTGCAATTCCTACTCTAATGTTAACTCTCCTTGCTAGAGACTATAATTTTACATTTTTATAAACAAATATTACAATACAATTATATAAAAAAGGGGAGAGAGTTTTTATTCTTTAAAGAAAAACCATATTTGGACGTAAAAATGTGCGCAAATGGTTTCCAATTATGAGAGGTAATATTAAAGAATGAATTATAATGGTGGAAATATTTGAAGGGACAGATGTGTTTATTTTTAAAAATAAAAAATATTAAGTATAATTAGACAAAACCTCAACATCAGGGGGTTAATGTAATTTGATCTTTTATATAAGTCAACTTTAACTTTAATAATAAATTTAAAAAAGGAATTACGTGTTTAAAAAAATTACCATAAAAAGAGTAAATAGAGACATGATCTCCAAAAAAAAAAGGAATTGATATTTTTAATCTTTAATATTATAACTATAATTTTAATTTTTCATAATAAATTAAAACATAAGAAATTACAAGTTTAAACAGTAATTTTAATTGGAATTCATCAATATTTTTAATATTTTGTGTTATTGTTATAAAGGGAATAGTATTCATTTTGATAATTTTTCCCCAAAAATTCAAAATTAAATTAAACTAAATGCATGAAGTTAATTCATTACATGTGTCTCCTTATTGTCAATCAAATAAACATTGAGCACTTCTGGAAAATTTTATTAAAAAATTACTTCTTGTTCTACATGAAATTATTTTCTATGTAAATCAAATGACATGGACAAAGAGAAACAATTTTTTTTGATAAAAAATATTGTTTTTTGATATATTCTGTGCATTTAATATTAAATAAATATAATTTTATTATTTAAATAATTTATAATTAGAAATACAAATAAAACTAAACGGAACAAAAGGGTTAATGTCAAAATAGTTTTCATTGAGAGTTGAGAGCGGACAGATCAAAGCTGTGGGCTCCGGCAGTGTTGGACTCGGATGAAAATTTGGCAATGCTGGTTTTGTCTGGATAAGGCTTTGCACTTGGAATGAAATCACAGAAAAGGCAGACGCGCAGCACACGACATGGTCCAAAGGGTGGACCTCCCAAAGGAATTGTCATGCGGATATTCTTTCAGCTTCCCAACTCTTTCCCAGAGGACTTCGGACATTCCATTTCTGGATACTCTTGCGTTATCCTCCACCAAACTTGTTTACTCCATGCTTTGCAATAAAGAAAATTGATAAAAAAAAAATGAAAAATGAAAAATTTAGTTAGATGGGAAAATGAAACGAAAAAGAAAATTTTTTAAAATATTGATGTGATAGTTATAGTAATCATCGCAAATCTTACTATTTTAGTTTCTTTTCTTTTCTTTTTTTCTCTTTTTCTGATTAATGAAAAATTTTGAAATTGAAAATTTTCTTTTCACTTTCTTTCCTTTTCACTCTACCAAGCACTCATATCTTGTAAATTGGGGTGAATAAAAATTTTGAATCCATCAATTTGTGAGAGTGAGTGTAAAAATAATATAAACGAGTAAGGGTAACGCAAGTTCCAAATTTACAAATTATGGCATACGAATAATTTTTGCCACACTCTCTTATATTTATTAATCACTCAAGTCTTTTACAAACTGATAAAGTCTAAAATTTTGAAGTCCCACGAATTACACCCGAATCGTGGAGCCTAGATTGTGTACTAATTTATTTATATTATCTTTTCTTGAGAAAGAAAAAATTCTACATTTGAATAACCAACTAATACATGAATAATAAATTAAATTATATCAAATTAATAGTTTCATTCCTAAAATTGTAAAACATTAGTAAAATTATCTTTGAATTTTATAAAATTATAATTTCACATTTGAACAATAATTTATACAAATGATTTCATTTTTTTCATAGATAAAATGCCAAATTGGTGTTTGAATATTACAATCAAGGAATGAAAATTATATATATGAATTATTATACAAGAATGAAATTACGATTTGTATATTACATGAATTATCTTACAAAAATGAAATTGTTGATTTTATTTTTTTCTTATATAGTTGTAAAAAAAATGTAATACATAAAAAGTATGGAATCAACCAAAATCTCCAATAATCATGCTCTTAGTCTTAATAAAAGTATCAAATTCAAAGAAATGAGTCAGATGAACCCCCTACCCATTCCTCTCCAACGCCCCCCTTCATATTTGAGTTGCTAGCGGGCCATAAAACCCACCAAAAGCTTGGTTGCTGTTGGGCACTGGTAAAATAATCTGATTTTAAAGTTTATCTGCGATTGGGCCATACAACCCACCACAGGCTTTTGATGGGCTGTCTTCGACGAGGGACAATAATCTGATTTCAAGCTTGTTTTCTTTGCATCTATCTATCCTTGCAAAGCAAAACAGACGTCCGAATTTTTTCTCAAATATGAAATCTAAATTCTAAATGTCACTCAATAATTCTTCACAAAAGTTGTATTTCTCATTGCAAAGAGGCTGCACTTCTTTAATATCTTACTTGTGTCAAAATCTCTAAAAGTAAATCCATACCCACTACCTGCATAGTTAAGGGGTTCATTTAAAAAAAAAAATTCAGCGTTGGTTTGTTTTCTGTTTTTTAAAATGATTTTTATTTTTTTATTTTTAAAAATAGAAAAATTTATTTATCAACCTATTTTTAATTTTTTTTTAAAAAAATTATTCTTCAAATGTGTAATCTCAAAATAAAAAACAGAAAATAATTTTAATTATTTTTTAAAATTATTTTCTTATTTTGAATATTAATTTTATAATTAAATAAAATATTTTTTTTTATAATATCAACTATCTTCTAATATTAATTTTTCTTCAATATAAAAAATATTTTTTAAAAATATAAAATAAAAATATATTCAAATATATTATGAATTGCTGGATTTAAACCTAAATGTGACTGGGTTCAACTCTGAAATATGATCGCCTCTCATTGCTACGCTGCTGGATTCAAATTTAAAATGACATTGAATATCACTATATATTTCTTTAAAAAAGCATCAAATTTAGGTTTTATTTAATATATTTCTATTTCAAAATCTCAAAATGATTAAAGATTATTTCATTGCAATGTAGGAACATCTGAATGCATAAGCCTGACGGATGCACACAGACAAATGCCAGAATCTTAGCTCCAAATCCTTATCGGCAACGTACAGCACTGAATACACTATTGACTAAGCGAATCAGAGACTCTAATTTGTTGCCTTCTCGCACACAGAGAGAACTCATTGCTCATCGATAAAATTAAAATTTAAAACAAGAAAGTAAAGAAAATAGGCTAAGAAAGTGATGATTTTTTTAGATTGCATCAACAAGTTCACAGAGCTTTCACAGCATGATGTCTTTTCCTGATACCAATTTACTCTCACAAAAAATAGCAAGAATCGAAACTTTGATGAAAAAATACATATAGCTTTCCAATTTAGAGGGTTCTCGAGAAAAATTGAATAAAATAGTGGGTTTCAATTTGAATCATTGAGGGAAGGTCTCCGGACCAATAATGGATAATGCATCAAATCAAAGGAAGAGAAATCTCAGATAATAGAATCCATTAATCGAAATGGGTAATAACGAAGAAATCGAACAAAGATTAAACATCGAGAAGGAAGATATTATCATATCAATGGGCAGTGAGGCGAAATCTGAAGATACGATTAGGAAAGCATAGCTGCGATCCAGGAATGATTCAAGGGATTTTATAGGTAGGATGCCGAAACCCTAATTTATTAAGTGACTGAGATTACGATTTTGTTCTTTATCTTGATCTAAGGTCTTATTTCTGTCATTGTAAGGGGGGAAAAAGAGTGGAGAATCTTTTAAAGCAAGTGGTATATAAGGGGCCTTGAATTTTGAGTTGGATGCTAGGATTTTATATTCAATCATTTAATAGCTTAATTATTTTTTAATTGTAATCCAATTAAATTATTAAATTATATAAAATTAATATCCATCGTTTATTTAAATAAAATTATAAATAAATATTAAAAATATGATTTAATATCACATAAATTTTTTTAAAGTTTTAGAACACTAAGTTTTCAAAAAAATAAAAAACATTGATAACTCAGTTTAAAAAAAAAATGAGCCACTAATAACTTTTTTTAATTATTTTTAACATTAACTCATCTAGTGAAGAATTTTTTTTTCTAAAATAAATTACAAACAACATGATTAATTTAGCAATGCATTTAAACTAAATCAAAGACAAGCATTTTTTAAGTAAATTATGGTTGAAATTTGTCTTAATTACATTTAAGATATGTGTTCTTTGTTACCTTTTTAATTCTTTCTTTAATTTTATTATATTAAAAACAATTACAAAAAGCTGTAAATAGTTTATTAATTTTTTTCCTTAATTGAAATTTTAATATTTTTATTTTTAAAATTTTTTTAAAGAATTATTTATAAGTCTTGAAACTTCAAGAGGATTATATGATAATAGGTGCTAGGGGAGTTATTTGTATTTTACTAATTATTCAATAAACAACTTTGTTAAATTATATAATTTTTTATAAATGCTGTAAATCAAAGCCATTGTTTTATATAATACAATATAGTATAAGAATTATTAAATAGTATAGTATTATATAAGATAAGTTAATATACTTTATAATGTTTGGTATGTAATAATATAAGAAGAAAATTTATATTAAATTATCTTTTTTTTTTGTTTGTTGTCAAATGTACATTATGCTATTTACTTTTATTTTAACAATTTAGTATTTTTTTAATTTTTTAAGAAGAGATAAAGTCTTAAAAACAATCGAATATCACTTGATTTATAAATTCTTAATACTTAAAATTCAATTTATTTTAATTAAACTTGGATTAAATCATACAAAACCAATCTCTGTTCACAGAATCTCCAATAACATTTTTTTTTTGGCGTAATAACTTAGAAGTATGTTGCAAGACCTTGCAAGACCAAGATCTTGAAATAATTTTTTTCTTACGAAACTAAACATCCTCACATTTCTCCATCAATTAAGGGACCTTTGACTTGTGCTCGAGCTTATGGGTTGTATCCATATCAACATGAACAAAAGCTCTCTCAATTTCCGGAAGCTTCTCGAGCTTATCTTGGAGTGCCTCCCCAATATCATGTGCTTGATTTAGGGGCATTTCCTGTGACAAAACGATATCGACTTCCACGAAGTAATTGCAGCCGAAGGTGTAGGCTCTGACCGTATCAATGTGCTTGATTTCCTCGTCGTGGTTCCAAATTAGATATGTCAGCCTTGCTAAGTACTCCGGCGGCGCCGTCTTTCCGATCAGCGACCGCACGTTCTCCATCACTGTGTTTGCCCAGTTACTGATAGTATATATAGCTATCTGCAGATATAATGTAATACTTCAATTTTTGAAAGATTAAAAATGAATGCTTAATCATTTTCAATTAGAAGTTTAGAACATTCAAGTCCCATGTTTTCAAAATATGCATGCATGTCAGGATCATGCATTATTTTCAAAACCATGTAAATTTAGTCCAATTTTGAAAATTGAATATCGACTATTTTGATTAAATACAATGTCTCAATGAAGAAGCTAGTATGACCAAGTAAATTGCCTTATGGCATGGGACTTACGTAAGAAGTTTAAAGTTTAATTTTGAAGATGACATGAAGCATGGACATTTATCCGATGATAGGATGATATGACATGTGTTATTTGATGATTTTTTTAGCCACATCATTATTATCTTTTGTAAAATTGATTCCTATTCATTGATTTAAAATGGCATGATTTTAATTAGGATTATAAAATGAACTTTAATCAATGAAATGAATTATTCAAAATTTAATCATTCTAATTAAGATTTTATACAAATTAATTCATATGAATTGAAGTTCAAGCGAATCGATTTAAATTAAATCAAATCAATTTAACAATTTTAAATAGTTAAAATTTGTAAATTTACAAATTAAATTATAAAATAGATTAAATTAAATTATTTAAAATTTAATTTATTTTTTATGTGAGTTTATATGAATTAAAATACACATAAATAGATCCAATTCAGCACAACCCACATGTTTGACGCTACTAACTTTAGCAAGACTTGGGACTTAGAAGCTTCAATTGAAAATAGTGGGCTAAAATATCAACTCGTTTCAAAAGAGGGGGTCAAACTGAAATTAAAGCCAAATTTTTAATATTTTTTAATTGCATTTCCCCCTATCTCCCTAATTTGGCCTCAAAATGTAAAGTCTATATTAATTAATGGACCAAAATCTCCAATTTAACCTTTACACCACTACAAGCAATTTCTTTCTTTTTGGCTTACTCTACGAGTAATTTTACAAGCAGTTCGCTTATTGTAAGAAAGATCACTTTATTAAATAAATTTTTTATTTATTTGTATAAAAATAAAGGATTATTATATTATCTACATATTTTGTAATTAAAAATTAATGTATAATATTACGGTAGTAAAATATTTTCATTGAACTTTTCATATTTAATTTTTAGTAAATAATAATTTATATTTTATAATTATAAATAAAAAAAATAAAACTACCTCTAACAAAGATATCCTTTATTCAAAAAACTAAATCTAAGTTGAGAAAGGAGAAACTCTTGCAAGAATCTAATTCATTATTCATTATAATTCTAAAAAGGAGGAATAGACTTACCCCTTCTTTAGCAAAATTATAAGCCCATATTGATTATATTTCATTTTATTTATAAATTCTATTTTAAATACGTTTATACGTTTTGAAATTCATTAAATTTACTAAGAAATTATTAGAAATAATTTCACATGACCCAAAAATATATATTATATAAAAAATTGACCATCTTTTTAATATTGTATTTATGATGATGCAATTAAAATTCACTTTTTTACTTGAATTTTATTCATTTTTAATACATTCTAAAAAAAATCATTTGCAACTGGATTTAAATCATTATTTTTAACATGATGTTTAAATAATAGAATATAAATAAATTAAAATCATTATTTTTAACATAAAAATTCTATCAAGATGAAAAGAAATCCATTTTAAAAAGTTTTGAAGTGAAACTAATCCTCAATAATAAATGTGAATTCCGTAGGCCTCAATGTTGGAATTTCATCAATGTTATATTTGTCTCTCCTCAAATTCATGGCAAATCATGTATTAAAAAAATTTTTTCAGAGGGATTAATTTATAATTACCATCACGGCCCCAACAGGGTCAAGCCACCAAAAAAATCTGATGGCTAAAACAGCAGCAGCAAGACCAATTGAGTTGGTAATGACATCAAAGAAATGGTCCTGAGCGTATGCTTTCACTATTTCATTCTTGAACCTCCGGCAATAACTCATCAGCACTACTTTTACCACCGTGGCTGCCACCATTATCCCGATCATCCATTTTTCTTTAACCGGATCTCTCTCAGGTTGAGCCTTCAATATTTAATTATAAAACCCAACAATTAAATTAAGAAAATTACATTTAAGTCCTCAATTAAGAATAATGTTTATACCTTGGTGATGAGTTCTCTTGCAGATTCAAATAGTATTTGCAAGCCCAGAGTTGCCATGACTGATGCAAATACAACTAGCCCCTGTGAAAATTTTAAAGGCAAAAATTATGTGCTTAAACAAAAAAAAAAAAAAAAATTGCCCTTATCTAAATAGGGCTTGGATCAGAGGAAGAAATAAAAATTAAAAACTTTCTTAAAGGAAAGACTACAATACCCCATTATATCTATGCACTACTGGATTTAAATATTTCTATTTGTATGGTAGTATTAAAATTTTCAATAATACTTTTACTTATATTTTTGACATATAAAAATATTTATTTTTACTTTTATTAAGATATCAAAAAATAGATAAATAAAAGTAGCATTGAAATGTTAATATTACTGTAAGGCTAAAAATATTTGCCCCTCTCATGAAGCGCAGGGTCTATAAACTGTGAATCCCACCAGTGTCAAAAACAAGTGCATGATGACATTCTTAAAACGAGACTCTTTCAAATTTTGTTTCGTTATTATATGCGTACTTATTTGTGAGATTTTTTTTTTTTATCAGATTTACTTAATATCTCCATCATTCTAGTTCACATGATTAAAAATTAAAATTTTGAGTATATTACATAGACTTCGCTTAAGATTTAGGGTACTTAGGTTCCCACAACTTGTAGTTTTAGAAATATAGCTGATCTCCTTTTTTCCGTATATTTTCACTCCCATTTTTTTAATTTTAAATACATACTCATTTCTTCTAATTTAGAGCAATAGGAGAGTGGGTATGTTTCCAAAAATAAAAAGAATAGGAGTCCAACTAAATTAAATTTCAAATGAGCTAAGTGTAAATATGTAATTTACCTTAATTTTTTTATGTGAATTCCATTAAAGATTATTTTGGCCCAATTTTTATAAGAAGAAAATTTAGATGAAGTTTTATAAGTATTTATTATAAAATTTCCAATTACAATTTTACATATATATTATTTTTTTAACTAATCGACTAACTAATTAATAATTATATTTATCGAGTTATAATTATTGGCTAGGGGTGAATTGGAAAAGTAATATACATATATATATAATCATAATCGAAAATTTTACAATAAATATTTATAAAATTTTACCAAAATTTTCTCTTTTTATTATTACATCACATTCAACCACAAATTTCTTAATCCATAATAAACTGAATAACTCATTGATATTGAAACTTATATTGAAAATAAAAAGATTCATATTGAAATTTCTTAGCAATTGACAATCTAATCTAATTTTATTACAGAAAAAGTGCTTATATGTCCAAATCAGGGAAAAAGAAGAATACCACAGGCTGCATCCTATTCTTGCCAATGGGGTATTGATGATGATTAGGTTTGCTCATAGCATAAGCAGTGAACCAAAGTATGAAACCGGACAAGAGATCCAACAGTGAGTCCAGAGTAGATGCTATCACTGCCAGCGATCTGCTTGTTGCTGAAGCATACACTTTTGCTACAAACAGGACGACGTTTCCTATGTTTGATGCATGTATTGCTGCCCTCTCACTTCTTTCGATTTGCTTCGTCTCATCCTGAAAAACGCCAAAATCTTCCATTTAAATATACATATATCACATTAAGCATGCTTAATGATGTATCATATTATTCATATATTCATATAATGTCAGGCAAATGAACAAAAGTTTGATATTCTGTAAAATAACTGATTGATTCATGAGGATGTCATGCTCATCTCATGTATGGCATAACTACATTTAATTTGAGTGTAATACTACCTTTTCTTATTATTTTATTGTTAATTTATTAAATAAAATTTATTTTGATAAAAAATGTTTTTTTTGGAAAAATAATTATACAATTATTAAGATTGTATAAAATATTCTATATGTTTAACAATAGTATTATATACACCGAAAGCAATGCCATACGCTATAGGTATAAAATTTGGGTGCAAGACATTATTTGTTTTAATAGAAAATTTTTTTTATAGAAAAATAATTATAAAATTATTAAAAAATAGAAAATATTCTATATGTTTAATAACAATGCCATTTACATTGAAAGTAAGATCCTAAATTGGATTTGAAATGTAATTCAAGAATTGTCAAATGAATATAAAATGGTATGATAAATTTGTAAAATTTAATTTTATGAATATAAAAAATTTGAAACTTATTTCAAATCATATTTTTAGTATATATAACATTTTTGTATGTTTAATATTAAATTTAGGGAGTACTTGATTTTGTGAAAAACAACTTCTTTCCCTAGTACCAACTCTCTAATTATCATTTTTAATAATAAGTTATAGAAGTAATATGTTATTTCCACATTTGTATAAAAATAATGATTTTTTTTATGAAAAACGTCTTCCAAGAAACAAATGGAGCAATAAAGAACATTTTCCATAAAACATTAAAATAAAAAATATTTTACTTATTTAATATTAAATATGAAGAGTTTGGGAGAAATTAACTTCTTCTTTTTAAAGAGGAATTTATTTTTTTATTATTATAACTTTAAATATTATTTTTTTAAAATATAAATATAAATTATATATTATTTGTTCATTAATATAAATGCAAATGATATGTTTTATAGAAAAATATTTTCTAATAAAATAAATAAATTTAAGTGTAATATTATTTTATATTTAAAAAAAGATCTGCATAAATTTTGAAACCAGAAGAGTTCCATATATTTTCACAAAAAAATAAGGAAAATTTACTTTATTTTTTCTTGTTTATTTCCGACTCTTATTAAAGATGTTGCATAAGTATTCCCCTTACAAATACATGGATCAAAACTTGAAATTGCAACTTTCTATTAAGGGAAGACAAATTAAAATTGCAATTAAAAAGGACAAATAAAGTTTAAAATGAAAAATTAAACCTCTGTTAAATTACTAGGTAACATTCCCAACTCAGTAAATGAATCCACTTCCTGGTACCCTTTGAGAAGCCTTTCTTGCCTCTTGTAATACTCCGAAAGTTTCCTTTGTTTCCCTAAGATAAATTAAAGAGATGCATGCATTAATTTTGAGCTAACAAAACAAGTTTAATTAACTAACAAAAAGGTTGATTAATTAATTAAACAAGAAAGTAAAAGCATGCTTAGAGAAGTTTGTAATTAATGTACTCAGCGCCCTTAGGAAGAATCCGAAGCCAAACTGAGACTCCATGCGCCTCTCCGGCAAGCGATATTCATCCATGTTGATCCTCCACGACGGCTGTCTCGCCGTGGCCGCATTCTCGGCCACCAGCGTCGGAGAAAGAAGCTCCGTCCGGTAATCGGTGGAGTCAGTCCGAAGATCAGTCGCCATGTCTGTTGTTCTTGTTTGACGAGGAGCAATACTTTGTACCTATACATACATACATATGTATATATAATACTTTCGTAAGGAGGAAGAAGTAAACTTGGAATTATAATAATTAATGATAATAATGTGGAGTGTACGATTTTTGGACGTAAGAGAAGAATATTGATGAATTAAATTAGTTTAACAAAAGAAAGCATGGGTTATGCTTCATTAGGGCATGCGTGAAGACCAAATCTTGGTTAAGAAGTTGACTTCGAAAGTTGTTGGATTTATATATTAATATGAATGGAATCACGTATTTGGAATATGCAATGGGGGCATTTATGCTCACATTTGCAGGTCCAATTTTGTTTTACCATTTTAAAAAGGAATTTCTGCATCCTACAAGTTTGCAGGAAGTTTCCGTTTGACCCTTGAGTTCAATAAAAAAGGGCTTTGTGAATCGACAGGTTGATACAATACAGAATATTCAATCACTTCTGGATAATTGTCCGGTTTCAAAATTACAAAAATTTAAAGTAGTTAATTAATTATTATTCAATCCTACAGTAACTTCTCAAATATCCTGATATTATTTAAAATATATGATCGTGATCATTTAGTGTAGGTCCGACCGGTCGACACAAAAAATTTAATTATCAAGTGCAAGTTCCATCGTCCAGAATTAGAATTAGTCATTTTGTTATTACATTAACCTAAATACCACCGACATATGTATGAATTAAAGTATTCACTCTGTGAAGAAATTTTTAATTTCACTTTTGTTCCATATTCCCTCTTACAAGATTAGTTGACAAGTGTAAACTCCATCACCTGTTTCTTTATGTTCCAAATCCTAACGGTGAAAATCGATCCAGAGAAATTAGGATCCATGATCAAAAGGAAGAGCAGACAAGTACTTGTATGAAATCCGCAACCATTTCGACTCATTTTTTTCAGGGATTTATACTTAGGATTTAGAATATAGAACTTTGGCTCCTTGCTTTGATGCATATAACGACGAAGCAAATTCCTCTCGCACTCCAAGTGTTTGTTCTAATTATATTCGTATTCTTTTATTTGCAGAAATATAATCTTTTTTCATATACTTCACTTCTTTTGCTCTATTTTCAGCCTACATTAACTTCTCCTAATGCCAAAAAGATGAACATTTATGAAAATAAAATAGTTGGAATGTATTTAAATTGAATCTTAAGGAGTGTGAAAGTAAATTGTTTAATAACAAAGTGTATACAACATATCCAGATTTAAAGTTAATATTGATAATCAATTAAATGTTTCATTTTTATTTGAAATTATAGGAGTGATTTGTAACTTTTCTAAAATATAAGAGTGTAATTATAGGTTTTTAAAATTTAATGAAATAATTTGTTCTTCAGTAAAATCCTAATGATATAAAGTATTTTGATTTAAAAAATGATCTAAATCAAAGTTATAAGTTAACTTTAAAAAATATTTCTTACACTAACATATTAAAAAAAAGTTTTGATTTAATAAATTATTTTAAATAGTTTATAACTTATAAGCTGATAACATTTTAATTTTTTCGTCAAAATTTATCCTTTTTTCTATTAATTTACAACCAATGCTTTTAATATATTATATTTTCATTTTAAATAATAAATAAAAATTAAATAGGTAAGAAAGATATCATAAATTTATTATAAATAATTAAATAAAAATAAATAAGTAAAGAAATAAAGAAATATGTGATATTATAAGTTATAATTAATTAAATTTTAGGTAATTATTTTCTTACCCTAAACTCTAGATAAAAAATAAGTAAAAAATAAATATTTGATGTTATAAATTATAATTGATTTAATTTTAGTTAAGTATAACCTTATTTTAATCTATAAATATATAAAAATATATAATGTCATAAAATGTAATTAATTATATTTTAAGTAATCATATTTCTATTATAAATAATAAGTGAATAAAAATATGAAAGTAAACGAATATATAAGGTCATAAAATATAATTAATTACACTTTATGTAATTATATTTTTATTTTGAACATCTTAATTATATTAATATAAATTAATCTTTGAATAAATATGAATTAAGTTAATTTATGCATATATTTTTATTAATAGATTCTTTTATGTTATTTTATATTTTTAGTTAATTCACAAATAATTTTATAAAATATTTCTTATATAATCAGTTAATTTATCAGTTATCAACTAATATATTAATTATTTATACAAAATGGAGCCTGAGTAGAATACAAACAAGTCTTTTATTTTACCATAAAGGCTTTATTTGATACAATTAACTAATAATTAATAAGTTAGTTAGTAACTAATAAATTAACTAATAATTAAAAATTGATAACTAATACTTAATAAGTTAATTAATTATAGTAGAAATATTTAGCAAAATTAATAGTAAAACTAACTAAAAATGTAAAATTATATAAAATATATATTGATTTAAATAGATATATTAATTAAGTTAAATTATATTTATTTTAAGATCAAATTATATTAATATAATTAAAATATTCAAAATAAGAATATAAATATTTAAAATTTAATTAATTATATTTTTTACATTATCTATTTATTATTTTTATTTATTTATTATTCAAATAATAATATAATAATCTAAAATTTAATTAACTATATTTTATGATATTACATATTTATTTAGTTATTTAATTTTTATTTATTTATATTGAATTAATAATGATATATTAAATATTTATTTATATAATTAAGATGCAAATTGTCATTTAATTAGAAAAAAAAGAGACAAATTTGAAAAAAATTGGAAAATTATTAGCTTGTAAGCTGTAAGCTATTTTGTAAAACTTGTCAAATAAGAATTTATAAGTTATTAGTTTTTAGTACACTAAATACTTCTTCAAATTAAATTATAATTTATTGGCTAAGTTAATAAGTTATAAATTAATATTTATTATATCAAATATAGACAAAGACCCCAGAATTAAGCTGCTTTATGAGCCCAGTCATAGTATCGCTATTGTTGTGGCCCAAAAAATTTATTGGGGTTTGCTTCGGTACAAGAAAAAAGTTGTACCCATCTGATTTTTTGCAAATTTTATTAAAAAAATTATAAAACTCACAATTTTTTTATAAGATGTTATAATTTTTTTATATGATATAAGTTATACCAAATGCAATTATTTTGTTCATAAATCTTACAACATGAAATAATAATCCAGCAACATAAAAACTTGAGAATCTATTATAAAATTTTAAAAAAAATTATAAATTTTATATAAAATATTATTAATTTTATAAAAAAAAGGGATAAAATTCGTAACGAGAAGTCCCCAAATTTATTATACGAGCTCGCACACAACAATTTGGGCTCCCCAAAGTTTATAGATACCATAGCTTGGGCACATGGACTGACCAAGAAAACTTGCATTGATCATTTCCCAAATTTATTAGAGTAAAATATATATAATCTTGGCATTCTATTAAATAACTCCATAACTTTTCAAATCTTATAAATAACTCTCTTAAACTTTTTTAAAATATCAAAAGAATAAAAAATAAATAAATAAAATAATTTAACGGAAGTTCTATAATCACTTTGTGGTGATTCTAAATTGCCGTCATCAAATTTTACTTAATGGCAATTTAAAATCGTTAATAAATGAAAAAAAAAGTTTCAAAATTTAACAAATATAATAATAATTTTTAACCAGTAAAATATGATAGCAATAATTGCTCTAACTATTTAACTCAAAATTTAATATTTTCATATTTTAGAAAAATTTAGTGGAATTACTTATAAGATTTAAAAGTTAAAAAAATTATTTGATAGAAGGCAATACTGAGGATTATGTGTATTTTGCCCAATTTATTATACAAGCCAGCATTGGATAATTTGGGCTTCCCAATGTTTATAGATACCGTAGCCTAGGCACGTGGGCTAACTCACAAAACTTACCTCGATCATTTCCCAAATTTATTATACAGGCCGGCATAAAGTATTTTGGGCTCCCCGAAGCTTATAGATGCCATAGCCTGGGCACATGGGCTGACCAAGAAAACTTGTCTTGGGAAATTTCTAATAGCGTTGTGTTTGGGTAGAGTATTTGTAAACTTCAAATAATTTGAAATCTAAGCAATTCAAATAATTTTATTTCAGTTCTCTTCATTTTAAAATTAAGTTTTGTCTAATATTTATTTATATTGAAATAATTTTAATGATTTATTTTCATAAATTAATAAATGATTAAAATAATATTAGCACAACCCTATTGAATCCTTATTTTTAATTTAATTTTATTATTTTAATATTATAAATATTTAAAAATTATTTTAAATATTTTTTATTTATTTTATTTTATTTTTATATTATTATTAATTTTTTACCTGATTTAATTTTAAATTAAGATCACATAAAACATTATAGTGACTGATTTATAAAAATTAAAGTCATTTTAATATTCATATACAATTTTCTTGGAAGCAAAACTATATGTAATTAAAAAATAAAAAAGCAATTAAAGATAATATGTAATACAGATATGTAGAAAAAAATAAATAAGGCATAAGAAAGAGGACTCAGTACATATGAAACATGGGAAGTTATAATGAAGGCTGAAACACAGAGAAGGCCCAGTCCGCAGAGAGGGGATTTGTAATTCTGCCAGATTTGATAGAAGTTTAAATTCTTTGTTTTATATTATCAAAACACTCATTTAAAATACTTAATATTATTAAATTCCTTACATTAACTATTCAAACAAAAAATTTTACCATGAAGTATTTCAATTACCTTTTTAAAATAAAATTTCTTCTCTAAATACTTCATCTAAACATACATTGAATGATTCTAGCCCCAGCAAAACACGCATCAATTGCATTATGCAAATTTGAAATTTCCAATTTTGAAGAAATTAAGGGTGTAAATTTAAGATAAAAATAAATAAAATAATTTAAATAATGAGTTTCAATAAAAAATAATGAATTTCAAAATAAAAGATTTTGTCTTTGTCTAAAAAAGTTAACAAAAGAAAAAGAATTTGAAAGATCAATATACCTCCTTACACTACCAACTAATCCATGAATAATAAATTAAATTATATCAAATATAAAATTTTGGATTATATATCTCTGATCCAAGCTCTAGCTTCTCTTTTTTTTTAGATAAAATTAATAGTTTCATTTCTAAAATTGTAAAACATTAATAAAATCATCTTTGAATTATATAAAATTATAATTTTATATCTTAACAATAATTTATATAAATAATTCATTTTTTTCATAGATAAAATGCTAAATTTTTGTTTTAATAATATAATTAAAGGATGAAAATTATATGTATGAATTATTATTTAAAAATAAAATTACAATTTATATATTACATGAATTATCTTGTCAATACCTTAGAGTTTCAAAAAGGAATCATCCAAAATCTCCAATAATCATGCTCTTAGTCTTAATAAAAGTATCAAATTCAAAGAAATGAGTCAGATGAACCCATTACCCACTCTTCTCCATCTTCCTCCCTCTTCATATTTGAGTTGCTAGCAAGCCAGAAAACCCACCAAAAGCTTGGTTGCTGTTGGTCACTTGTAAAATAATCTGATTTAAAAGTTTATATGCGATTGGGCCATAAAACCCACCAAAGGCTTTTGATGGGTTGTCTCCAACGCAGTACAATAATATGATTTTGGAGATGTTTGGAAAATAACTATTTGAATAGCTTTTAGCTGGTTTGACTAAAATCAGCTTGTTAACTTAATAAATCAGCTAATATAGTATTTGGTAATCAACTTTTGCAAACAACTGATTCAGCTCAAACAGTCATTTTTTGAAACGCTGCTTGTAGCAACGTTTCAAATTAGTTGATACACAAATAAGTTATGAAAAGACTGAATTGTCCAACCATTTTTCATATTTCTCTATTTCTTTTTTAGAATTCGCAACTTCACAATGGTTGCGCTTAGGCATGTAAAACAGATGGGGCAAACTTATACGGGCCTTGCCCGCGTGGGCAAAACCTACGCGGGCTTGCTCGTACAAGCCCGCATTTAATGTGGACTTCCTACTAGGGCGCTGTGGTACGAGCTTGCCCGCAGGTGGCCTGCATTTTTTTAATATATTTTTTAATTATTTTATTTTATAATATATAAATTATATTTTAATATTTTAATTTTTATTGAATTATTTAGGTAAAAAATTAAATTAGAGTATAAAAATTGGATTGAATTTATTAGGAAGTAATTGTGTTAAATTTTTTAAAATATATATTATACCTAAATATAAAGAAAAATAATTAAAAAATAATAATTTTTTGCCCATGATCAAACCCGCACTTGACCGCGCGGTCTTTTGCCAACGTGGGCTTGCTCGCATAAGCCTACATCAAATGCAAGTTTCATGCAAAGTTAGCCACATTAACCCGTGACCGGAGGTTACCTGCGGTCACAGACCCCATTTTACATGTCTAGCTGTGCTTGACTCTTGTAGTTGGAGGAGTGCAGCCCCCACCTGCAAAATGAGCAATTCATCTTCAATTTCTAGTCCATCATTTTTGTTTTTTGCTTTTTGCTTTTTGGTTTATATCATATCATAATTTCACTAGATGAACTCTATCATTCTAATTCCTCATATTATTTTATTAATTATAAAAATTATATTAATTTAATTTTTAAAAATATTTAATATATAATAAATTATAATAATATATTATTTATAAGAAAATTTAATCCATTAAATAATATATAGAATTAAAATTATAAAAATATTATTAAAATAAAAAATATTTAGTATATAATAAATTATAATTTAATATAATTTATTGTTAAATTTATTTAATATAAAAATTATATTTAATTTTAAAGAAGTATTTAATATATAATAAATTAGAATGATATATTATTTACAAAAAAATTTAATCTACTAAATAACATATAAGATCTAAAATATTAAAATAAAAGAATATTCAAATAATTCATAAAATACTGTTATATCCTTATATATCATTTTACATTCAAACAACTAATCATAAATAGTTAATTTTACTAAACATTCTTATTTAAACAGCTAATACAATCAGTTAGTCAAATCAGCTAACACAATTAGCCATCATCTAACAGCTAATTGGATCAACTAACCGCTACAGCTACCAACTAATTGTCAAACATCCCCTTTAAGGTTGTTTCTTCACATCCATCCATTCTTGTGAAGCAAAACAGACAACCAAAATTTTTCTCAAGTATGAAATCTAAATTCTAAATGTCACTCTACAATTCTTCACACAAGTTGTATTTCTCGTTGCAAAGAGGCTGCAGTTCTTTAATATCTTACTTGTGTCAAAATCTCTAAAAATAAATCCATACTCACTACTAACATAGTTAAGGCTTCATTTTAAAAAAATTCAATTACTAGATTCAAACCAAAATGTTACTGGGTTCAACTCTGAAATATCATAGCATATCATTGCTTCGCTGCTGGATTCAAATTTAAAATAACATGGAATATCACTATATCCTTAAATGTGTGATTTTGTTTTAGGTTTTATTTAATATATTTCCATTTCAAATCTCAAAATGATTAAAGATTATTTCTTCGCAATGTAGGGACATCCCAATGCATAAGCCTGACGGATGCTCGCAGGTAAATGCCAGAATCTCAGACCCAAATCCTTAGCGGCAACGTACAGCACTGAATGCACTATTGACTAAGCGAATCAGAGACTCTAATTTTAAATTCTTTGTTTTATATTATCAAAACACTCATTTAAAATACTTAATATTATTAAATTCTTTACATTAATTATTTGAACAAAAAATTTTACCATACAATATTTCAATTACCTTTTTAAAATAAAATTTCTTCTCTAAATACTTCATCCAAACATACATTGAATGATTTTAGTTCGCTTCAATTTCATTATGCAAATTTGAAATTTGAAATTTTGAAGAAATTAAGGGTGTAAATTTAAGATGAAAATAATAATAATAATTTAAATAATGAGTTTCAATAAAAAAATAACGAATTTCAAAATAAAAGATCTTGTCTATGTCCAAAAAAGTTAACAAAAGAAAAAAAATTTGAAAGATCAACCTACCTCCTTACACTACCTTCAAACACGTCTATTTTGCTTGGAAGTACTATGGATATGACATTAAAAATAATGTGGATTCTATAAAAGCATTGACAAAATGGTGTTATACATCGCACAAATTCCCAACCTTTCAATTAGCATTTTACATTATCATGTGACGTTATTTTAGAAGTTTTATGTTTTATAATATTTGAAGTTCAAAAATTTTAATTTTTTATATGTTAAACAAGTTATTACTTTTTCCATTAAAAAAATAAAATCTTAACTCTTTAGTTTGATGGGCCTATATTTTTTTTCTCATACAACCTATCAAACTAAAATATCAATGCCATTGAATTTACTAATTTTTTAGAGTTACGGTAGTCATCACCTAAAACATAAAAAAGCCTATTTTTTATAAAATATCAATGCCACTGAATTCACTAATTTTTTAAAGTTACGGTAGTCATCACCTAAAAACATATAAGGCCTATTTTTTATGATTTGCAACTTTACTAAATTAAATAACTAACAAATTTTCACTTGATTTTTTCTAAATGAGATAAAAACATATTATATCTATACTTGATCTATTTTGCAAGAAGAATTTTACACAAATTAAATTTCAAATTTTAGTTTTATAACATGTGAAATTTGAGTGTGTGTGCCTCTCTCTCTCTCTCTCTCTCTCTCTCTCTCTCTCTCTCTCTCTCTCTCTCTCTCTCTATATATATATATATATATATATATATATATATATATATATATATATATATATATATATATATATATTAGTTATGATATTTCTTACTTTTTTATAATAAGTGTCATTCTCATTATTCACCACTTGTCAATTTATCATTTTTTCTCTATTTTTATTTTAATATTAAGTTAATTTATAATAAAAAATTAAATTTAAATTACTTTTTTTATCTATTACCATAATTCATAAATATTAAATTATTCCAGTTTCATAAAAATGCTCTTCAAAAAGCTCCTTAAATTACACTTATGTCTGTGTTTTTTTTTTCTACACCTTGCAATCATCTTCTCTAATGTAAAAACTTTTATTTTTGTTTCTTTTTCTCTTTTATAAGATCTTACTACTTTTAATTTTTTATAACTATTTGGTAATGCTTCTATTATATAATTCTTTTTTACAATTTATTTTACTTTTTTTATACTATTATTATTCCAATTTGATTGTCCATTTTTTTGTTATGAATGCTTTATTTCATTGAATTTCTATTTTTTTAAGATTTATAATTTAATCCATTCTCCTTAATTTGTTAGATTTTTTATGTATAAAACTAGAAAAGAATATTTTTTATGATTTATTTCATCGAGTAAATTTTTTAATAATTTCACATACCTTTTAATTGAAAAAAATAGTTACACTTTTTTGAAGGAAATTATGAGAGGAGTAGAACTACCATTGAAGTTGTTTTTGAAAATTTTTACAAATTTGTAAATAAACTTAATATCATTTTCTATTTTAAAATTTGAAAGTCATTTTATCTCTATCTTTATTTGATTTTATTTAAAAATTATTCACTTTTTTATCTTTATTAATTTAAGAAAAATCTTTTTATCCTTATGTCTTCACTATATTTTAGATCTAATTTAAATTTTATAAGCTTTCATCAACAATACACTTTTCTTTCATATGTATTTGATAAAATCTTTATTTACCCACATATATAAATGAATAATCCTACTTGCTAACATTGGAGAAAAATTAAATCTAATATCAAGTCTATTTCTGTCGATATCATTTTCTTTTTAAGAAAATTTGAATTTGGTATCTAATAATATTTTTCATTAAATAACATAATAGTTTATCTTCATTTGATGAATTCTTACTATGGTAATTATAGATTTATTTTTCTATTTCATAATTTAATTAATTACTTTCTTTGGTAACACTTCCCTAAATATTTATGTTATTTTTGTAATTTTTTCTCATCCATGTTCTTAATATATTTTTTAAACTTAATTAAACTATTTTATATTTATGATTATATCAAAATTTTAAATTTCACAATCATTTTTTTTATAAATTAATGGTTTCATAAGCATAATTGATCATAGTTTTTAAGAAAGCAGTGATTTATGATATTATTGCACGTCTATATAAGTTTTTCTATTTTAAATTTTGAAAGTAGCATTTTTTTGTTAATTCCTATTATAATATAAATTTTAGAAGATAATCAAATATAAGTCCCTTATTGATTTTTTTTATTAAAAACTATTGCCCTTTTCTATGTGAATTAAAAAAATATTTAATATTAAAATATTAAGTTTTAGTCAATAAATGGATAGTAATTCATGAATTATATTCAATGAATTGTATATAATATAAAATTATTATTTCAAAAGTTTGTTTTATGACGCACTAATATGGTACATAAAAAATTTATTACCATTACAAAAAAAAATAATTCTTATTATAAATTATGTTATTAGACATTAATATTAATGATAATAATTATATCTAAAATAGTATTTAATTAATATAATATTTGAAATTAAAATCAATATTTTTAGTAAAATAAAATTAAAATCGATTATATACTTAAATGGTAAATTAAATGAGTAAGGAGATTTCTTACATTTCACTCAATTTTTGTTTTATCAAGTACTCCTCTTTTAACTATTTTTTTTCACAAATATTTTATTCTTTCAAATATTTTTCAAGAGTTTTTTTTTAAACATCCATAATCTTCTTCCCTTATTTTACTTTGGGTTTTTTCCTTTTCTCCTTCATAATTTTTTTTGGAAGTTTTATAATTTTTAATGTTTACAAAATACTTATACTTTAGAAAATTTTCTATTAAATAAAATTATTATCTATCTATAAGTCTACGATCTAAGATTATAGAAATATAAATAAATTATTTTTAAAGATTACAACATATATTCAGAATAATTTAGAGTAATTTAACTTTAGTTTAATTTATGAGTATTCCAAAGTAAGAAAATTTTTTAAATTTATTTTATATGATTTAATTTATATGAAAGAATTTATAAGTTTAATCTTTTAATATATTATAATATTAGTTTTAATTATTTAATAATATATATGTAATAAAATTATAATATTTTATTTTATAAAATATTTTTTTAGAGTTATTGGTTGTATATTAATTTTTTATTTAATTCTCTTTATAAATAATTAACATGTTGTTATAATTTTATATTATTAAAATAAATATTTATCCGTATATTATATACACACACATACAAACAAAAACACCTTAATATGCCACGTGTCATTCATCCGTTTCAGCAATTTTGAGCTCTGGACGAAAAGGTACGTATAAAACACCCTCTTTTGCTATTTCAAAATGTCAAGTAAGAAGGCAAATGAAGTTCACTTTCCGTGTACGGAAAACATAATTCTTAAATATAGGATTCTTTCAAGACGTAATTCTCTCCGATTCTTTGACCTTTTTCAAATTTCAATCAACCATCATCTCTATTATTATTTGTTATAATAAAAAAACATTAATAATTCCTCTTATATAAAAACCTCGTAAAAAATATGACCTTATTTAATAATTAATTAATTAAATTAACTGTTAATTAATTCAATTAACTGTTAATTAATAATTAATTATATTAATTATTTTGATTAGCTTATAATATTAACTGTTTAAATGAAAATATTTAATAAAATTAGTTATTTCTTATTAGTTATTTACATGTAAAATTACATATTTTATAATTTATTTAAGTATTTTTTAATTTAATAATATTTTAGATTTATTATATGATTTATGTTTAAGAAATATAATAATTTATTTTTAAATAATTTTTAAGTCATACTTGCTTCAAATATGATAAATCTAAAATATAATTAAAGATTTATTATATTTTTTAAATTATTATATTTTAAAAAAATAAATTATTATATTTCTTAAAAATAAATTATTATATTTTGTAAATACTTTATAGAAATTAATAATTATTATTTAATAAATTTATTTGATCTTTTTTTAGTAAGGATATAAATAAAAATTCATATATTATTTAAGGATAATTTTATATTTTTACAAGTTCATTATCAATAAATTAATTGAAAATACTGAATTCACTAATTTTGCCAAATTAGTTGATTAAGGACTAATCAGTTAATTGAATAAGTTATTTGTCAAACAATTTAATTAGCTGATTGACTTAGTCAAACAATTAAATTCTATTAAATCAGTTAAAAGTTCTTCAAAAAGCTCTTTACTAAACAGCATCTATATTTGCTTTGAAAAAGAAAATGCATGGAATGCATAATTTATATTTTTCCATCTAAATTCAAATTCCAACTTTGTGCAGTAATTAACGGAGAATAACTCTTGATGTCCAATTTACCATGGTAATAAATAACTTAAAGCTATTAAGGTGAACATTTTTTCTTTTGTATACTTTTTATCATTCTTGTTTTAGGGTTCTAATCAAATATTTATCTCCATTGCATCTTCCCTTCATTATTCATTTTTTTTTCTATATCCTTCCTATAATTCTTGATCTAATATTTATTATACATTTTATATATAACTAATAATTATAATCGGTTTTAGGTTGGTTTTGTATTATTCCTTATGTTAAATTGGGAATCCTATGGTATAATGGTGAAGATTTCAATATTAATAATGGTAGATAGGAAATATTTCCGTTCTAATTTGTAGATAATTTGGCAAATACTCATCTTGTATTATAGTATTGCTAGGGATTGCCAAAGATGTGAGTATATCATTAATTTTAGATATGATTTTAGTCACTTTTTTGCTTCTAATTTTGGATATGATTTTAGAATAACACATTTTTATTAATTTTTCCCTCTTAATATTTAGATATGTTTTTATTCATTTCTTTTTCTAATTTGGAATATGATTTGAGAATTGTATTTGTATGATTCTATTATTCTCATCATAACTCATCTTAGAACGTGACTGGTGTAAGGAGTTACCGGTGATAACCACTTACCAATCTTATTAATGCATCATGGCATGCTTAACTTAATTTGAATAAAATTATTTAATTTGAACTTTAGTGTGGTATCACAATGAATGCAAAGACTCTAAAATTATTTAATTTGAACTTTACCATATGCAAGATGTGTGTAAGTTCCTTACTTATATGCCATGACAACTCTACTTGTGGGCCCACTTCCCACCAATTGTACAATTGCACTATACATAAGGGAAAGAGAATCCTTGTGAAAAGGTTGGAAAGAAATATAGTGAATTTATATGATGCTTAATTATCATTTTAAAGAAAACTTAGAAATTTAAAATTAGAATTCTCAAGAATTTATTATTTAAATTTTAAGGGAAACTAATTTAGCATCTCTCCGATGAAAAAGGTAAATGTCTTTGTACCTCAATGGGAAACCAATAAGATATTTCATAAAATAAACTCAATTGTACCTTTTAATTTTTTAGAACATTGAAAGTATGGTATTTGTGCTCAGAATAGATATTTCCACAATCAAATGTTATTATAATTATACTAATTTAATTTTCATTCCTAGCATAACATAATAATTAAATGATCCCCCTTGTGATTCTTTTCAGCCTTATCCCTTACAATTCTAATTTTTGTTCCTCCAAGGTCAACCTTATCTTCACATAAATCCAATGCATAAAGTGACAATAATAGTATTATCACTTTGTCAGCATTACAACTCAGTCATCACACAATATATCGAGTATAGTCGAAAGCCACAATGAGCATTGCACTCACAACATTGTAACATCACTTAAATCCATTTGAATAAACAATACTTCAATTGGCATTTAAACTTCACATTGTATATGTATATAGTACAAGAACTATCACCATTATCACAATAAACTCACACAAATGCCTTAATTAAGACTTCATTCACTTTGTAACAACAATAATAATATTCATATATTTAAATATGAGCAAGTAAATTACAATTATAATAATAACTTGCTAAACACTTTAATTTCCAGTTCCACTATGCATGTATTCATAAAATACACTTTTATATATACTTATATATATAAGCCATAGCAAGCTCATTAAATAAAATATGAAATTAGAATCCAAAGTTCTAGGTTTTGCTTAGCATGATAGAATCAAACTATATCTAACCTTCTCCCTTATATAAATAGGAGCATATTCATGCTCTCATTTTATTTTCAGTTATTTGTATCAAGACTATCCACCCTTATTTTCTGCTTTTATTAAGATAATGTCATTCAATTTTAATGAGTGTGTAATTTTGTATAGAAACAAAGTGATAGTTGACTATGGGTGTACATAAAAGAACTTTAACACTAATAGTTGACTATAAAAGATCTAGAGGGTGAATCTACCAAATATTGTTGACTATTTCTATCTAGAAAGTAATTTTGGTGAGCTATAGTTAACTATTTTAACCCAGAAAGTAACTTTGTTAGATATAATTGACTATATAGTTGATCAAATAACTTCATAATTTATAGATTTTTTTCATGCAATTACTATTCACTTGCCACTTTTAATCCTTGATGGTTTTTTTGGACAGAAGGAAATGGAAGGGAGAGAAAGGAAAATGAGGATTATATGTTATTCTTTCTTTTGTTTGGAAGTTTTGCTTAATGAGGAGAAGGAAATGAGAGTTTATGGCTAGCCTTTCAAATCCTTACACTTTTTAATATTTTGTATTCCTTTGAATTAAATAGGTTTGGAAGTTTGTTTACTTAATTTACTATTTTGACCTTATTTTTATTCTTTTAACTTATATTTATATTTACATTTTTAGTATTTCATCATTATTATTTTCATTCAAATAAAAAAATTATATTTTTTGAAAGGTGTCTAGTGTATAAAAAATACATATTATAATTATGAAATTTTTTAATGAAAAATATAAAACTATCTTTTTTTTATTATTGATAATAATTAAACCTAATAGTTATAATCCATATTTATTTATCTATACATATTCCTTTTTATTTTGACCAATACATATTGCATTTAGGATGAATGTGGTTAAGTCATTTTTGACATTATCAAATAAGGATCATATTAAGTCAAATCATGATAATTTTTTCATAAACCTTTTTAGTAATAATTGCAATACTATTGTATGTTGACTTACTATGTCATTTTTATAAAAAATTTTTAGAGAAAGAAAATATTTTATAGAAAAAATTGGATAAATATTTTTTGAAAATATTTTTAATAATAAAAATTTATTAATAAATTAACTTTTTAAAATGTGTAAGATTATAGAATTACATGCTAATTAGTTACATACTTTGGTTTAAATCTCTATTATTCCTATAGATATAATTATGGACATTTAAACAAAGGAATTAGACTAAGTTAAGCTTTACCTAATATAAGTCAAACCTACGTAAAAAAATTGGCCTAACCTAACCCATTAACATGTAATTAGCTTAAAATTTGGCCTAGCTAAGGTTATATATAATTTTTTCAAGGCTTAACCTGACTTGTTAACCTAAATAGACCTATTAATAATTAGTAAATATTCTTCAAAATCATTATTAGAAGTATAATTAAGTTAATTCAAATTGAATTTGGATATTATCAAGCATAACTTAACTAACATAGAAAGTTAGTCGAGCTTAAACTAATAATAATATATTAATTTCAACTTGATTAATTAAAAAATGTAAAGTTTAAAGTTCAACTTAATTCAAACTTGATTCGATCCTTAAATAAATATAAATATCACAATAACAATTTTAAACTAATCATTTAAATAATTATAAGTTAAAAATTACAACAATGAGAACATGTTCAAAATTTTCATACACTTATTAAAATATATATAAAATATTTTTTTAAATATTATATATTATACATAATTTAATATATAAAAATATAGGCTGGCCTGGTAGATTAATAAGTAAAGCTTTAAATAATAAAGCCTTACCTATTTTGTAAAACGAGCCACAAGTTTGTCTCAAACTTGTTTTATTTCACAAATAAGTTAAGCTAGGTTAGGTCAAAAATAGGCTAGATCTTTAGGAGCCTATAAGCTAAGTGGTCTACTTCCATTCTCACTCCCTTCTCCTCTTTTCCATTTTCTCCCATTGTTTTCCTTTCCCTTTCCCTTCTAACTCCCAAACATACTATAAAACTCATTCTTTTCGTATAGCCTCACCACTAAATTATTAAAATTTGTAATAACCATTTCAAATTAACAAGATCCATCATTTAGAACATTAATTTCAAGTTCAAAACACAAATATTATGCAAACTTTCCTAGAATCCTATAAAGGACAATTATGAGTAAAATGATAAAGTTAAACTAAGATTGAGGTAGAATTCTACTCATGATTCTTGAGGAAAGGGACTTGAAATGAATAATTTGAAATGAGCAAGCCTCTAAACATTAAACAAGAGTTCTTGGTTTAAAGTGTGCTTTATGTAACTTTTCTTTCACGAAAACCAAATTAAAGTTTTAACATAGGAGAAAATAGATGAGATGTAGGAAATCAATCCATTAGGATTAAAAATTTAGGAGCCTGTTACCTTGCAAAATGAAGAAGTGATATTGAAATTTGAGTTCTCTTCTCTTTGGTATTGGAAGGGAGGTTTTGTGAGGAAAGTGAAGTGAAAGATGAGAAGAAAAAAGAGAAATAAGGGGTTGGGGGTGTGTTTATAAGAAGTTTGGCAAAAGTTATAAGGGCAAATTTGAAAAACAAATTACAACTTTTTCTTCATATTTTATTTTTTTTCTAATTACCAATTTCTTTAAATCAAAATTAATAATAAGTCTTTTCACTTTATTCACCCATCCATCCACAATTAAATTCCCAAAACTTAATAAACTTTCTTTTGCTAAAGTTTCCAATACATTTATTTCAATTACTTCTTACATTTAAATAGTTCCTTATTTTCTTCTCCTTATATTTCTAAGTTTCAAAATAGGCTATTACGATCAAAATAAAAATTTTTAAAAATTTCTAGAGATGTAACAATTCTTGACCTCTAAAATTTTCTAGAATTAATCTATACACCATTTAATTAGTTAATCATAATTCTTCTACATAGATACATACATATATATATAAAGAAATCAAGTCTTCTCACATTAATTAATTGGTTTTATCTCTATAAGCATTATTCTCCTTTGATATTGTATACTTACTTGCAGTTATGTGAACTCTTATTTTTCTATTGATGTTTTAAAATTTGAATGATTTCTTGGTTAATTTAATGATAAATAACTTATTGTTGTTGAGATTGCCATCCATAGTGATAAGCTACTATTAAGTAAAAAACTTTAAATTCATTTAAATTTAATATAAATTAGTCATTTTTGTCAAATTAAAAATAAAAAATTATAATAAGCACATGATGTTATAAATATTTGTTTATTTGGATGTCTATAAAATATTCTTAATTTATTTATTAGTTATTATGATTGAAATTTACTTAATTTCTTATTGTAATTAATTAGTGATACCTATTAATTGGTATCTTGAGCCTATATATACAAATGTTGTGTGAAGAATTTGGAATATTTAAAAATAAGAGAAACTCCTCCTTTTATTCTATTATTTTGTTCTTTTTTTTTCTATTCTACTTTTTATTTTCACAATAGGTTATCAGCACAAAACTCTTTCAATTTGATTTTATGTTTTCTTATTGATTCTATTGATGAAACTAGCACAAAAATTGATCAAATAATAAGGTAAGAAAATGATTTTCTTTCATTCCCTATTAATGCATCTTTCATTTATGCTTTTTATTTTCTATTTGTAGTGTTGATTATCTCTATATATCTTTCTTTCATAGTTTAACCATCTAAATTGCTCATATTCTATACCTATAAATTCATACGGATCCAATCTAAAAATATAATTTCACTTTTTGCTCTTGTAAATTGGTCATAGCTAAAGTTTTGGCTTTTGAATATGTTTATACTTGTTTCTTGTTAAAGGATATTAGAGAAAAATGCCAAATTTATGTGTCTTATCCTCAAATTTGGTTGGTGAAGGAATATATTATTGAAATTAAGTAGTTTTAAAATTTTTATTCATTAAATTTTTGTTAGTGGCTAAAATTTGGTTATTGATAGTTTTCATTTTTTTCATTCATGAAGTTCATCCAACTAGTTTTTACTATATTCCCTAAGGTGAATGCATTAACAATTAAATTTTTTATGAAAAATGTAAATTCATCCAATTGGTTTCATTGCATTTCCTAAAAGGAATGCATCAATGATTACAATTTTTTTAAAACTGAAAATTAGGAAGTCTATCCCATTAATTGTATTGCATTTCTTGAAGTGAATGCATAAATAATAAAAAGAGAGTTTAAACATGGATGAGATTGTGATTATAACCATAAATGAGGAAAAGATGAAATTAATCATTGCAATTATAAATTATTTTATGCTTTATTTAGAAATTAAATTTATGATAATTAATATTTTAAGAATTTGTAAAAATTATTTTCTACATACCTATTGTACCTAAAGTAAATGTCTCGTTTATTGACAATTGATATTTTGAGATTTGTTTAAATTATTTTTTATATTATTTAGAATATTAAATTTATGATCATAATTATTATATTAAGGATTTTTTTATTGGGCTATATTTGAGGTCATAATTTATAGCAATTCAAACATAGACATTTTACTTTCATATATAATGTCTAAATTCATGGTTATTTATGTATATTAATTATTTTCTACTTGATTTAGAAAATAAGTTATTGTGATGATTCATGATTCTATTATATACTTTAAATTAACCTTAGCTAACTCTATATCTATAACAAGTTAATTGGTTATTTGGCAAATTAGCTCTATTTTGAGAAATGAACTTTTATTTCATAATATTTGTATAGATTTATTCATATTTCATCTTAAATTTTTTACTCCCTTAAATGATGAATCTTGTTTTTCTAATAAATGGAATTAAAATTTTCTTATACATGATATCATTAATTATATGAACCAATTTTATGAAAATTTTGTTGAGATATTTCATTTATCAAATAATAATATAGTAGTTTTAAAATATTGAATGTTTCATGTCATCTTGATTATACTCTCTAATTATACATTATATTTTATGTATATGTAATATTATTTATTTTAGAATTGTTTATAAGAGTCTATGCCCGCTAATTATAAATTACATTATTTGTTTTGGGAACTATTTATGAGGAGAGCACAATTTATATATTTATGTGATGAAATCTTATATGAAAATATTATTAATTATTTTTATATGATTGACATTATATTAATTTCAGGCTGAATCATATAAAATATTGTGTAAATTAAATTAACAATTATACGTATTCTTTAGGTAAGTGATAAATTATAATATTTGAACATTATATTCTATAATATGGTGCAACATAAAAATTTTCATGCAAATAATGAAATAATGACTTTTTTATTGAAATGACGAGTTATATTCCTTAAAGTGAATGCCATAAAAATTTAAAAGGTTTGAATGTGAGAAAGGCTATGACTATAATCATGGATATGAAAAACATTAATTTAATGATTTCAAATGTAGTAATTATTATAAAAGTACAATAACTACTAGATTGCTCCTTGCCACAAGAAGTGTAAGACTATAAAAAAATGGAATCAATATAATAAGAACTTCAAAAAGTTCAAAAATGTTATGAAAATAATAAACACTTAAGAAATGATAAAAGAAAGAGATGAAAAGATAAAGGAGGAAGAGAATATTTCATTCAATTGTATGTAAAATGATTTGTACAACTCATATTTATAGGACAAATTGATTATACATTACAATTTCATAATGATAATTTATAAATAAAATTGAATTCTAATAATTAATTATAATTAAGGATATAATTAATCATAATTGAAACTTAATAATAAGATCATAATTTAGGGATATAATTGATCATAAGTAGGGGTATAATGTTTGACTTATGGATATCTATATTTAATAATTATTCATAACGCTCCCCTTTGGATGTCCATATAATATGCAATAGGATACTGTCTTATTAAAAACCTTGCTAGAAAAAACTCAGTGAAACAAAAATCATAATAAAGGAAAAAATAGGGCAGTGCATATTAACTCCCCCTTATAACAACATTAATTAAGATCTCTAAGCTAACAGTATTCTAATTTTTTATACTAATCTTTCAAATGTTAAGGTAGGTAATACTTTGGTGAATAGATCTGCTAAATTATTTGTTGAATGAATTTGTCGAACTATCAATATCACCTTTCTTTTGAAAATTATAGGTGAAGAAGAATTTGGGTGAAATGTACTTTGTTTAATCTCCTTTGATTTATCCTTCCTTTAATTGAGCTATACATGCAGCATTATCTTCAAAGAGTACAATTGGAGTTCTTTTACAAGAGGATAGCCCACATATTTCTCAAATATGTTGAGTCATAGACCTTAACTAAATACATTCTTGACTTGCTTTATGAATTGCTATAATTTCTGTATGATTGGTAGAAGTGGTAGCGAGTGTTTGTTTGGTGGAACACTATAAAGTAGCTATATTACCACTTGTAAATAAATAGTCCTTGGAGGTATCGAAAGATATGTTTAATCCCATTCTAGTGTCTTTGGGTTGGAGAGGAACTAAACCTTGCTAACAAGCTCATAGCAAAAGTTATATCAAGTCTTGTATTGTTAGCAAAATGCACTAATAGCACTAAGATATGGTACTTCAGGATCAAGAACCTTTTCATTATCATCTCAAGATCGAGAGATATCCTTTTTCACATTAAGTGATCGAATAATCATTAGAGTACTCAATAGATGTACTTTATCTATGTAAAATCTTTTAAGGACATTTTAGGTATAAGTTAATTTATGTATAAAAATTTTATTTTTTAAATGCTCAATCTGTTGGCTAAGTTGGAACATTATTTTTTCTAGATCTTTTATTTCAAATTTTTTTAAATAATCAGTTGCTTTTTGAATTTCTTCAGGAGTTCCAATAATATTTAAATCATTAATATATATAATAATAATAATTGCAAATTCAGAATTTATTCGTTTTATGAAAACACACGGATATATTTGGTCATTGTTATACCTTTTCTTTAACAAGTATTCACTAAGATGATTATACTACATTCTTCCAAACTACTTTAATCTATACAAAGATTTTTGTAATTTAATTGAATAAAGTTCTTGGGACTTTAAATTACATGCTTTAGGCATCTTAAACCCCTCTAGGATTTTCATATAGATGTCATAATCAAGTGAGCCATATAAATAAGCTATAACAACATCCATAAGATACATATCAAGTTTTTCATGTACTAGTAGACTTAAAAAAATATGATTGCATCCATCATAGGAGAATAAGTGAACTCATAATCAATTCCAAGTTTTTGTGTAAAACCTTAGACAACTTCATTTTTTCATTTCGTTTATGCACAAATACTCATTTGTACTCAATGGGTATTACACCTTTAGGTGTTTGGACTACAGGTTCAAAAACTTTACATTTTTCAAGTGAATTCAATTCTATTTGAATTACGTTTTTCCATTTTAACCAATCATATCTATATCGACATTCATCGATGGAGCTAGGTTCATGATCCTCATTATCATTCATAATATTAAGCACTACGTTATATGCAAAAATATTATTGATAACTATTTCTTTGCGATTTAATCTTTTCCCTATAGAGACATAGTTTATTGAGATTTCCTTATTTTCAAATTCTTTATCATTTTTAGGTACCTTAACTTTTTTAAAGTTCTATTATTTGTTATGTCTCTAGACTTTTCAGGAGTATTTATTTCTTTAATAGGTTCGTCTTAAATAATTGCTCCTTTTTTACAGAAATTTTTATCTTTTGAACCTATTAGTTTACCACGCTTCTAGCATGCCTTAGACTCATTAGCTTTCTCATTATAGATTGTTCTTTGGAGATATCAATCCTTATTAGAGTATTAACAATTAGTATATGTGACTTAGTCACTCTCTTTATGTCAATAAATGCATCTGACAGTTAATTAGCTGTACTTTGTAAATGGATTATCTTTTAAACTTCAAGTTCACATTACTTTATGCAAAGATCAATATTTTGCAAAGTATTTCATGTAGTTTTTTTGACTAGCTGCTTATCCTTTTCTCCCTCTATTGTTAGGAAAATTAATTCATTAAAATAACAATTAGCAAAACTGCTATAAATAAGTCCCCTGTTATTAACTCAAGATATTTTATAGTAGAAAGGGAATCATACCCAATATATATTTCTAATCTCCTTTAAGGTCCCACCTTACAACATTGTGGTGGAATAATTGAAACATATACTGCACATGCAAAAATTCTAACATGGAAAATATTTGGCTCTTGACTATAAGCTAATTGTAAAAATGAGTATTTATGATAACTAGTTAGTTTAATGCGCACAAGTGGTACTACATGTGGAATTGCATGTTTGCAAGAAGAAATAGGGAGTTTTATTCTTATAAGCATAGGTCTTGCTATTAATTAAAGTCATATAATAAATTATTCAATTAAGCCATTTTATGTATGAACATGAGCTACAGGATGTTCAACATTTATTCCTATTGACATGCAATAGTCGTTAAAAGTATGAGAAAAGAATTCACTAGCATTATTAAGATAAATAGACTTGATAGGGTAATTTGAAAATTATACTCTTAATCGAATAATTTAAGCAAACAACCTCACAAAAGTCAGGTTACAAGTTAATGGTAAATATACATGAGACCATTTGCTAGATGTGTCATTAATACCATAAAATATCTAAATGGTCCACATGGTGGGTGAATAAGCCCACATATGTGACCCTTATATACGTTCCAGAAATATTAGAGATTCAGTTTCAACTTTAGCTAGTGATGGCTTAATAATTAATTTACCCAAAGAATATGCAATACACGAGAATTCTTTAGATTGAAAAATCTTCAAGTTTTTCAATGGGTGCCCATGTGAATTTTCAATAATTTTCTTCATCATTAATGATCCGGGATGCCTTAATCGTTCATGCCAAATAGTAAATATTTTTGAATTAATAAACTTCTAGTTTATTATAGCATGTGTTTTAATTGTACTAATATATGTGTAGTACAAACCAGATAAAAGAACAAGTAATTTTTCAAGTATGCATTTGTTACCTGAAATCATACTAAGATATTTAATATTTCCTTCATTCGTTGTCTCAATATGAAATCCATTTTGGTGGATATCCTTAAAACTTAATAAGTTTCTATGAGACTTAGTAGAATACAACGCATTATCAATATGTAATTTTGTTCTTCTAGATAACAAAATATTAGCTTTTTCGGAGCCTTCAATTAAATTTATAGTACTAGATATAGTATTAACATTGGCCTTTTGCATTACTAAATAAGAAAAAAAGAATTTTACATGCAATAAATAGTAAATATCTTTAACCTAATGAGTTATAGAAAGTTAGGGCGTACATATATTATGACTTACCTTTAATATTCTCACCTATAATTCTGCTTGGTTCAATAGTACATAATTTTATACTATACTACAATCTAAAACCTTTCAGTAACCATATAATATCTCTTAAGTAAAATTGGCTAGTATTAGAGTGATATTATAGTAACCATATAAGAATAAACTATAATAAGTGTGTATTTACATATCTAGATATTATGATTACTTATATAAATGAATTTCAAGTAACTTGATATAGAATAAAATGATAGATCTTATAGAAATGCTTTTAAAATTAGCTAATGAAAAATACCATTAAAATAAAATTAATTTATGAATATATGAATAATGGGCATAAATTAAATATCTTAATTCAATGAGGATGTTTTGCTAATCAAATTTTCAAAAGAAATAGGGTGGAGGCTAAACATTTGTATTTAGTAGTATTTTTTTTTAATAAAAGCTTCTTAAGAGCTTTGAGATAAGTATACTTATAGAAAATTAAGTAGACAATAGATAACTACAAGCATTCTTCAAGAAAATCAATTCAAATCCCTTCTTATACGTAAAATTTATCTCTTTTTTTATATATTTTTTCTTTAAACAATTCTTGATAAAGGTCAACAAGATGCTTTAGTGTACGACAAGTACAAGACCAATGATTTTTGCCACCACAATGATAACATATATTCTCAATATGTTTGTTATTTTACCCACCTTTTTCTTTATCATTCTTTTCTTTATTTTTCCACTTCAGATGCGAAGTTGAGTTCTTGATATAAGAAATATGATCATGACCATAAGTTTATTAATAAGTAAAATAGTCATGTATTGCTACATTCACTTTAGGGAATAAAGCAGAACCAGTTAGGTGGAACTTATGATTTTTCATCAAAAGTTCATTATCTTCTTTAGCCACAGAGGGATAAGAAGTCAACTCAGAATATTTCTTAAAACCTTTTTCCTTAATATTGCTACTGTAGGAGCAAATTAGATACATGAAAGTGGAAATTTTTTTTATCATATATTTCTTTTAAATTATTATAAAGAATAAGTGAATCTTTTATCATGAGGCATTCAATTTCAATCCTTTAAATTTTTTATAATGTTAATAGTTACAAATCAAGATTTGCAAGACCTACCATAATACTATTATAGACATGTAAAAATAAATGAGAAAATTTTTAATATAATAGAGATTGAATATTAAAGAAAATTATTAATCAACATATTAATCATATAATTATTAATCCATTGCCAATCTTTTATTTCATTGTCAATGATGATCAAACATTGTAAAAATTATAAAATTTATGAAAGGCATGTTTCAGATTATATATATATATTTATACATCGATTGCTTCTAAATAATTCTTTTCCTTTTTTTTTTCAAATTTAGTTTCTTGAATATTTATATTCATCTTTGGATAAAGTCAAATCTTATAATGCAAGTAAATTTATGACTATATCAACATTACATATATCGACATAATGTATATTATTATTTCACATAGCAATTTTTTTTTAATCACAAGAGAATAACATAATTAAGAATTTATCATATATCCATAATTGCGTACCATATATAATACTCATACATTTTATAAAAACTAACATGTACTTCAAAAATAGATTTAAAATTTTCACTCATTTAGCATTTAAGAATAAATTTTCAAATGTATAATAAGTTATATATGTGAATTTACATTGTTTTCTCTTTCTCAATTTAATTTATTATTTATTTGTATTTCTGTACATCATATTCAATATTTTATAACTATTATTTCTTTGAATAAAATTACTAAAATATTAAAATTATTATGAAAACTAAAATTAAAATATGAAAAAATAAAGAATAAGAATGAGATGAGATAGAAAAATTACTATATTAACATAAAGTAATAAGATTAAGTGTGTCTGTAAAAGATTATCTCAGTGGATTAGAGCTTCATACTAATAATGTATTATAAAAATAATAAATACTTAAGGAATGATAAAAGAAAGAGATGAAGGAGAAATATAAGGAAGAGAAAGAAATACAAGGAAGAGGAGAATATTTCATTCAACTGTACACAAAAGGATTTCTATAACCTATATTTATAGGGCAAATTGATCATACATTACAATTTTATAATGATAATTCATAAATAGAATTGAATCCTAATAATTGATTATATTTAAGGGTATAATTGATCATAATTGAAACCTAATAATAGGATCATAATTGGAGATATAATTGTCATAATTAAAGGTATAATATTTAACTTATGGACATTCACATTTAATAATTATTCATAATAAGAAACTATATATTACTAATTGTAGTATAAAAATGGCATTAATTATGCACTTGTTGTATATTTAAACCTCCAAGGCCCACTTTAAAAAAAATAAAGTTAATTTTATTGATGAGAATGACACTACCAACTACAATATTTGTGATATACCATATTTGATAGATTTCTTTGAATATTCTAAATAAAAAATAGATAATTTCATTGGTAATAGTAGTAGCTAATTTTTCTATTAAATTAATATTTGAATATTTTTGTCTCATGGAAAGTACATTAATGTATAATATTGTTAACATATATATTTCCTAATTGATAAATGGTGAAGACTATGTCAATATAATATCTTGTAATACAAAATTAATTGAAAGCTCTTGAAGAGCAAATATAATGTTACTATAAAAAATACAAAAGTTTCAAAGACACTTTATAAATTTTAAAGACATGTGATAGAGTAAATACCATATTTAAATCGTAAATAAAAAGATATTGAATATCTTTATATTGTAATAGTTATTTAAAAGAAAATATATTAAAAAAGTTATTGTCATTTTCTTCTAGTTTATACCACACATATAGATCAGATTAAAATAAATATTATATTAAACTAAAAGTTTACAAGCCAAAATATTTTTAATATTTAGCATGATCACTCAAGCCATCTTTAATTAATAAAGATGTGAAAAATTATTGAAAATTTATGTAATCATCTATTGAGGAATATAGAGATTCTTCAATCAATTTGATGAATTTTATTTCATACTTGTTCTCAAGAAAAATTAATTATAATGTTATCACTAGTTAAAGTTAGGACTAAATCTTCAACAACATTTTAAATGAATTTAGGTTTACGTATATGGATTACTTTATCCACCATGTGGATCATTTGTATTTGTTTGAATTAATGGTTAAATAAGATGGCTACATATATGTTTGTTATCAACTCACAATCTAGTGGTTGTGAGATTATTTATTTAAATAATTTGACTGTAAGCACAATTTACTATTTAGGAAATTAAGTATGCTAGTGAATTTATATCTAAAACTTTTATTGATTGTTATATGTTAATTAAAATAATTGTTAAATATCCTAAAGTATATTTATATGTAAAATAATTTAGTTAGAATAATTTTAATGTTTTAAATTATTGGTTGTATCATTGTTCAAGAAAATAATATTCTTTTTATCATTTTAAAAGGCATGCAACTTTACATGTTATAGTATTTACACACATCAAACTAAAAATGTTATAGTTCCTTTCATAATTAGTTGGGTCAAGAGCTAGAAAAATTTTATAGATATAGAATTTTTTGAATGTGCAATATATTTTTACTCTGCCATAATATACATTAATGATCTTGAAAGGTGACAAATAATATAAGTTTATATGGGAAATTATATTCCTAAAATTAGAGGAGCAAATATGCAATTGTAAAAGTAAGATAACATATAATTATCTTAATCCTCACATAAAGTTATGTGAATCAAAAGTTCATAAAAAGATTTATTCATAAAGTATAAAAAATTGTTAAATATATTACTGACAAAAAAAGAATAAATAAATATCAATTGTAAATGTTTCAATTCATATTAATGCCCAAGTAGGGTAATATGTTTATTAATAATAATTAAGTTTAAAACATGCCTACAGTATAATAAATTTATTAGTTCTAAATATAAATATTTTTAAAATAAAGAATAAGCAAATAAATGATTTTATTGAGAAATCAACTATATTTTGAAAAGGTTTTGAGATATAATTAATGACAAACTTTTAGAAGAAATTTAGATATTTAAAATTTATGAAAATAAAGAGATATCAATGGATTATGTCTCTAATAAGAAAAATAAAATTAAAAAGAAAATAATTATCAACAATGTTTATATATGATATAGTACTCAAAACTATGAAAGATTATTAGTGAGGATCTTGAGTTTATAAAATAATGATATTTATTTACCAAAGAGAAAAGATACAATTTAAATAAAAATATAAAATTTAAATTTATTAGTAAAGTAAAAGAACACTTAGAAGGTATTAAGCCAATAAAACACCTTGAAAGTGTGAAGATAATAAGGTACAATATATGATTATGCCATAAAAATAAGAAAATTGAAGTTATAAAAAGAAAGTATAATTTGTAAGATAAGGATTTTTATAAAAGTTGTCATTGGCTGTGAGAGTTATTTATTTTTATGTGATAAATACAATTTTCTAGAAATATATTAAAACTTGAAATGCATTTAAAAGATTTAATACATCATATTTCATGCATGACAATTAATTATGATATTATATAAAAATTCTCAAAGGATTTTACATGCTTGAAGCATGCAATATGAATTGTAAAAAAATATACTCAATTCAATTACAAAAATCTTTATGTAGATTAAAATAATCAAGACAAATACAGTACAATCATCTTAATAAATATTTGTTAAAATAAATATACTAAAATCCCTTATGTTTTTGTCAAGAAAACTAAATTTGAAATTAAGATAATTGCTAAATTGATATTATTGGAATTCATGGAGAGTTTTCAAAGAAAGCAAAGTACTTGAAAATTAGAATCTAAGGTGAAAAATTTTGAAAAACTAAGTTTTATCTTAGTTTACAGATCAAATATTTAAATAATGAAACATTTATTTGTCAATTAAAATGAAAGGATCCTAAATTATTTTTATGGACAAATCATATCCATTGAATGTTTTAATAATTATTGAAACATTGGGTACTGTTCAGAATTCATTTTAAACTCTAAAGAATAATGAAATATTTCTTAGTCTTATAGTATTTACTTAGTACAATTAATACTCTAATGTAGTTTACTAATAATATATGTTTAAATATAGTTTTTCAATAAGTTTTTGAGCAAAATATAATTCTTTTCCAATTATAAGTTTTTGGAATAAAATGAACATACATTTCAATATGTATCAAGAATTTTAAGAAAGAAATTTCAACAAATTTATATAAAGGTAATGCTACATATACATATAAGACCTCAATAAGAAAAATAATGCATCAAATGAAATAACTCTTTTTTATGCTTATAAATTATAATAGTTGATCATGACAATAAATTTATTTAAGCAGTCCTAGATTGAATTGTTGGTAGATGCATTGATTCAAAAGTTTTTAATGATATTCTTAATAGGAGGAGTAAAACTTGTATTGCATATTTTTTTTTCTTTGACCATGATTTTTTCACGTTAAGTTTTCTTGGCAAGATTTTTTAGCAAAGCATATTATTCATTAAAAGAATGATGTACTCCTTTTCTTACACTTAAATTTTTTTCCCCATTTTGTGTTTCCTAATGGAGATTTTAATGAGATATACTTTCACAAAATGAACATCCAAGAAGGAGTGTTATATATATTTATTTGTGAGGATGTCCATAAAATATTGCTAATTTATCTATTAGTTATTGTAATTAAAATTTATCTAATTTCTTATTGTAATTAACTAGTGATACCTATCAATTAATGCTTGAGCTTATATATATAAATATTATATGAAGAATTTGAAATATAAAAAAAATAAGAGAAGCTCTTTCTCTTATTTTATTTTTCTTCTATTCTACTTTTTATTTTCATAACACAAGAGATTTTATTAAGACTCTATCTTGGTAATAATTAAAAATGAAATTAGTGTTATTTGATATTAATGATCAAATTGGAATTTTTTTTTCATGTTATTAGTGGATCATGTGATTAATGTTAGCTAGGATTTCTTTTTCAATTTTTTTGAAACTACTTATTTAAAGAAAATTTATCTTACTTTGTATATTATAGAAATTAAAATTAAATGTTGCTTTCTATGAGAAACAAATGCAAAATTGTAATTGTAATTAAGCCTAATTTAAATCCTAGGCTTTTTTTGAAGAAGTAAGTAGCTAATAAAATAGGTAAGTTTGTTAGAAATGTTTAGTGAAAACTAGTTGAAAAATTAAAATAATATAAAATGATGCATTTATATAAATCGATATATAAATTAGATTAATTCATATTTATTTTCATACTAAATTATATTAATATAATCAAAATATTCAAAATAAGAATATAAGTACTTAAAATTTAATTAATTATATTTTATGATATATGATATTTGTATATTTATATTGAATTAATTAGAATATATCAATTATTTTTTATATATAATTAGAATATAAATTGTTATTTAATTGAAAGAAGAGGAGCAAATTTAGACAAATTTATTTTGTGAAAGTTATGAAATAAATTTTCATTTTTTAAATAAATTATAACTTATTAATTCAGTTAATAACTTATAAATTAATTTATTTATTACATCAGACATATACTTAAAATTTTTTAAACCTATGGCACAATTATTATATCTCAATATTATCCCCAGGATGAGCACTTAAAATAGAAAACTCAGTTTATTTTCCCCGTTAAGGTTTTCTCTCTTCTTTTTTTTTTTTGTAATTTGGGTCAACAAGGGACTTTTCTTTAAGTTTTCTAAAATATTTTTTTCTCTAAATTTTAATATTGTTAGACTAAAGGTGTTGGTCGTAATCTTCAAATTACCCGCGCTAATTGAATGTGATATTCATTATTAATTACTCCTTTCTATTTTAAAAATTAAGAAGGTAATAAATATTCTCAATTTTAAGAAAAAAGAGTCTTTAACTTATAATTTTATTTTTTTACTAAAGAGAAAATTTATATATAAAATTATTTTGTATTTATTATTAGAATAACAATTGACAGGAGTAAAATTGAAAAAAATAATTCACAATGCTTTGATTAGATTGATAAGGCACAAGCCTACTTTAAATTTTCAGTAATACAGTTATTGAAAATCGGTTTATTTTTTAATTTATTATAATTATAATTGGACAATAAAATATTTATTTGATATTTGTCTATATTGATAATACTTACAACTTTTATTTTTTAGATTTATACACACAAATGTACGTTGCTTTTGACTTTGAATGTTGCAATCCAAATTTTTAGATGTCAATCTATAAAAGAAATTAAAAAAATATCAATTTCAAAGTTTGTCACGCCCTTTTTTGACAATTTAGAGATGCGATTCAACGAGTTTGGCAATTATGTAATAATGTAAGGATTATATCATGAAGTAATATAAGAGATGCTCACACCCCTCAAATGTTAATGATATCTTGAAATTTAATGTTGTATTTTAAATTAAAAAAAAAGAGACAATATCCGATTTATGTTTTGTCATGACTATTAGTCAAAGTTACTATTGATTTCTCTGTTACGTTAGCATGTATTTACAAAGACTAATATTTAGTTGTAATTAATTGTATACCGCATTTTTTAAGTTAAACTGAGGAACAAATTAAAAATGGTACAATATTGGAATTTCAATGAACCAGACTAGAAATATTGCCTGCCAGAAAAATACTAGAATTATTATTTTTAATGAAGTTTCAGGAATTTATCAAGATTTTTTTAAAATTTATTGTAAGATTTTTACAATTATATTTTCAATTATATAATTGGGGATGAATCAATTCTATGAATCTTTTAACCTTTCACTAAATGAATTAAATACATTAATATTAATATTATTAAATATAGTCAATTGAACATATTATATAGAATAATTTACATACACTATTCATTTAATTATATAATATAAATTCTAGGAACAATATATATAATATAAATTATTTCTATTATATAATTTTTTATATTTTTTAACCCATGCAGGTACTACACTAATTCTACATTTATTTGCATTGACTAATGACTAATTTGTCTTTCGAAATGAATTAGAAACATACTATATACGCTCGAATTATTTTATAGGATTATTCCACAGATCAAATTTAAAATCTAGTTTTGTAGTTTATGAAATATAAATTTATATGTACAAGTGAAAGAATGTGGTTAAATGATGAAAGGTGCACGTCATGCATCAATGTATTAATAATAAAATAAAAAGTGCTCCTAAATACCAACCAGCAATTAGTTCAATAAAAAATAAATTGTTACATACGCGAATTTTATTTGTTGGTCGACAAGAACTTAAATTTTGAAAATGACATGCATTAGAATAAGGAAAGTCTATTAGGTTTAATTTGGCTTACAATTTTTTTAAAATTGATTTCATTTTATTTCAAAAAAATAATTTTAATTTATTTTTAAATAAAATTTATTATATAAACACTTTATCAAAAATAATTATTTTAATTTATTTATAGATAAATTATTTTATTTAAAATGTATTAAAAATATATAAAATTTAATTAAAAATAAATTTTAATAGTATCATAATAAATATAATATTAAAAAGTGATAAATTTTTATATAATATATTTTTTAAGCTAAATGAAATAAATCTAAATTTAATAGATTTCATAACAGTATAAATATAATTAAATAGAAATTATAAATAAAATAAAACTTTTTACTTAAAATCAAATATTATTTTAAAAAATTTGTTCAAAAAATAAATGAAATCTTATTTTTAGTTATATAAAAAAAGTGATTGATGTTCTAATCTCAAATCACACCTCCCTTAACATCTTACAAAAGAGAAAAAAAAATATGCATATAGTCACGAAAAATAGAAAATAAAAGGTGCATGTGATGTGTTTTAATTGAATAAATAACTTTACTACCTAGTTTAAAGAAGAGTAGTACTAAAAGGACTCTCAAGACTCTCCCTCTTACGTAGAGGTTATCAACTAAGTGAATTCTAATTTTAATTATACAAAATGATACTTAATATGTATTAAGTAAATTCTAGTTTTAATGGTACAAAATTTAAAGTTTATATTTTTTTAAAGTTTTAATTGAACAAATCACTTTAGTGCCTACTTTAAAAAAGAGCAGTACTAAAAATACTTTCAACGCACTTCCTTTCACAAAAAGAATGTCATGTATTTTATTAGGACCCAATCTATATTAAAAGGAGTGTTTTTAGAAGCATCTCATAGAAGGCATCTTCATCATTTTTCTTAATAACTAATTACTTTACCTAAAATTTTATCAATCATAACACTTATTTAGTGATGGTTAATAATTTATTTCATTATATTAAATATTAATAAAATTAATTTCCCTTTTAGAAATAAAATAACTAATCTAGAATTTTTTAATTATTTTATTACTTAATTTTTCATTCCTTTTTTTAAAAAAAAATTCCAAAGTTCTCTAGAAATCTTTGGATCTGTTTGTTTTATACTATTAAAAATAGTTTTCTATTTTTTATTTTTAAAAATAAAAAAATCTGTATGGCAACTTATTTTTAAAAATTATTTTTTAAATATAGAACTTAAAATAAAAAAATAAAATTTAGTTATTTTCTAAATTTATTTTCTTATTTTAAATATTAATTTTGTAATTAAATAAAATATTTTCTTATTTACTATATCAACAGCTCTCTAATTTTAATTTTTATTCACAATTTTTGAGAATTAAAAAAACATTTTTTAAAAATAAATTTTGAGAATATTTTTTAAGAATACAAAAACACAAACATACTCAAACGCACTTTATTTCCATTTTTTTAAAGTTTTTCCTCTTTTGTTTTTGCCTTTTTCAATTCTCAACCAAGCCTTTCTTTACACACCAACATGGCATCACTCCCTTTATTTGGCCGGAGACAATAGAATCAGAAACAACAGAGCCCCATCATAGCAGAAACAACATGAACCACCAAAAACCCAAAGCCAGTAGCATCGAAGATACCAAAAAAAATATTTCATCTCTTTTCAAACACTTTGCTTCTCCTCCCTTCAATTTCAAACATAACTCCAATCTTCACCTTTCATATCTCAAATCTCCATCACCTAGGCATAGCCTCGTCTTCCCCCTTCATCCCCCAAAGCTCTGCCACTTCCTTCGTTCTCAATGTTGCCATTTGGCAATGCCGGAGAGTCTATAGTTCAAATCTGTTGTTAGAAAATTACAATATTTCAATCCGAAGAAAAATCAATAGCAATAATAGATGAGAAGAGAGAGAACGTTTGGGAAAATCAAGAAGAAAAATGTATTTTTTGAATATGGAGAGCTTTTGGTTCTCTGCGTAAAGAAGAATAATAGGGGTAATTTAGGCAGAAAATATTCAAACTTCGATAGAGTCAACTTCCGTTAGTCAGAAGGGAGTTTTGGATATTTTTCAAAATTGGGCGGAGATTCAAGTGTAATTATCCTATATTTTGAGAGAGGGGTAAGGTAATTCACCCTATATTTTATCTTAATATTTTTCTTTTATTGTTAAGGCAAAGGAAGTAAATTTTGACCCATGATTTATTTAAAAATGAGATTTAAATATAAAATTATATGTTTTAATGTGATTTTTTATCGAACAACTTATTTACAAGTAATTATTATAATCATCATGCATATAAATTTTGAAAAAAATTAGATGATAATTAATATGCAACTGGTGTGGGGCCAAAAATTTCAGCTTAGGAAGCCAAGTTGATTGTAAGTGGGTGATATTTTGTTTAGATGCATATTGAAAAATTTATTATTATACAAAATAATTATAATTTTTTAAAATTAAATATAAAATTATAAAATATTAAATATAACTATAAAAGTTTTTTACGAGAAAATCATTGAAGTTCATTCGTAAAGGTTGTAGCAAATAAATTATTTAGACTTTACCAAAAATGTTACAATAAAATTTTTTACAAATATAATTAATTTAATAAAATTCATATATATGCACATTTTTTAAAATGTATATGAATATTTTACTAGAAAATTTTTAAATGATAAAAATTAAAATGAAAGTAAGTGACAATTCTATTGTTATCCTATTACGTGTATAATACAAATAAAAATATAATGTTAAACTTATAAAAGTTGTAGCATATATATAAGTTATTCAAAGTTTAAAAAAAAATCAACAAAAATCTAAATTATTTACAAAAAGATAATCTAATAAAGTTCATATGTATACATACTTCTATATACATGTATAAAGATTTTATTCTAAAAAATTAGAATGATAAAATAAAAATAGATAATAATTAAGTGACAATTTTAATGCAAATATATTATGTGTATAATGTAAATAAGTGTAAATGAATTTTAGTGCACATAATATATTTTTAAAAATAAAATTGGAGATAAAGAGAAATTAGAAAAAAGCATTGTAAGCAATATAAGTTTTGGGTTTCAATTAAATATATGTTTCTATAAAGTATTTTTAAGTATAATATGATAAAAATATTCATATTTAGTGAGAAGAGGGAAAAAATAATATATAAATTATTTACAATTTTTAATCATAAAAAAATTATACTTTTACACTTTATTTCTGTATCTCTATATTTTTATAAAATTCATTATTATGACATAGATGCATAATTTTCTTATTACAATTGTGTATATTTTAAAATTTTTTAGGTTAAAGTATATAATAATACATTTATACAAGAGAAAACATTAAATTTTGGAAAGGTCAGGGCGATCCCCTTTCCCCTGTCCCGCCACCACATGTAATCACATAGTTGAATTTTACTTTGTTTAAAAGGTATATTTTTCATTAATTTTAAAATTTATTGATGAGGATAGCAACTAATTTTGGATTAATGTAAAATTTTATGAGCACAATCTTCATATTAAATATATTGAACCCAACAAAGAATTTTATGAAAATTTTATTTAATAACAAATTACCAACAGTGTAGTATACTTTTTATTTAACACCGGTATTTATCAATATCTACCTCTTTATATTATAAAACTTATTATCATGAAAATAACATATATATTTAATAAACATGTAAAAAAAGTAAATGCACACCGAAATTATCAATATCATATGTTAAAAAAATTTTCAAGTTGAAAATATTCAATACTTCATAAGGTAATAAACTAAAAAAAAATAGCACTATCAATATAGTTAAATTTGAGCTCGTTCTACTTAAATGAAGGACTTCAAATTCATGTTGTATATGGTATAATGAAAGCATGGAATGCAATGAAGGACTTCAAATTCATGTTGTATATGGTATAATGAAAGCATGGAATGCAATGAGAATAAGAATGGAAACGATAATGCTAATAAAATAAAATGACAATTTCATAATTATATTTTATATTATGTATTCCATTTTATTTTTATATTTTGTATAGAAATAAAATGAGAAAGTAAAGTTAATGACAATAATATTTATATCACAAAAATAATAAATATTTTGTTAAATAATTTAATATTATTAAGATATATGATATAATTAATGATAAAAATTCCCACATTTTAAATTTTATTCTCAAAGCTATAGTTAACAAAAATTGCCTATAACAAAAACATAAAAATTCTAATTTATTTATTTTTATATTGAATATTTTTTAAAAAATTAAGAAAAACTTATTTTAAATTTTTATTATTAAAATATAATTATTAACTTATTTTAATAGAGAAATATTTAAAATTATATTTTTTATTAGTAAATGATAATATTAAAATATAAAAAAATGAATGGATTAAAAATATAAAAAAGTCAATACATGAATGATGGAATGTCATATTCTATCATATTTGTAATAAAATAAAAATTTAATAATTTAATGAAATACTCATTTTAAAAAAAAATGGATATTCATCGTTTTCTTTTTTATTTCTATTCTATTTTATTTCATTCAATTCAATCAAATTGATATTTAAAATCGGTGTTACCTAAGGCTGAGCATAAATCTCAAATCTAAGCAAATATGTCCGATTTGATAGGAAGCTTTTAATTTTTAGTCGATCATTGTTAAATAATTATATATATTCAAATGAAAAAAGTGGCAAAAATCGATATATAAATCAGTCTTGGGTTCATAAAATTGAACCCGTATAACTTTGATATAGACCACAAAAGTAAGTAATGAGAAGACATACCATCTCTCCATCATGCATTCCACATTTTCTATGAATATAATTTAATATTAACATTCCCTGCTATTACTTTTGACCAAAATGGACAGTTTCTTAGTTCTACTTTCCATGTTATTACGTTTTGTCTTTTCAATATTCTCTCTCATGCCTTTACTTTTTTCTGAGACTATCTTTGCCGGTGCCCTTTTTTTTTTTTTCATTTGTTTCTAAGGTTTCTTCCTATCAAAATCAAAATTCCATTTTGAATCACTTGCAATTTATGATAATGGAATTCAAGCTCTTCTTTCTAGTTACTTCTTTACTTAAACGAAGGTTAGCTATCATTTTACAGCTTATTATGCATTATTTTTACTTGGTGTGTGTTGATACTTTATGCAGAAAGCCACCATTGATAAGCAAAATTAGCACCGATCATGTAGTGGGAAGAAGGCAAAATGCATAGTGCACAACTGCGTGAATCCACAACAACTCATAGAATCCTAAAGCTACTCAATTTTATTGGTTTATCTCATATTGTGGTTGGTGCGAATGTCTATTTTATCATATCGTTAAGCCTTAGAAGCCTTAGTCGGTTTAAATTTATAGCCCAAGCCGCCCGCTACTCAAACTTAGTATTATCTAAATGCAACGCTACCTTATTACCAATAGGATTGCTCATTAGTCAACCATGGACTGTGCAAGCCTAACAATTGAACCTATCAAAATTGTAGCATATCAATTTTTAATTGATCCTAACCAACCATAGCATTTGAATTGAGTTTAACAGTAAATATACCAATACTATCAGTTGGTTGTCATCGATTTCCGATGAGTGATTGTTTAATCTCTTTTTTTTTAAATGAAGCTAACTTTTTGACAATGTAAGGTCCACTAAGAAACATTTAAAAAACTATCTTTTTTTATGGCTTTTAAACTAAGAATGGTGTCTTCAATGAAGACATAAATGCATAGGCTAGTATACTATCTGCAAAATACTAGCAAAATATGTATATATATAGCCAACACCTTAAAAGTTATGCAAATAAAATTCAACTGCATTGCTATTACAACCAAGTAAGCAAATAAAATTGAACCAATTTGAATAACTAATGAATTTGTCCTTGAATAATCAAAATAAATCCAACTACAAATTAACATTACAATTTTATAGCAAACTAGATTGAGAAAATCATATGAAATCCACAAATTTGGTATAATCATAGATAAAATCATAACTTAGTACAAAGTCTTGGAATGAATCACCAACTAAGCCATTAACAATCAAAGTACTTAACAAAGTCATAATTCATAAAGCATGTTAATGCTGTAAATCTAAAATATGTAGTTATCCCCATTAGTTTATAATGTGCAATGCAAAAAATAACAAAAACTATTTGCCACAAATTTTACTAATGGCTAGGTGTGGCTATGTACATAGGCTAACAACTTCCCAAAAAAAAAATGCTAGCCCTTTTCAATTGATTAAATGATTTCTATACTTCTAAAAATACTTTATAGTTGTACTTGCTACTAATACTAAGTCTAACTTGTCATCCCTTTCTTCCTAGTTTCTACACTAATTAGTATCTTAACCATTGAAAAAGAAGACACCAAATTCTTGAAAAATATTAATTTTTTTAGTCAAATGCTAATAACTATAAGTTGTAGTTCCCTTTGACTAACACTAAAACTAGAAGAACCTACTTCACTTGAATAAGTATCATTAATAGCAACTCCTATAGAGGAATAGTGTGCAACACCTTCTAAAATTTCTAAGAAAAGGAAAATGATATTGATTCTGATTAGAAACACATTAAAAAGGCATATATAGAAGTAGAAAAATATACCAAAACTAGAAAAATAAACAAGAGGACTAAATTAAACCTTGTTTAATTTCTTTGCACTTATCAAGTTTATCATATTTTTTAATATCATAAAAGTTGCATGCCAAGGGCTCAATTAATTTTGAGTGCAAATGAGATCCTTGATTATTTTTGGAGTAGAGGAATTCTTAAAAACATTCAAAACTCGCACTTTAGTGCTAAATGTTGATTTCAAAGTTACCATGGAGATTAGGATAAGTAATACATCTCTAATTTGGTTAAGAATGTTAAATTTGGATGTATTAATCTTCAATCAAGTTGCCTTCTTCATTTATATAAGCTTTATGTAGATATTTTTTACCTCATTCTTAGCTTTGATTGTGATATTTTTCTTCAAGTGTGACCTGAATGTAACAATCCTAACTTTATGTGCATGATTTAATTTCAATTGTAGTTAGAGTAGGTTGTGATTCCCCCATAGAATGCTTAGTTGTAAATGCATTAGTTATACAACTTCACTAACTTATCTCTCACTTTTGCAATCATTGTTGGCAAAACAATTTCCTTATATATATATATATATATATATATATATATATATATATATATATATATATATATATATATATATATATATATTCAAATAACTATGTAACATAAGCCCTTTTGTAACTAAGTTCAAGCATATTTGCAATGAATACAAAAGGATTTATACTTTTAATTTCCTTAATACTTTTTAAACTTTGTTTTCATGTCCATTGTCATAATATGCAAAATGGACTTATATATCACAACCACACTCTATTTTTTGATCCCACTTTACATAAAAGATAAATGCATGTATGTGAAATTTGAAATGACATACAATGAACTCGAAAATGACAAGGTAACATCATAAAAATTATTTTAGGAAATTAATGAATGCCCTTATATTGTTCTGATCATTGCTAATTGGTGAACAAACCCTTTTAGTATCTTCCATGAAATAAATGGTTAAGTCACTATCTTTATCATTCAACCTCTTAAATGCTTTTTGGTACTTGTTAACTACCTCTATCATTTAAAAAATGGAGTTACACCATGTGGGTACATCAATGCATACAAGGAATTTGTGAATGATATGCTCTTATAGCTTGTCTAAACCTAGCTAACCTATAAGAGTAGACCTTATCTACCTCATTGCACTCTTAATTGTATAAATTGATTTATGGAAACCTTTTAATCTTTTATTGACCATTAGGTTCAAGATATGGGCACAATACTTCATATGCATCATTTCACCATCTAAGACTAACCTTTTCTAATTCTATAATTTTTTTAAATGTTCTATGGCCCTATCATTGGTGTTAGCATTATCCATTGTAATGATGAACAACTTCTTTATGCCTCACTCATTCAAGAATTAATCAATTTGTTATCCTATGATTTTCTTTTTATGGTTTGGTATGAGGTTGAACTTGATAATCCTTTTTTACAATTTTCATTCATTATCAATGAAATAAATGATTAATGCCATGTAACTAAGGTTTTATACACTTGTACAAAAATAGTAGTTATGCAAACCTAACATAATTAGACTTTAGCAAGACTTTCAAGCTAACTTTTTCTTCTAAATAAATTTCGTGCAATCTTTTCTAATGGTATGTCTAGAGGGCACATATAATAAATATTGTAATTTTTTACACATTTATTTAAAGTTAAACCCTTTAAAAGGTTGTTTATCACAAATGACAAAAATATAAATAACTTTCCTACATTTTCCTAAGTTATATACATACAAGGTAGAACTAATAGGTATTTTCTTATTAGATTTTTATCAAAATTAGGCACCTTATTATTTAAGTCATTTTTTAATATATATGAGTATTTAGGACAATTAGGAATGTAATCCAACATGTTTGAGGTTCCTTGTCTTTTACTATCACATAGAAACCTAATATGATAATAAATACACTTTATAGTTGGTTCATTGACCTCTTCATTAAGCACTTTCTTGAAAAGGTCCCATATCATGCTCCTTTTCCTTATTGTAAATCTAAGACTTGGCTAACTGATTACTTTCTTTTTGTAATTTTCTTCCTCTTTTTTAATGTTACATGCTTCTTATTTTTAGTGACTATTCATGGTGCATTTTATCTATTTTTTTAAGTAAATGGATTAAGAATAGTTATTGCCTTAGCAGTTGAAGTCTCACTAGGCTTATCCATATAGCATTACCTACTAATAGGAATATAAGCTAACATTGTATACGAATTATTTAATATTCAACTCATATAATACCTAGTGTTAAAAAATGAAAGAACGCAACAAACTCAAATAAAAACTAATTGCATTAATTCATAAGCCATATTTTTAATACAAAATCTTTGAACTTGAAATTGAAATCCAAGATAATAAACTTCAAACCAAACGAACTTCAATTGAAAATAGAGTTTTATTTACAACTTTAAACATGAAACATGCCTAAACATAAATCATGAAGGCCAAACCTTATTATTTATCCTTCCAATTCTACATATCTTTTAGTGTACTATGAGTTCCCCAACTTTGTTTCTTTTAGGGTTCAATGCAAATAGGTTCTCACAAATTTTACATCTAACTATTCCAATCTCATTTTCATTGTAAAAAAACATTTAAATAGAAAACCTCTATTAAGCTTGACTCTTATTCCCATTTGTATTATTTCACCAGTACCATAAGCATCCATGTTAATACTAATTAGAATTTTTAGCAAAATTTTATAATAGATTTACAAGTTTCAAGTTACAAAATAAAAGGAGCATTTGTACACCATAACCAACATTATGCCTTATTTATTTCTTCCATAAAAAGGGAAATTATTTTCAAATATCAAAATGTGTGTATAATCTTTTATTAATTTCATCTAAGGAGTTAAACAAATTTACATATAGATATCAACGTTTAATCACAATATAGTGAGAAATATTCACATAAGAAATACTGTGGTTTGAATAAAAAACATTAAAAGTACTTCTAATAGTATAAGTAACCAAATGTCTAAGTTTTAATGTCATATAATCACAAGAGAATACATTGAACTAAATAACAATGTGTTAGCCTTTTAATTAATGCTATATTATCCCACCTTTTTTTGCTTCCAAACAATTGGCAACCCTTAGATTTTATTTAATTTTCATGCATAAATAAAATTAACAAATGAATGAAGAAGACAAACATGAATCATATATATTAATCAATATACATAAGAGTTGGATTTAATTCAAATAATTCAATCCAAACATACAAGTTGCAACGAAGCGAAGCATTAAAGGATGTGATTGAAATAAAAGAATCCTAATACAATAAGGCTATTTATGATAAGTTAGAATCAAAATTACATCCTTATTCAAGCATTTCATATTTTCAATGATGGATAATAATTTAGTATTAATCACAATAGCTTATGAATAGAGAAAAGAGAAATATTTTTCACTTAACTTTCTTTTTATATAAATTTTGTGCCAATTATATATGCAATAAAAATCATGCCAATTGTTAAACTAATTAGTAAACATAAGAGTAATTCTAGTCCAGTTTATTAGGAAAAATAATTCTTAAATTCATGAAAACATAAACCCAAGCACAACACCTTTCCTTTTTTCTAAGAATTTTTAGCTCAAAAACTCTATACTCTAACATAAAACTAAATCAAAATAGAAAGCTAACCACAATTTTATTCAGAAAAAATCAAAATCATAACACAAAAATTATAAAATTGCATAAACAAAATCAAATGAATATAGGAACAAAATAAATATGAACATAAAAAAATACAAGTAGAATGTCAGAACCTTACTTATCGCTCATATTGCAAAAGTGGGAAACATAAAATCAAACTTTTACATAACAATAGAAATAAATTCATAAACCATAAATATACAATAAAAATAAGAAGAAATTGAGGATTAAAAAATAGTTTCACAAATCCTTTACCTTGATGTTATTGAAACTTAGTGCATCACTAATTGGAGATAATACTTTTATAATGGAATTACATTGATGAGAGTGGATTTCAACTAGGTATTTTGTCGATGAGATAGCTAGTGGGGAAAAAGCTCAACTTCAAAGCTCTACTAAGGTGACTTTTGTCTTAAGTAAATATATTTAGGATAATATCATTATATCTAGTGAAATGATCCATTCAATGAAGAAAAAAAGAGAAAAAAGAAGGTGCATTGTGATCAGAATTGACCTTAAGAAGGCTTGTCATCGTTTAAGGTGGAAATTAATAACTAATGTTCTTAAAAAGATTTATATCCTATAAAACATTCATAGAATTCTTATGGAGTGTATATTTTCTTTGTTTATAAATGTTCTTTGAGATGGAGGTAGAATAAGTGACTTAAGTTGACTAATGGGATTTATCAAGGTAGGTACCCTATCTTTCCCTACTTATTTGTATTATGTAGGAATAGATTTACTCATTTGATTATAATGAAATTTGGTATGGAAATTAGAAGCCTATCAAAGGAAGTTAATAGTCTTTTAGTGTCCTACTTAACTTTTATTGATGATCTCTTACTTTTTACTGAGGCTTCTATTAATAAGATCCATTGCATTATGCACTAATTAGACTATTTTTGCTAGGCTTTTGGTTAAAAGATTGATAAAGGTATGTAAAAAATTCCTTTTCCAAAAAATGTTAATCAAGTAGTTTTTAAAATCTCTAATGTTTATGGCTTTTCCTTTACTTTAAATTTAAGTAAGCACTTGAGAATCAATCTTGTCTTAATGGAAAGAAATAGACATAAACATTTTAATTTTCTAGTAAAACTTCGTAATAGATTAGTTGGTTAGCAAACAAAGTGTGTCTCTATGGCAAAAGAGTTATCCCAGTTTAATTGGTTTTGTCTTCTATCCCTATTTTCAATATGCAAGTTGAAAAGCTCCTAAAGGGTGTCCATTTAATTATTAAAAAGCTTTAGCAAAATTTCATATAGGATTAGGATGTCACTACTCAGAAAGTCCATTTAGTAAGTTAGGATAATATTTGTCAGCTCAAACATTGTAATGGATTAGGTTTTAAAAAAGTTAAACAAATGAATACCATAAAATCTACTTGAAAGAATCAGGCTTATGGATTGATGTGTTGAAGACAAAATATAGGATTTGAAAGCTTATGGAAATAATGTGTTCTACCAAAGACCTAGTTGTCTAGCAAGATTTGGTGAGTATTCGATAAGTTATTACTTATAACATAGTTTGAAGAATCAATGATAGGAAAGCTATCTATTTTTTGGCTTGTTAATTGGTTTATTTAAGAAGAAACTCTTATTAATTGTGCCTTAGTTCTAATAAATGATGAATGAATTATTGCTTTTATTTGTGATTTGTGATTAATGATTCTAATTGGGATTAATCTTTCTTGCATCAAATTATTCCTCCTAATGTTGTATTTCAATTGCAATCTATTTTCCCTTCTAATATTAATGCAAAACCTAATCCTTTTGTGCGAGTTTGACTAATATTTTAAGTCTTTTAGTGTCTTTAATGCATACTTTTCTTTTGTGTAATAAAAATGGAACACTCCAAATTTGCTTTGTTAAAAAAAATCTAGTCTTTCCTAATTTCTCAAGACATTCAAACTTTTCTATAATTGGTCTCCTATGAACATGTTTTAACTAATTTCTATATTACAAAATGAGATTATAATAGCAAGTATTGCAAATGCTGTCATATGAAAAAGGAAACTATTTTTCATACTTTAAAGGATTGTAGGTGTGCTATCTTAGTGTGGAAACATTTATTACCAGATAACTTGTTGGCTAATATTTTTGCTTTTAATCTCTATGATTGGCTGGTTTTAAATCTAACAAATAGCTTATTGGTGAATTGTGTGATGGATTGGCCTATTGTTTTTAGTTTAACTTATTGGTTTCTTTGGTTTTGGTGTAATAAGGCCAACAATTCTTCTAATTTTATTCAGCTAAATAAGCTAATGCATATTATAATGGCTTTTGTTCTGGAAATGTATAAAAACCATATTTTAATAAATTGGCAGGATTAACAAGACAAATGGAAATCAACTAATCCCTTCCCTAAAGTTAAGTTGGTTGGATAAAATTAACACTGATGGTGTGTTTATGTTGATTATGGTGGTCTCTTAAGGGCCTTTATAAGAATTGGTTCTTTGGGTTTGTGAAACCTTTTATTTATTACTTTACTTTTTAAGATAAATGTTGGAGCATAATCTATGATTTTCAATTTGCTTGAAATATAAGCCATCATAGAATCCACATAAAGTGTGACTCTAAATCTTTGATTGAGGTCATTTCTACTTCTAGACCTTAAAAGCATTATCTTATTGCAATTATTAAAAATCTCCTTCAATAGGACTAGGCCTTTGAGTTAAGCAGTACATACAAGGAAGGTAATGTTAGTGCTAATTGATTAGTAAACTATAACCTTTTTCTTTGGGTACACATGAGTTCTATACTCCCTTCTTTCAAATATTTAGTTTGCTTTTTATTAATGTTCTTTAAGTTTTTGGGACTCCTCGTATATTTATTTTTTAGTTCCTTTTTTCTTTTTGGGGCTTTGGTCTTATTGTTCTTTAAAAAAAAAAAAACACTCTATTAGAGTTTTTCTTTAGGAAAGAAAAAAAAGGAAAGAAGAGTATTGGTTTGTGTTTGGAGATATTAGGGACTAATAACTTAATGTTATCATTTAACACAATTTGATCAATTCTCAATTCCTTCTGATTTAAAGAATTTCATTCCTTCACCAATAAAAAACCCACAAAGAGTCACTCACTTTTATAGCCTTCTTGTTTGTGTCACAACCAAACTACAACCGACTATTATTAATTTAGTTGATACATTTTCCTTGATCACAAAAATTTGGAAGCCCTATCTATCTTAAAATTTTATTTATTTTCATTTCTTATGCGTTAACAATACATGCACTTGCAACGGATGAGGTCACATCTCAATTATTAATAGTAAACATATTTTCTACAACAGTATTTTTACCACAAAACAACAAAGAAAGAAAATAGTATTAAACTAATAGAATAGAATAGTGAAGTAAGGTCATTTTGGGTAATAACATATAAAGCCAAATCCTTTCCATTAATTTGTCCCAAAATAAACAAATTGCCAGCGAAGAGAGCCAAAGCCAAAAACAGTCATCCTATTGCCTCATAGTGAGGACAAAGAAAAGAAAGACGCCATTGTTTCCAAGCGAAGAGAGCCAAGGCCAAAAACAGTCTCCTCCTCTCCGAGCTCCTTCATCTGACGCTGCGTTTTGGAGCCAGAGCCAGAGCTGCTGCAAACCCTAATTTTGTCTCCGTTCAGCATATCTGAAAACCTTATTCACGAGCTAAAAAATGGTCTGTGTTTCAGCTGCTATGTTTATTTTTTGTTATTAATTTTGGCGACAATTCTGGTGATTCTAACTGCATAAATTTTCAATTGTGGGTTGCTTTGTTATTTTCATCATTTCGGATGGCGATCCGATTCGTTTTTTTATCCTTGAGCTTTGGGCGAAGTAGCATCCTTTTCCTGAAGTAGAATCTTTTCTAATATGTAGTTTTGGAGCTTCCCAGGTTACGGGAAAAAAAACCATCGAAATTAAGCTCACTGATAGCACACAGAGATTTTGAAGCCATAATTTTCATCATTCTTCAATCAGTTTGCATGGAGTTTCAATCTTTTTTACTCTCTAACAACTCTGTCTCTTAACAATGATCAAAACTGGACCGAGACTCGGATAAGTGGAGATTTTAGTGTATTTATGTGTGTGCTCACGTAGCAATAACCCGTTCTACTTTCTACAGCACAAGTTGGCAAGAGGCCACCGCGACAAGTTGCAGCAGTTCATGGCCATAACTGGAGCTAGGTAATTTGATAATCATCAATGAGTTTGTTGCTGGGTTCAGTTTCACCTGTCTCTAGGCGCACAATGATTTAGCTTATCTTTAGCAGATATGACATTGTTGCTGCGTTTAATTTCTTAAGTCTTTAATAGCTTGGTAATTTAATTGTTTACAAAAGGATTAAATTTATATAATGGATGGCCTGAACATTTCTCATTCGTATATTTGACCATTAATTGTAAAACTTCTGAATTTTATTTGTATTTATCTTTAGTACATGTCGATATTGATTTTGAAGGACTACATCTCAGGTTCGAGGGTAGGTTGTTTTGATTTAGTCCTGGGTACCAGGTCATTTTTTAGTCAATCTAAAGGCTACAAATTTCTTGACTTGATTACTTTGGCTGATATGGGTATGGATTTTGTTGAAGAGCCCCATGGTGGAGGGGTAGGTTGTTTTGATTTGGTCTTGGATACCAGGCTCTTTTTTGTCAATCTAAAAGCTATAAATTTCTTGACTTGATTAGTTTCTCATATTAGCAGGGTAGGGTGTAATCCTTTTGGGGACAAGGTGTTAGATTCCTAGAAAAATATGTTTTGATTCAGATTTCATATGCATAAATTTGGATGATGTTGTCCGTTCTCAGCTGAACTATGCAAAACCATTTTGCCAAGTTCTTTGGGTGTTGTATAAGCATTCATATGCATCTCTTGCATCTGGTATAAATGTAAAAGTTTGTTTCTACATTTGCAGTGAGAAAGTGGCACTTCAGGCTTTGAAGGCTAGTGATTGGCATCTTGAAGGAGCATTTGACGTATTCTACAGCCAGCCCCAGCTCAAATCGTTAACTGATTCTAGACATGTGGAGGAGCTATACAAAAGATATAAAGGTTTATGCAGAACTAGGTTATTGCTTTTTCAAATTGTTGTAGCTTAAGAATAGATTTGCTATTTTCAGCGGTGGCAACTTGCATGTTCCAGTTGGAAAACAATGCAATTTGGCTAGAGTTTAATTATTGTTGTTTTAAGGGACAGGGAGGCTTCACATACCATACTAGTTATATTCCTTCTTGTTGACTAAACGTGAGAACATTTCTTATCCTGTATATGAAGTTACATACTTGTAAAGAAAACAACAACCAAACCTTACTCCCATTAGATGGGCTTGTTTACACAGATCAGATGACACCCTTGTGATCTATCCAAAATCCTATTTTCTGTAAAACCATTAAATCCAAGTCACCCCCCCCTTTTTCAAATGATTTCTCCCAAAGTTTTCCTTGGACTTCGTCTACATCATTTAAACAGACTCTCTTTTCATAAAACCAGCTTTCATACTAGACCATCCATAGGTCATCTTTGAACATGTGCAATCACTTTGAGTGTGTTTCCATCATATTTTCATCTATCAGTGCTACTGAAGCTTTCTCTCCTGTGCATTCATTCCTAATCTTGTCTTTTCTTTTATGTCAACACATTTATCTCATTATTCACACCTTTACCATGCTTTTTTCTCCTGTCCACCCTTCGCTGCCCAACACTCTACCATGGAGTATTGCTGGTTTTATAGCGATCCTCTAAATTTTTCAATTGAGTTTGATGGGCATTTGGTGATCACAAATTACCCTGAAGCACTTCTCCTTATCATCCTCCCATCTAGGATCCTATGTGTGTGTGACATTGCCTTCAATCTCCCCATCTCCTTATAAAATGGGTCTCAGGTACCTAAAATCACTTCCAAAACATTGCTATCTTGTTTCTTATTGAACTTGCACCCCATAAACTTTGTCTACCCCGTGTAGACAGAATCCCTTTGATTCCTAAGTCTTCATATCTCAAGTTTAGAATTTACCTCTTCTTTTGACTTCTTCACTAGGACTATATCATAGGCAAAAAGTATGCATTGAAGCACTACCTCTTGGATGTGCCTGGTGAGTATGTTGATTAGTAGAGAAAAAATAGTTACAACTAAATGTTGGCCCTCGGTGCAAACCAATTGTTACAGGCACAGCTTCTGCTATACTTCCATGTCTTAGCACACTGGTCATTGCACCATCATTCATACCTTGTTAGGACTGAATATAAGCAATACTAAATCCTTTTCTTCTCTAAAGCTCTTTGCGTGCATACTAGTGAAGAATTCAAGGAAATATTAATTAGACTCTAATTCTGCGCCATTATATTTATAAATTTAATAAATTTAATTTTTAGTTATTAGTGTTAGTGTGTGGCAATTATTTTTGTAAACATCATACATAATACCTATCTACTAATTGTTTTTGGCACTAATTGCTGTGCAGACCCATACGTTGACATGATACTAGTAGATGGCATCACTCTCCTTTGCAATGATCTCGAGGTTTGAAAATGAATTTGGTTTTCATTTTTATGTAAATGAAAAGTTTCCTTCTCATTGTATCTGTCATATATATTCATTCATTCTATAGGTTGGTAAACCATTTTTATTTAAAATGCAAATGATATTTTTATATTTTCCTTCTGCAGGTGGATCCGCAAGATATAGTAATGGTATGGATAAGTATTCTGCAACTCTAATTATTTTTAGATATTGCTTGCTTTCTTACTTTTTATATTTGTTCTATTGTATAATATAGTCCAATGCACTGGAGCCTCAAAGACAAAATCGGTCTAAACAATTCTTCTCCAGTTGCAAACATATTAAAACTAGGTTTTTAATTGGGTATTCTAGCCAATTCTTTTGAGTTAGGCGAGGTAAAGAGTTTATTATGGTTTTTGACATGTCCGTTCCATTAAAAGCCTTCATTTCCTTGAGGATTAGATGTATAAGGATGAGACATATAAAGCTATTAAGTCACAAATAGCTAACTAAAATGTTATTCATGGGTTTCACAATCACTTGTCTCCTTGGAATCCTCTATTTCTGAGAATCCGTAACACATGAAAAACATCATGATGAAAGCAATTATAGAGAAAGCAAACAAAGAAAAATAGTGAAGTTGAGACTGTATTAGGTCCCTTTTGGTATGAAATAAGTTATATCTTGTAAACTGGAAGATTCCATTTGGGCATATATTAATCGAATTATTGAACTCAAAAAGTTACATCTCTTTCACAATTGCTATTTCATAACTTGGTTGATTCGTGTTAATGCATGCTGACTGCATGGGAAACTTTTGGTAACTTGGGATATTGTCATCCTTTCAGTTAGTTCTTTCATGGCACATGAAGGCTGGCACCATGTGCGAATTTTCCAAGCAGGAGTTTATTGGTGGTTTACAATCTCTAGGGTGTGTGAGCATTACTGTTTATCAGAAAAAAGTTTGTTGCTATAAGGGATGAATCCCAGTTGAAGGTCTTATGGAATGATTGCAGGGTAGATTCCTTGGAGAAGTTCTGTGAAAGGATACCATCCATGCGTTCTGAGCTGAAAGATGAACGTATGTATTACAGGACAACAGCTCCAGTATTCAGTCCATAGCTGCAACTAGATTTACATTTTATGTTTCATTTCCTACCAGAAAGTCATATTTATTATCTATTCAATTTGCTCCATGTAATGGTGTTTGCTTGTCTATTGTGCAGAGAAGTTCCGTGAGATATATAACTTTGCTTTTGGTTGGGCAAAAGAAAAGGTATGTGGTGTTGTTGGTTCCATCCTCCTTTGTTTTTTTCTTAGAGATTTAACTAATTTGGATGATGGCCCATAATATAATTGTATCCCAATTGAAAGGTACAAGTAAAACAATTAAACCTAATACAATATAGTGGTTCATATTGTTGATTCAGTAGGCTACATGCTGGTGGAATGAGGAGCATGGTTGCATATTAATGGCCAAATCATGGCTTTGTTTCTTTTAAGATAAATTTCTATGTCAAGTTACCTTTTTCAGGGTCAGAAATCTCTGGCATTGGATACAGCCATTGGAATGTGGCAATTATTATTTGCTGAGAAGCAGTGGCCACTTGTCGATCACTGGTGCCAGTTCTTGCAGGTGATTTAGTAGTTATTATCCTTGTACACCTAAGAGTGTTTGGTTGGAGGTGATGTTTCGAATCAGCTGTTACATATGTAGTATATTAAAAATCATATTATCATATACTGTTGTAACTAATCATGTTATGCAAGTGCTAACTGAATGCAGAATTTTCTTAGTCCAAAAAAAAAATGAATGCAGAATTTAACCTTTTCTGATATTAAATTGCAATCACATTACTGAACAAATTCCAAGTTACTCTTTTCGTAAGTTAGAAAAACTAACGTACAAGATATAATCCTATCTCCTTCAAATGGTGTCCATTTGATGGTTGAGTCATGCGAGAAAAATTTCAAACCCTTCATCTCTAGTGCAATTGCATGCACAAGGATTGAATCCAGTTTGCTGACATGCCTTTATGCAGTGAATAATTACACAGATGACAGTCTAATTTTATATTTAGGAGAGTCTTGATACATTTTCCTGCTCAAAGGGTTCTTCTAGGTAATGTCTATTTGTGCTGGTTGCATAAATTATCACTGCTATATATTATAAACCTATAAGGAGTTTTCTTTTATAGTTGTACCTTAGATGATGGCAGTCAAACAAACTGTTTACTTTATAATGGATTCAAAACATTTTGTATTTTCCATTTTTGATTTCACATTTTCCTCCAGTTCTATGTTGAAGATTAGGGTTTGACTTGCTGGCTGATCTTTAAGCATGAGATTATCATTTTTTGATTTTCATACTTTCATGCCCTTTTTATTAATTGAAAGTTTTGAGGTCACTTACTCAGGCTCGGCATAATAAAGCAATCTCTCGGGACACATGGTCTCAACTGTTGGAGTTTGTAAAGGTAACTTACTAACAATAAGAATATCGCACGGCCAATTTTCCGTCCGTGTGGTGGATACTATGTTGCATTCAATATATCTTTGCTGTCCTTCATGGAGTTACATTGATAATGCTAAAACCTGGCGTGCTTTATTTTGCAGACTGTAGACCCAAATTTATCCAATTATGATGCTGATGGTGCCTGGCCCTATCTCGTCGACGAATTTGTTGACTATCTGAATGAAAATGGCATCATCCAAAGTGATTGCAGTAAAAAACAATGATTCATTAACTGAAGGGTTTATTTAGAAGAACTTGTAATCTGGCTTCTGGGTGTGAAGTTGTGCTATGCAGTGATTTAACTCTTGATTCTCATTTGAAGGGAATTTAATTTAGTTGGAAAAGGTGAAAAAGCGGGTGTGGATTCTGGCTTAGGCTCATTCTTACTGACAAGTGGTAACACCTCTTGCTTTACTTTAAGTTGTTGATGTATTGTGTATGAATTATGTTGGGAATAATTATAAAATAACGCTAGCCTGCTGATTTTTCTGTTGTCGTTTTCATTTCCGTACACCCTTGTTGTCTAATGAACAAAGTGTTACCAATTTTCAACTTATTGGAATTTATGGCTGGAAAAAGGTTAGATTCATCCGGAAATTATGTCTTCTTCACTACCTTTCATACTACTGAAAAAACATGTGCAACCTTTCTCTTGTAAGTCTTTCCTGTGAGGAGGCGTGTCTCTAGCATGATGTTAGAAGTCTATCTTAATGAAGATTGTTCTAGCATGACATCTGCAGTTTTATTTTAGAGCGTGAATGAATGTGAATAGAGAGATGTATGATCGGTTCAATTTTAGGATAATCATCTTGTGATAGACCAATTTTGGTATAATTATTTTTATATTTTATACATTGCTTTAAAATCTTATTTTTAGACCTTTAAAGCTCAGGGACAATTTATTTGTAATTTTTTTTAACAGAGATTTTATTTAATAATTAAAAACAATGAAACTTTGCCTAAATAAAACACTGGTAAAGCTAAAAAATATCGTCAACCATGAACCAAATCCAATGGCGGGTTTGTATCTCAACTTTCCATTAACATATGCATAGAAATCTTCATGGTTGTGAACATAAAAACAGAGAAATCTTTATGGTTGTAAACATCAGAATCAGTTGCAACTTGGGACAAAATTTTGTATCTTTTCATTTTACCAAAGGTTTTTTTGCTTGAAAATTACAATTATAATAATTCTTTTATTTATTATATAATTGTATCAGTATGTAATTTTTAGAAAGCTTATTGAAGCAATATTACACAAAAATATTGAATGGTGGTATTTTCACCCTTCTGAAAATTTAACTTCATATAAAATGATATTTTCACCCCATTTAAACCCAAATTATCAATTTAAATGCTATCATGTTAGTGTTACTGTTAACATGAGTGAGTAATACAATATTGCACATATTAGCTATAGAAATTTTGATTGATAACTAATATAAGTTGATCCGAGTGAAAGGGATTTGAATGTCGTAAATAAGATGCCTTAAGTTTGGTCGGTATATGAAAAAAAAAATTATTTGAAAGAAATTTTTGCTTTTAGTGCCTGACCGTACCTTAGAAAACTAATCTCTTACTGATCGATGGGGATACCTAGTACAAACAAAAAAAAAATGATTGGTATGCATTAATCGACTAAAATTAAACCAACCATATTAACTGACTTAAAATGATTACTACATATACGTAATAAATGCTATTAAAAAATTTATTCATTTTTTTCAAACTGCGTTGTATTTGACCGTTAAAAAAATTGAACCCCACATTAATAACTGTTATATATAGTAAACAATACATCTACAAATCTTAAAATCAAACCATCAAAATAATTAAAGATTCTTAATTACGAGAAACAAAAGGAATGTGTCAGAAACATGAAAATTAATCGCGGAAATATTAATTGCAGTGAAACAATAAACTTGAATAAAGGCAATTGTTAACCATAGCCCAGGGCAATGATTAAACTATAATTAATAATATCCAACTAATCACATTTACTACTAGTCGTAGGAATCTCATTTAATATTTTGTTCTTATTTTTAATGGTATATTTAATAATAGGGTCTCATTTATATTTTTGTTTCTTGTAAATATATATTTATATGACATCAAATGCTTTGGTTATCAATTAATTGATGTAAATTTAAATTTGACCTGATTGCAAGTAATAAGAGATTATTGCATATAGCCATCCAAATGTTTGGAACTTCCTGCATTTTTATGGAATCCACACAAATCAAAGGTCACATGTTGTATTTGATATTTATAGAATCCACACAAATCAAAGGTCACATGTTGTATTTGATATTCTAAATGCATGGGGACCCTGCATTTTTGTAGGATTTATGTTAATTAACGGTTAGATGTTGTATCTATCCATCTAAGTGTATAGGCCCCTTGCATTTTCATGGAATCCAATTAATCAATAGCTAGATGTAGCAACTACAGCCACACATACTATACTATATCTAAATCCAATTTATTTATATTGATTTCTCTCATTTACTAAGATTTCCTTTTTCTTTCTGTATTTACTACTCTCTTTATTCCTTTTAAGTGTCTACAGAAATTTTTTATTTTTATTTATTTATCATTTTAAGAAATCAAGATTATATCTATTATCTTTTTTTCAAATATTACATCAGTTATAATAAATATAATCTTAATTTTTATAAAATGACAATTAAAGAAGAACAATTTTTTTTCTTTAAATTGATATTTAAAAAGGAATAGAGGGAGTTATACAAATGCAACAACCATCCTCAAGGTGATACGTTAATTAAATTATAATTATCTTTATTTTTATTATGTTAGAATTTATTAAGCAAATCTCAAATTAATAAGTTATTTTGTTTTAATATAATATTAAATAAAGAGAAAAAAGAAATGTTAATAAGTAAAAGAGAGATAAAAAGGATCAAAATAATTAAGTTGGATTTGAATTTAGTGTAACATATTCAGCTGCAATTGTTACATCTGATCATTGATTAACTTGATTGTTGATCGCTACATTTTCATTTGATCGTTATTTGTTACATTGGGTCATTAATTAATTGGATCTGATGAAAACACAGAAGTCCTACGTATCTGGATGGGCATATCCAATATCTAATAATTATTTAGCATAAGGGGTCTACACATTTGGATGGCCAAATGTAACATTTGATCATTGATTAATGTGAAAGGGGTCCAAATAGGCTAGATGCAAGAACTGCAGTTGCAATTATTACATTAGATCAAAACGTAATTTTATTAAAAATAAGAATAAAATATTCAATAAGACACACACCTTTGCTGTCTAAAAAGAAATTTTAGAACATGTATAATTAAGGTATTCATGAAAAAAAATACTTTAAACAAAAGTAATTAAATATATATCGTGGATGGGAAGTAAAAGACCAGTATGATATTAAAGAGAAAAGAAACAAAAGAATTGTTTAATCAGTTTGCAGGACAACATTTATCACCTATTTAAAACCATGTTTTATCACAACTTTAAATTTAGGTCGCGTTTTACCTTTTTTTTTTTTTTGAACATTTTATATTTTTCTTTGCATTGATACTATTCATATCATTATTAAAAAAAAAAGCAAATTTTAACAACAACCTTGAAGTTATTGTTATGTATTAAATGCCTATCCCTAACTAATCATATTAAATGATTTATTTTCTATTTTTAGTAATATAATAAATGATAATACATTAAATACTTTATTAAGATAAAAATAAAATATTAAATGTGTTTCTACTATTAAAGGGTAAATTACCTAGAACCTTCTTTTACTTTTCTTGATGTGTGATTCACTCCCTATAGTATTAAAATGTACAATTTGCTCTCTTGTACTTATTTAATAGTGTGCATAACCCTCTACCATTAACTTCCTTTAGATATCTAAATAGAATTAGTTTTCTCTACTACTAAAAAAAATTGGTGCTATCTTGATATGTGATTAACCCCCTTTAGTATTAAAATGTGCAATTTGCTCTCTTGTAATTATTTAATAGTATGCATAACCCTCTTCCATTAACTTTTCTTTAGATATCTAAATAGAATTAGTTTTCCTCTAATACTAAAAAAAATCAGTGCTAATTTTCTTAATGAATGAAATCATGCCCAATCATACAAAGAAATTTATTGGATCATTATCCAAAAAATTTGATTTGATAATAAATTAATGAATCATTATCTAAAAAAATTTGATTTGATAACACTTTGTATACAATTAGAAAAAATTCATGAAAAAACACTTGATTAAATAAAACAATTAATTAAACATACTAGATTAAATAAATCATTTAATTAAATGAATGATATTTGTTAATTCTACTATATACTAATATGAAAGACATTGAATTGCTTATAATTTATTTAATCAACAATAGGTAAAAAAATGAATTAATTGTTCTTTAGACATATTGCATAAAATAAAATCAAGGATCAGAGAACTGAAATTAGATTATCTTTTAGGCATTCTACATACAATAAAATCAAAGACCACAACGCTGATAATGAAAATTCCCTTATCTTTAAAACTAAACTTTGCAATTGTACTTGGGTTTCACTCTTTCTCATCACAACTTATTATTATTCCTTATGGGAACCATAAAATCATTGCATGTTTGTTATTTACTTTCTATAATATATCAATAGAACCATTTCATTTGTACATGTAATTACTCGATTAATAAAATTGTCGAACCTCTGCTTGTTATCATTATTAAGGTCATATTTTTTTCACATGAAGATGAATTCCTTTAGCATATATTTGATGCAAAGTCACTTACTTTTTACAATATATTATCAGCCTATCTTGAATAATAATTCAGTAAATGGAACAGTTCCACATATAAGCTACTGCCAAACATTTACTATAGATAAAGGCTTTTGTAATATTCAATTCCTCTAGTTTTGGAAGCTCATTAAGTGTTTTCATGCAAAAGTTACTACAATTTTTTACTAATATCCATTTCAACTTTGGGAAACATACTTGTTTCAAACTAGGATTTGAAATATTTTTATTTTTATTATCCTTTTCATCTATTTGTTCTGGTTTTTCTTCATTAATTATAATCAATGCCTTCGATTGTGGAAGGTTTTTCACCAAAGAGGGAAATATGATGATTTTTAATTTTCCCTATCCTTTAGCCGAAAAACTACTAAATTTTTTTACATGTTATCTAGAGACTCCAAGCCCTTGAAGACAAAAAATGACTTTCAAACAGAACTACTATCTTGCAACTAATTTTTCTAGAGATAACATGAGCATTCACTTGTTATTTGACTGAGAACCATGTTCAGTGCACTAGATCTCACGAGCAACATATGCAGTAGTAACATATATTGAATAAAAACACAAGATAATAAGGAAAGAAGATTTCAATATGCAATTAATTTGCAAATGTTATCAATTTGAAAATTTTGCATAATCTAACATTATATTATTTGCAAAATTTGCATTTGATATTCTCAATATGCAAATCTATATTTTAAGAAAACCAACCTATAAATTTTTTGTATATGCTATCAATTTGGCAAATCCATATATCAAAATCTACAATTTATATAATCAATATGCAAAATTTGCATTTTTTTAAAAAAATTCTAAAAATTCTTTGCATATGTCATCAATTTGAATTTTTTGCGTAACCTAACATAATTATTTGCAAAATTTACAATTTATATAATTATTACGCGAAGTCTTTATTTCCAAAAAAACTATTTAGTAAATTAATTTTGTTTAGATATTTAATGAAGAATTAATAGAGGAGGGTTATGCACACCATTAAATAAGTATAGGAGGGTAAGATGCACATTTTAATACTATAGGCGGTAAATCACACTTCATGAAAAGTAAAGGAGGGTTCTATATAATTTATCAACTATTAAATATATTATTTATTATATTATTAAAAAAAATATTTAATTTCATTAATTGAGGATATATATTTAATGGTTAACAATTGACACTGTTATTAGTATTTTTCTTTAAAAAATATTTTATTTGAATAGTACAAAAAGTCGGAGAATTTTTTCTTTGTAAAAGAATAACTAAAAGGGTGTTGGAAAAAACAAAAAAAGAAATCACATGTACAAAACATAACTCATGATTCAAGCAGAAAAGAGAATTAAAATTTTGTTATAATTATGGATTAAAAATAATTATAACGAAAAGAGAAGCAAAAGTCATGAAACCCACTATTGAAAAGTGTCAAAAAGAATAAAGAAGAGAAAGATCGAGCAAAGAGAAACCACCATCAACGTATTTCAATGAAAAACCGCCATTACCTTGAGATATGCTTTGTTGAATTTCTTTACTCTCCTTAAGGTTGCACAAATTAGGACATGAGAATGATACAATATTATACAATATATTTATATGAATTACATACAAAATTAATCTCTCTGATTACTCTTTTCCATTCCCAAAATGATAGTTAGTGACGTAACCACAAAGGGTCTAAGGTTTTTATAGTTTTTAAGAGTTACTGCTATACATGGCACATCCCAATTATCGACTATGAATTGTAAATATGAGATTTGCATTAATTTCATTAATATTAGACATTAAATTAAATTATAAATAAAATTTGATCCCTCGATGTTAAAGATAAGGATTTCTAGCTAACGCGTATAAATCTCTCTAGTTTTCCTTCGGAGTAGCATTCTAGCACAAGGAGTTCAACTTTTCAAAAAGTAAGAAAATTTTAAATTATTTAATTGATTACTAATCGTTAAAGTGGAAACTGTTGGAAAAAATATTTCCTATTCAAACATATATACATACATCAAACAACTAAGTTAATTAGAATAGCATAATAACAAACTACTGTGGAATTATAAATAGACTTAAAATATTTAGCAAATTGTACATCAGTTTTTGGCTGACTTCTAATCGAATGTTGTTATATACTATTTTTAACATCAACTATATAACAATTATCACACCAATTCTTTTACTAAAAGACCGACATCTTTTCTTTATTTTTCTCATCGATTTTTTACAAATTGTGTCAATTTTTTTGCTAAAATTCATCTCTTATTCTTTTAAAAACATTTTATTTATTCATTTTTTACACTTCTTATTGATTGTTATTAAAAAAATCAATATGAAATGTTTCCAAAATATTTTTTTAATATTAGATTTTTGCTTCCTTATTAGAATATTTATTCGAAAAATTGAATAAACTTAACAGTTAGCAAAAAATATGTATTTTGGATTAAAAATTTTGAAATATTATAACTTCTCACTTGATTGTTCGTTAAGGGCTTTTTTTTTTTTTCATATTGAGGCTGTAAGATGGGCCGATCCGTGTGGATATGGGCCAATCTGTGACAGATTGATCCATATTACCGTATTCGAAAAATGAGTTCAATTTTAGAAGTCCAAACCTGCACAAGACCCATGTAGATACGGGCCGATCTATGGGTTTTAACTGAAAACTCACGAACTTCACAAGCACAGGTCGGTCTGTCATAGATCGGGTCTCTGACGGATCGGTCCGTATTACTCACGTTAAAAAATAAACTTAATTTTAAAGGTCCATATCCATAAAAATAGGTTATGGGCTAGTCCGTGGGACATGACCCGTTTGACAGTCCTATTTTATATGATTTTTTGAAATTTATCCATCTAGAATCTCTTAAAGCAGTTTAGCTTCCTAAAATGACAAAAAATGACCATTTTTATAACTTTTTTTCCACTTTTTCTACATCTTCCATCATTGTTTAGCCGACTTTAGACTTCACTATAACATTTTATTGAATACATAATAGATGTCTCAAACTTAGATATAGCCTCAAAAGTTATATAAATGAAATACAAATAAAAATCTCTTAAAAAAACTCGCTTAGGAAATCAAAGAAACGGAATAGGCAAAGATCTAACAAATAGAAATAGAAAAAGTAGATTTTTTATTTTGAAACAATGGTTTGGAATAGGACATTTATTTCATACTTGATGTTAGTTGAAAGAACATCGGTAGCTTTTAATGTGTGGTTGAAGATTGAGTGAGATTTACGATTTTACAATAGAAGTTAGATGGAGAAAGAGCAAAGAAACAAATAAAAGGGAGAGTGCAAGTGATAATAATGAAAAAGAATAAGATTTACTTTATTTATAGTACAAATGTATCATTGATTTCAAAACTCTAAATGCTAATTATTTTAGAAATTAAACTTTAAAGTCTTACAAGAAGAAATTATATTGGTTACTCATAAAAAATTGACACATAAAGTTTTCTCATATTTTAGAAAATGTCACCATTTCTATAATTTTAAACAATAGTTAATTTACCAACTGACGTATAAAGTCTTTTAAGAAAAAGTACATTAATTTTTTGAAGAATTAACATTTAAAATTTCTTCATATTTTTAAAAAATAACATCACTCCCTTAACTTTAGATGTCAATTATTTTAGGAATGGATGTCTTATGTGTCATTCTTTTCTTAGTAGTTAGTTGTTGCAATACCATTAGATGTCGATTATATCCAAAATCAATGTGTAATTTTTTACATTTCCTCAATGAGAAGCTTGTAATGCTTTTAGACAATGGTTATGTATAAAATCAATGTCTTAAATTTTTTATAATTTCCTGCAATGTTAAAAATGCCGTATATTTAAATACTGATTAAGTTAAAAACTAATGTGTTAAAATTTATATTTTTTTACCAAGCTATTTGCAATAAATTTAGATGTTGATTATATATAAAACTAATAAGCAACCTTTAAAAGCTATATATTTTGATGTTGGTTGTGTATAAAATCCACAACTTAAGTTTGCTGAAAACTTAAAAATTGTTATTACATTCAAATAGATATTGGTTATGATTATAACATTTAGTCTTAAGTTTTCAAGTAATTTAAAAAATGTCACTACATGAAAATAAAGATTGGCATTAAATTTGGTTGACATTTTTCAACTAACATCTACTTGCAATTCTGTGATAGTGACACAAACAAATTTATCATGGAAATACCCCAAACCTTAAGGGAGAAAAATAACAAATGAGAAAAAGTTCACTATATCAATAAAGATTATAAGGTAATGTGTGTAATGGTTTCTCAACCTTGACCCCACTACTTCTTAATTACTATCGCTACATCTCCCTTAAATCTTTAAAAAGGTTCTCATATAACTCCTATAATTACTAACATCACATCTCTTATACCTTAAACCCTTAGACAATATAAATATTTATAACTCATAAATACTTGTTCAATAAGGAATCTTAATCCTATTTTAATACAAAAACATAACTTGAATAAATAAATAATTCATAATAGGGAATAATCACAAATTAATAATAATTTAAATTTAAGTCAAATTCAATAATCTACATTTTGAAAAAAAATTCCATCATCTTCATTAATCTTCAAGCTTTACTTATAAGCAAACGAGACCAATCATGGGACACTAATCATGAAAGTCTCCTACCATTGCAATTTTTTCAAACTGCAATAACCATCTTCCTATTAAGCAGCTTTGTCTCAATTAAGTCTCACAAGTTTTACCAGAATCTATCTATAATCTTTTCATTTGCAGGAATATTTAACATCTGCAAGAATAACAAATCTTACAAATATTTTCATAAATTGGCATAATCTCTTTACATCTTCATCATTATCATTAATTCTAGCTATCTCATTTTTGCCTAGGTTAAAATAAAAACTTTTAATTCTCCACTGCATCACTCAATCATTTTCTTTAACATACACATGATCATATCAACTATTTCCACAACATAGCTCACAATTCATTATCAATTATCACACAAAATCGAATAATCATTATCATCATTACCATTATATGACATTAATCAAGCTCTACTATATCAAATTACTAGTTGTTAGGAAAATTATCTTTTCCTTAAACACTTAAGCATTAGGCAATTAAATTAATGATAATGGCATAATAATACACAAATAGATTTAACGTGAAAAAACTTAACTTTAAGGGGGAAAATGTAATGACAATTAATATTATAACTTATATGAAATTTAGAACATTATAATAAAATTAGTGTGAAAAGTACCTTTCTTATGGATTTAATTCTTTCAAACATAGTAATATTCAGATGAATGTCATAGACATAAATGTTCCTCTCCTTCTCCTAAAGTATATGGTTCTCAATGAGACAAGCCAATAACTACATTAGGTTAGGAGTGGAAAAAGGACTTAATCAATATAAAAAAGACCTTATCAAGCCCTCTTATTATAGGCTGAGAAAAGTATAAACCTACACTTTAATCACCAAATATATAAACATATAATCAGGTATCTATAAGTTTAAGTAATAAATTACTTTAATAAATTGAGTTTCAAAAAATAAAAATCTCTTAGAGTATTGTTTAGCTATTTTTTTTTAAAAATAAAATACTTACAATTAATAGTAACCCATATAAATATTCTAATATTTTTCTAATTAGGCAAGAATAATTATAAAGAATTTATTTTAAAATATTTTATATAAAAATGACTCTCAAATTGAACATAAAATTTAAGTCATATGGCTACGATTTTAAAAACATACAATTTACGAAATGATATTTGAAATATGGCTCATATTTGAGCAACTAATAATATCAAATTATGATAGTAATTGGATTATTATCAACACAAGACCTTATATGATTATAAATATTATTAATTACTTAAATATAAGTTATTAATATGAAAGTATAGTAAGAAAAATAGCATCAAAAGTATAATCTAACAAAATATGGTATTTTTCAAGTCAATCATTAATGATTTTTTTTATAACAAGCTTAATAATAAGACAAAGAAATCTTTTAGTAATAATAAATTTAATTATCTTAAAATCTTAAAATAGTGTTAATTAAGAGACAAACATTAAACATAGAAATTAGCAACTAATACTAAGTCCTAATCCTCATAAATCTGTTAGCCAAAATGTCTTCAAGTTTTAAAATGATATCAACTAAGAGATAAATATATAACTCAGGAATTAATGATTGATACCAACTATTAGTCCTCATGAATCTATTGCCATAACACCTCAAAGTCTAAAAATAATGTTAACTAAAAGAAAAATACATATATCAGGAATTAATAATAAATAGAAAATTTTAATTCTAATAAAATATCATACAAAATAACATATTAGACAAAATAGCTAGCCTTTATCAAAGCAATTATCATTATTCTAATATGGTGCCTATAGAGACCATATATACAAGCTTAGGAGTTAACGACTAGCATCAAGTCTTAATCTTTATAATTACAATAATTGATAAATTTCACAATATGAAGATACATGTATTGATAAAGAATCCATAAATTGCATATATAATTTCATAATAATATACTAATATGATTAAGAGAAATTATGATAATAATAGATAAAATAAAGATTAACAAATTATGTAATAATATATATATGATGTATGCATCTTATGTACCAACAAATATATTATGATTACAACTAAAATGAAAGATTTTATATAATATAGAACTCCTTCTAACTAAGCATATTATAGGAAAATAAAATTAAATGCATATATCTCAACAAGCTTTTAAACATCCTATAAACATAAGGACCTTGATTTCACAGGGAAAATATTTAAATTCCACATATATATTTTAGTTGTATGTAAAATTATAATTTCTCAAATCACTACCTTGATATAATATAAATAAAATAAATCAATAATCAAGAGAAATTAATTATATAATTAATTTTGTCATCTCAAATAATTAACTTGCAAGGCTATCAAAATTGGATACTAAAATTAACATCAAATTAATTTAATAAGAGAGTTTTTCAAAATATATTTCTAGAGATCACATGAATAAAGTATAAATAAAAGTTTTAAATTTGACTTATAATAATTGGAAAATTTTCATGGTACCAATATATACTATTGACCAAAAACTATTTTATAAAAAAATTAAAAAAAATGGATTCATAGCACATATATATAAAAGACTTTATAGGTTACTTTATACTATCCTCAAACAAACACACAATAACTTATATGTTAAATTTATTACTATTAGTGAAAATATGCTTAATAAAACAATTACTTCAAAATTTAGATATTATATACATAAAAGAGGACTTGATAAAGTTTTCACCTTATATTTTCTAGTAAACAAATGTATGTAATAACATATAACTTGTTACAGACTAAAGTATACAAGCAAATTTTGATATTTAAGTATTCTTTTACAAAGTAAAGCAATTTCAAATATCATCAAATAATTTCTAACCAATTTAAGCTTTTAAATATAAGTACCACTTTTTGTAATACAATTAAAATTTTATAACGTTAAATCAAGCTCCCATTAATATGAAGATTTGATGCAATTCCTAAAAAATTATACATCATTTGAAAATATAGATTAAACATTATAAAAAAATTCATCATATTTGAAAAAAATTTATAATATTAATGACATTTTTTATAATCAAACAATCAAATATAATTTTTTTAAAGAAAGTTATATATAATTCCACTCTAAAGAAGGAAAGTAAAAAATTATATTTGATAATTAATGTGTCATAACACCATATAATAGTATAAAATTTAATTTATTAATATATAACTAAAGTTATACAATAGTATATAGTATTCTTAAAATTAATTCATCTAATAATTTTTTAAACTATAAAAATGTTAAATTTAATTGCACAAATTATCTAACAATACATGATAAGCAAAATGAAAATTTCTTATATATTAACAAGGCTTACACAAGAGTTTCTAATATATAATTATAAATTTTTGTTGTGGCAAAACATAATTATCTAAAAGTACATAATAAATAAAGAAAAAATTCTTATACATTAATAAAGTTTATACAATAGTTCCCAATAAATTAACTATACATTTTTTTGGGAGTAAAACATATAATATGTATAAGTTCTCCCTCAATACATTAACTCAGTTACATAAAAAATAACATGATGTTTGAGAAATTACCCCTTTTAGGTGGTACAATCAAAGTAAAATAACTTGTTCTGATATTATTTTGAAAGAAAATATTTAATTAAAGAGGTAGCATTTTTATTATACAAGTAAAAAAAATTTAGAAGTAAGAATGTAATTCCTAATTTATGAACATAAGAATAATGTATATTGCTATAATCTTTTTTTTGGGCAAAAAATGTAACATGTATAAGATCCTCCTAATAAAAAATGCTAATCAAAAGAATACCTTAACATTGAAAATATATCCATTTTGAGCAAACATATTCTTACAACCAAAGTAACTCTAAAAATTTATATATTTCGTAAAATATTATTAATTAAAATATGCGACAATCTCCTTTAGGTAAGCAGTTGTATACAATAATAATAAATCAATCTTGTATAATATAATTCAAAGACTTTATGAACTAATATGAATAATCTCACTTTAGTAATAATTATTTCTAATAATTCATAAATTTATTAAAAGATCTGAGATATAAAAATTATCCAAAATGATGATCTTTTAAGCACAAATAATATGTGATTAATTCTAATGTACAATAATATATCAAATGATCATAAAATTAGAAAATTGTTACAACCAAATTGTCTCAATTTTAATTCTTTTGCACATAAACATATCTTAAACTTTTGCATTAAAAAATATAATAAGGCTCAAAATATAAATTTATTTTAAAAATTAATACTACTATTAAATCAAGATCAATATGAGAATAAATTTATAATTTTAACTAGATCCTTTTAACATGTTTCTTTTAGAAATGTAAATTAATTTTTAAAAATAAAAATAAAAATATCCAAAACAATATTAATATTATCCAATAATACATTTTACTTGCTCTATACAAAACTCACAATGAAATAAAATTTTTATGAACATAAACACCATGTGTGAAAATGATATTAAAAAAATTACGAATACCATGTATTTAATAAAATGTATTTACAGCAAAAGAGGTTATATAAAAAAATTAAAATTATAATATATTAGTTTTGGGCATAATAATCATACTTAGAAATATTCTCTCATTTGAGCAAAGAATATAGTACGTAAAGACCTTTCCTATATCAAAGCCAATTAGAATAATATACTATTATTGCAAAATTATACCCTTTTAGCATATATAGAAATAAAATTACTTTACTAAATTAATTTCTAATTACAATATATAGTAATCTCCTTTGAGCATGTTATTTTATGAAATAATTAAAAATTATTTTATTACATTTATTTCTAGTTATAGGACACATTCACCCTTTTTGGGTAAATAAATATATGAAATAATTAAAAATTAATCTTGTAAGTATTTATTAATAGCTGGAGGACTTATTATGAATTAATATGAAATAATTTCACTTTAATGATAATTATCCAAATTAACTTATAAGTCTTGCATAGAAGACAGGATATTAAAATTAAGCCTATAACTATAAATTAAATTATTGAAAACAATAATTACATGATCAATCCATTAGGAAGTGCTAAACAATATACACTAATATTGATTATTAAAATCATATGGTATCATAATACAATCTCAAAACTTAAAAAAAAATATTGTTTAGTTCCAATCTCACATCACTAAAATTATTTCAAACAAAATTTTTTATAAAATGTCATTATCATATCATGTTAAGGATGAAACAGAAGATAGTACATAATTAATTAAGGAATGATACTCAGTGCTCATAAAAGTTTGGACTAATTGAGTTTCAATAATCATTATCCCTTTTTATCATATAGAACAGTATAGGGATTGTAATCTTTAGTTTTGAACTAGCCATTTTTTGGCACATCCATCACACCAATCCTTGATTTCATGAATCGTTTCCAACACACAAAGTTGGTAAACCATGATATTGAAATCAATATCGTCATAAAATGATGCATGTAGAGTTTATAAAATATATACTAATGAAATACATACAAAAAAAAGGTAGGAAACTCTAAACCATTTCAATTAGATAACCTAGAAAGTAGATCAATGATTTTCACTAGAACTGAAAGAGCTTTTACTAAGCAGCCATAGCTAAAACTGGCACTTTAGCCATTGGATATGAATCTTAACATAAACATACAAAGTGATCACCACTAGTTTAAAATCTAAGCTACAAGCATTTCATATATAAATGTTGAAGCATACTAGAGTCTCTAAATTCAAAACCAATAAAATGTACATGATTGAAAATTTGACTTTATTGCTTTGAAACTACACAATAGTTCATTACCATTTTTTTTTTATTGCAAATTGAGTTGGCTCAAACCTTTTCCACCAACTTTAATTGAAAACACCATGGGAGAGGACCAATTATAAGTGCGCACCTTTGCCATCCATTGAACGACATTTAATAGCATATTAAATTCAAATTAAATAGGATTGTCAGAATGATTAAGATAATCAAATAGGATTGAAACAAAATGGTTTCCACGGATTTCATTCCAAAAAATCAACTTCAAATTCTAATAATTAAATGCACATACCACGCCTGAGGTGCCATGAAATTATCAAATAGGAATATAGTACGGTTCTAAGAAAATGGAATCCCATGATCTATTAGCAAGGATAACAAAACAATTAGGTACATTCAAAGTTCAAAAATTGTAAAAAAATGATTATTTCCGATAAAATTTTTTCAAAAGCCAAAATAATGATAATGATCATTTATACTTAAATTCAAACACCAAAGCCAATAATAATAATAATAATAATAATAATAATAACATAGCAATAACCATCTCCTTCGCAGAAAATTCAATTTTTCAATAATAAAAATTTCAAAACAAGACAAACATGTAAAAAGTAACACACTTTAACACCTACCTGAAGAAGTTGATACAGTAGTTTTAAACTGTGCTTCCTTATTTTTATATATTACCTCTTTCCTTCCTTCGGAAGTCTACTGTGATTAATATTGCTAACTAAGCTTTTTCTTTATCATTATGCAACAACTCTGGCAGAAAATGGCAAATCCAATCCTAATCCAAAACAAAGGAAAATTTTGTCAAAAATTCTTCTTGAGAACTTAATTCTCCCAATTAATTTTAAAATATTAATAAATGAATTATGTATATAATAAATTCTACAAAAATTATGAATTAAAATAGAGCTAAAATTGTTATTGATGAAACTTATCATATATTCTTTCCACTTTATACACAAGAAAGAAATCAAGAAAAATGGAAATACTTACTAAACACGATGGGAACACATTTAAGAATATATATATATATTGATATATTAAAAAATTAGCTTTTATGAACAAAAGTTGTAATAAAATTTATAAAGGTTGGTCCTTAATTCATATAAGGTAATTGTGATATCATATATAAGAAAAATTAATATTATAATTTATGTGAAATTTAAAACACTATAATAAAATTAGTGTAAAAGCAGATTTTTATCATGAATTTAATTTTTTTAGAAACAATATTTAGATGAATATATAGAGATTTTCTTCTCTTTCATTTAAAGTATGCGACTCTTAATGAAAAAGTTAATAACTACATTATGTTAGGAATGGAGAAAACACCTAATCAATGTAAATAAAATACTATTAGGCTCTCTCATTATGGATTAGGAAAGATATAGGCCTATATTTTAACTACTAAATACATTAAGTCAGAAGTAATAGATCATTTTAATCAATTGATCTTCAAAAAATAAAAATCTCTTAGATTATTATTTAGCCAATTTTATTAAGAAATAAAATATCTACAATTAATGGTAATTTGCATAAAAATTTTAATAGAAAAATCACAAATGAATAAAATTCACTATATCAATAATGACTATAGGATAATGCATGTAAAATTTTTTTAATCATAACCCTCCAACATCTTAACCAATATTTTTACATTTCCCTCAAACCTTTATGAGGGTTTTCACATAATTTTCATTCACACTAACATTACATCTCTCTCATACTTTAAATCATTAAATAATATAAATATTTATTTGATAAGGAATCTCAATTCTACTCCAATATAAAAATTTAACTTGAATAGATAGATAATTCACAATGAAGAACAATAAAAAATTGATAACAATTTGAATTTGTGTCAAACTCATACCCATAAATTACAAAAAGTTGCTTAACCACACTTCTTTAATAAGAAGAAACTTTTATGTCATTTATTGACAGAAATACAAATTACCTCTATCTAATTTAACTAATAATCATTTTAACCTTTGATTCTTACCATTTGAAAACTATAATAAATATAATTCACTAATTATAAAATAAAAATATAATCATAATAAATATTGTTATTTAAATATAATTATTTTATTAATTATAAAATAAAAATTCTCCGTAACACTATCACATTATCTTTAATTTCAGTTAGAAATTGTCTCCGGCGTTCATGGACGTTGGAAATGTTGACATATCATAATTTCCAAAGTCTCTAACCATGAGAAAGGATGTTGGAGATGTTGGCATGTTAGTAAAAAAAAAATTCTTTTTCTTAATTTCCGGACCAAATTAAACAATTCATTTTCTAGGCATCTTAATATTTAATCCACAGCCTGGTGATATTTAATGAATTATAATGACAAATGTAAGAGTTAAACCAACAATTTATACAAAAAGAATTCATTAAGCATGTAGAATCAAAATTATGATAAATTGATTTAAAAACACTTAGATGGTATAATTGTCAGGTTAGTTCTCTCTATAGTGATGACTAATAGAAACAATGTAACCTTAAATAATATGTACATCAAATATTTGAGTAACACAAATCCACGAGAATAGATAATTCGACACAAATTTCAAGCATAATTGTATAATTAGAATTTTAAAGAATGGGATTAAATCATAACATTCAATCAAATTTATTTAATAAGCATAAAAATCATACTACAGCTCTAAGACGTAAAAGAGGGATCAGCTCAACATTCTCTGCAAAATATACAAGAAAATGTACTTAGACAACTGAAAGAATTTCAAACTACCAAAACTTGTTTTAATTCTAAAAGACAAAGAAGTTCACTATAACTATTCGATTCATGCCATTTTGTGGGACATAGATCTTGTTAGTAAAAAAGGTAGTATTATAAGAACCCATAACCACACAAAATAGCAGGGCCGCCTGTTGTTGTTTTCTAACGAATCCATAATTTTGAAGTAGAACAAAATAGTAATATAATAAATTAGACAAGATAACTGGGAATATAATTATATATATATATAGATATATCACTATTCCACTATGTCTTCACCTATAAGTAAAATTTATCTATAAAAATATTCAATGAGAAAAGGTAAAAAAGAGAATAACTTATGCAATGGCATGAGCCATTGATTTGTAACTCGGACACCAAATGAAAATAAAAGGTAACAATTTCAGCAAAACTAATGACAATAATATCAAATTCACATAAGCATGATTGAAACCAAAATGAAAATATTTAAATATACAGGCTGGAGTTCCTCGGTAGATTTGCTCAATGAATGAAACAAAGATAAGTACATAAATACAGCTCATCACAAACCAAAATTATCAAAAACGTATTAAACAATTCATACGGCAATATTTATTAACAAATCAATAAAATCAAGCCTCATTATCGTGCATATTCCTCATTGAGTTCAACTTTCGAAATATACTGCGCAAATTGCATACAATAAAGATGGTTATAGTGAGAGCAATAGTAAAAAGCAACAATTTTCAATTAAAAAATCCGAATAATTATAGAAAGAATTGAAATAATCTATATAGCAAATTAAAAAAAAAAAGAGTTAGACTTCAAACAATAAAGGGAAAATAATTCAGGCTTTAGGCTGAATACATTAAACACATTCTACCTTCTCTTCTGATCTTCGTCTAAAGACGTCCATCCCTTTAACCTTGTTTTCTTCAAGAACTTGAACATATAATATGGTGCAAGAGCCTTGTATACATGTGGATTCCATTTGATATACAAACCAAGCATGCTAATGCACAACTGCCGAGTGACTAGTACACTAAAAATCCTATGTTGGCTCTCCCATTTCCTAGGTGATTCAAATCCCAATCACAATGAATAATATTGATTCATAAAAAAGATACCATCAAACTAAAACAATTGAAATGAACACAATGAATTTAAACAAAAAAACATTTAGATACCACCAAACTAAGAGGTGGCATATAAAGTTGTTTAAATCACTTGTATAATAATATCTATAATTAGTGACAACAAGGTGTATAAGTTTTGATCAACAACAAACTCAAAGGCTTATTCTTTAAACATCACTTCATTTTGCTCAATATTCGGGCTTATCAAGGGTATGTTTAGTTCAGCGCCTTCAATCTAGAAGGGAAGAGAAAGATGCATTATTGGTCATCATAATAACTTTAAGACAATACAAAAGCCTTAAAGTAGATAGGGTGTCTAATCATTCATCCAAACTTGTAATAACAAAGACCAAAGGCCAAAAGTGACAAACTGAAGAAAAAAGATTGCCAAGTATGCATTTGGGTGTCTAGTTCCAAAAGCATCATACATTTCAATTGCCACCATTGTAGAAGGCCATGGAATGAAATATAAGCATACACCATAGTTCAACAAATTCTAAACAAAAGATAAAAAAATAAAGAGAAATATTAATGCAATTACAATGATAATTTAAAGATGTATAACTAAAAATACAAAAATATGGTATAAGATGAGTTATACATACCATGTGAAGCCTATGCTCCACCACTAGAATGAACCCACTAGCATGCAAGAACAACCTTTACTCAGCTGTGTCAAAAATCATGTTGCTCTTAACTTGTAGGACTTCTAAGCAAACTTGGGCTCGTCCCATTACTTGTAAAGCCTTTACCACTCGATATCTCCTACCTACCAAGGCTTAGTTTCTTCTTTCTAACCTTATTTATGATATCCTTAAGTTTTGTGGAACCTTTATGATTGAAAATTTTCTATATTTGCTACTCATGAGAAAGGTTCCACATGTAATATTTCTATAATTTTAAGAAAAAAATTAGAATTGTTAACTGGTGAGAAAAAATTCTAATAAATTAAATGCAATAATGATTGTAACATTTAAAATATGTGTACCTTAAACTCATCAAACATTGTCTTTCACGAGGGTTTTACAATTTGCTTTCATATAGGCCATAACCCATCATAATTGCTCTTTATAATATAAGCAAGTGAGGTGATAGATTGCTTGGTGGGAAAGAAGCATTAAAAACATCAACATATATATATATAATTAATTTAGATGTTATTTTATTTTAATAAAAAAATTTTAAATATACAAAATAAATTAAAAATGAGTACGTACTTATCCTTGTAAGGTATGATGGTCTCTCCTTCAATAACAATGTGTTCCTTAGGGAGTAAGGGCATATTAAATGCTGTTGAAAAAGGTTACAGCATCAAGGTAGACTTAATAGGAATACGAAACTGCTTTTGCATCAGCATATGCCCTCAAGGGTGTGATGGTAACAAGGATGCTCTTGTGGCATTGAACGTGGACATAAGTGCATGCCCATGAGATGTATGTGTGAGTGGTAATGACCTGTTAGCATGAATTAGGCTACCATATATATATATATATATATATATATATATATATAACGTATAATAGAATTGACTATTGAAATAGTATAATAGACCTTTGTAATTACCAATATAAACTAACTAAACTATTTACGAAATAAAATCCAATAAATAATTGTAATTACCTAAATAATGTCAAAACTAGTCTTTCCAATATTAAACTAAAACTTTCTAACAATTAAGTAAATAACATTAGTTAAATAGTTTGAATTAACTTATTAATGAAACGAAAAAGTCATTTTAATTAACTAAGTAAAAGTCACTAATTAAATTAAACTAACTAAAAGGTTTTAAATAAATTATTGATAAAATTAATAAGGCTTTGTAAATATTAACAAATCAATTAACAAAAAAAAAAATAATCTAAACATTTCTAATTAAGCATTCTAATTAAGTAAATAAATTAACTAAGCAATTAACAAAACATTTCTGATCAACTTAGCAATGAAACCAATTCACAAACCTTTGTAATCAAGCAATCATTTAAACATTTCTAATTAATTATTATACTTAAGTAAATAAATTAACTAAATAATATTAACTTACAATTCTTAGTCAATGTTCCAATGAAACTACTAAGCCTTTGTAATAAACTATGCAATGAACTAAATAAAATTACTTAAGAATTCAACTCAATAACTTAAGTCTGCCCAATGAAGTTAAACTAAGCAATATAACTAAATAAAATAACCTAAACCTTTCTAATTAACATATAAATTAAACTAATAAGGCTTTAGAATTTACTAAATAAACTAAACATAAATATTTGTAAATAAATAAAAAAAATTAACTACCAGCCTTTGTCCAAGTACTAAGAAAATGGAAAGGAAAGGCTATTTAAACAACATACCCAAAATTGCACAAAACATCCAAAAAAATGTTAAAATCAATGGGTGGAATTAGTAAAGAAAGTACATGTAGATACAATTTAATTGATTCAAAAATTTCAAATTTATCTTTAAATTGCAAGAATATAGCACAACAAACTTCAAGAACATAAATGAGCATCAAAAAGGAAAAAATGTGAGGTGAAGAGCTTTTGTACATTATTTTATAACATTTAAAATTTCTAACGAATCTTCCATTGAAAATCCAATGAAAATAGAGAGCATATTTACATGAAAATTTGTATCAATTTTTTAATTTATTCTTGCTATTTTTTAAATTTTAACAAACTTTCAAGAAAACATATCTGTCAAAAATGGAAAGAGTTTTGAATTTCCTCAACCATGTTTTGATGAATTTAATTATTATTTTTAATAAACTAAATCTGACAAAAATTTCAATCAGAAAATGCAAGGATTCTAGTAGTGTTTTTCTTCCCAAGTTTGCAAAGAAAAAAAAATGGTAGTGATGGATTTGACCTAAATTCAAATTATTATCAATTATTGATTGTTTCCTATTGTAATATATCTTTCTATTCAAGCTAGTTTTTTATATTAGACTAGGATGGGAATTCCTTATCAAACAAGTATATTTGGGCTATAAATATTTGTAATTACTTAATGATTTGAGATATGAGAAAAATAATAATGTGAATGCCTATGAGGGATTATATAAGAATCCTTATAAATTTTTTTAAAAGATATAAGGATCATGGTTAGGAAGTTCCGTGATTATATTGAGAATGTTCCTATAATCTTTATTGATATAGTGAATTTCTTCTCATCTTAATTGTTTCCCCTAAATTTTGGGTTTTCCACATTAAATTTATTATATGTTTTATTGTGATATTTTGATTAATTTAATTATCTAATGGTTGTTTATTTAGAGAAAGGATATTTTTCTAACAACTAATATCAAAGTGGATTTGGTCTCATAAGAATAGTAATCAAAGATAAAAGAGCCTCATGTGTGAAATGAAGGTGATACATGAAGTTAATAGCAATAGTGATGTGATAATGATAAAGATGAATATGTAAAAAGTCTATGTCATTTCAAAAAGGTATTTACAAGTTTTGTGTTCCTATAAATGAAGAGGTCATGATAGACTCTAGTGAAATGTGTAACACTTGATTAAAGTAAAGTTGCCTAATAGGAAGATAATTACTGCAATTTGAAGAAATTGCAATAATAGAGGACTCTTATGATAAATGCTCCATGATTAGTTTCATTTGGCAATAGATAGAACATGAAAATTAATGAAAATGATGAAATTTGTATTAAGGTCAAAATCATTAGATTTGACCCAAATTTAAATTATTTTCAATTATTGATTGTTTCTGACTGGGAGCTATTTTTCTATTCAAGTTAGATTTTAATGTCAGAGTCTAATGAAGATTCTTCATCAAATAAGTATTTTTAGGTTATAAAAATTTGTATTAGTTTAGGGTTTGAGATATGAAAGAAATAATAATATGAATATTTATAGAGGCTATTTGAGACCTTCATAGAGATTTGTGAAAAATATAGGAATGGTAGCTAATAAGTTATGGGGTTGTGTTGAAAACCTTCATATGTATTATTCTATAATCTTTATTGATATAGCAAATCTTTTTTCATTCATGATTTTTTTTTCATGGAATTTCGAATTTTTCACATTAAATTCTTTATGTGTTTTATTGTGATATTTTTATTAATTTAATTGTTTGATGCTTGTTTATTTGGAAAGGAGATATTTTTCCCAACAAATAATTTCTTGCCATTTTGTCTACCCTTTGTCTACAATTTAACCAAGTGAAGGAAAATCCTATTTTCTACTCTTTTTTTTCTTTTATTTTCCCTCATCCTATTTTCAATAGAAACAAGTAAAAGGTACATGATTACAGAAAATTGCACATATAATTGATGTTATTTTTATGTAACATTATCTAATATATTTCATTTGTAAGATTTTGTCATGCAATTATAAAATACAACTGCTATTCACTGTTAAATTTTGCTATTAAGATACTCATTAAAAATGTGGTATAAATGAGTTTAATTAATGATATTCATTTAAAGTTAGAATGTTGGAGGCAATACTTATATGTTTCAAATATAATATTATCATGTTATAATGTTTAATATTGTCTTATATTTTAATACTAAAGCGATTTTTTTAACCTCTGTTCTCTATATCTCTCATTTAATATTTTTTTATTTAATTTGGTAAAAGGACAAGATACGAGAAACAATTATCAAGGACTACTAGACAGCCTACTTATTTGTGAACTAAAAAATTTCAAACTATTGTGCACGAATTTCTCTATTATTTTCAACAATAGGTGTGATATTTTATATCATTGTGCTTTACTTTTCATCAAGATAATTTTTCATAGTGTACTTACTTTATATTTACTTACAAATTTCTTCGTTGTATATGGAATTGATTATTTATTATTTCAATAATACTATTTGATTATCTTACTTTTCATAAATAAGTTGAAGTACCATAGTCTTAATATAACATATAATAAATTTAAAAATTAAATTTTACCCATATTGTATATATTATCTTAAATTATTTATACTTTATATATTTGCTTTTATACTATTTTGTTGAGTATAGGTTTTTAAATTCAATATTTATGTTTTATAATGATATGTATCAAATACGTGAAAATTTATTTAATTAGAGATTGTGTAATATTTATTTTAAATAGTATCAATTTTAAAGTTATTTTAAAATTTTAAAATAAATCAAATTAAATAATGATGTTAATGTATTAAATCTAATACAAAATAATAAATATAAAAAATTATATAATATTTTAATTAATGCATTGTGCAGGTGTTATAGTATGACAATGTGACATTCTAGAGATCACATTCTAAAAAATATTATGATTCTAAAAGATATATAATTTTGCGAACTAAATACCATTTCAAGAAAGAATAAACACTGAGATAGATGTATTTAAATTATAGTATACTATAATGGTCATAGAATAAAGAAATAAATAGCAGTATCTAAGTTCTAAATCAAAACTAATATTACAATACAAAATTAGATAAATTAGTAAATTAAACTCATTGAGTTATCTACCTCGACTCAAGAATCCACCCTACCATTTGGAGCAAGACCTTTAGAGAAGTTTCACATTCCAGAAAAATGGTACAATGGAGAAGATGTAGATAAGAGCAATTTATGAGAGAGTCCCACTGCCGAAGATATCCACGTTTATTGTCTCCACAAATTTTCACACATATACCTCAATTATCCTAGCGTGAATCCCTTCAGGCCTCAAACTCAAGTAAGGTTGGTGTTACTTGTTCTTGTGATTACTTGGCTGATTTGTAATATTTTGTGGTTTTTCTTGGGTTTATTGATCTTTATCTTATTGATTTTATTTATGAAAGTGCTAGGTGCCCAACTTCGAAAACATATTGATGCTGCATTGGACGGTGGGAACTTGAGGGAAGCTGTAAAACTGCCTCCCAATGAAGATATTAATAAATAGCTAGTTATGAATAGTAAGAATTGATGTTCTAGCAATGGATTTTACAAGCAACACCTACAAGTGTTTTCCTTCCTGCATTTTCTTGTATGGTTGAGGATTCTTTTTCTAGAATCCCACCTCAATTCCTTCATTCATGTGGAATTAAACAGCTATGAATTACTTTCCAAAAAAAATGAAAGAATTATGAATTAATACTTCTCATAAATTTTGCAAAAACATATTGTTAAGCACCCTTCTTCAAGTTGAAGAAAGACATCACAAGATCTTGGACATCACCATCACCTGCATCTTTTTCTTTGAAGGCAAATACCAAAAGTTATAATGAATTAGTATATGTAGTATATGTTGTTAAGAAGGTAACCCTCTACAGTGCATTGCAGGTCATGGTGATCTATTACTATCTGCATCAGAGTAAATTAAGTGGTGATAAAAACTTAATTATCAATGAGATAGACTTGATAAGTACTACAATTACTCAAAATGAGCATAATGTTTCAAAACTATCGTCAAGCCAGACAGAGCATTTTAGAAATGATTCTGAAAAGGAATCTACACAATTGTATGAAGAAAAGAGCATAGTTGTTGCTAATGATAATAGAATTGTTGGGATAAGTATGTCTAATCATATCCACACATTCACACATATACACACCAGCAAAACAAATCTCATATCTTCTTCTTTAAGGATCTTTAAAGATAAAATAGAAAACTTTCAAACGAAGAAAAATGTCAAGATAATGAAAAGCTTTAAATGAATCTCAAGAGAAAAGGCCAAATAAGTATCAATACATTTTTGAAAAAAGGATTATAATATTGTCAAACAAAACAGTTGCAACTATATCAATTCAACAAAGAAATTCAATGTTTTCCACTCTTGCACCCATTAATTTGCTACAGAGAGATAGAACCTTCTTGTTAGTTGTGTAAAATTTTGTTAAAATCATAAAAAATTATAACTCAAAAGAATTAACAAGTAGATAGCATATATGAGGCAATGTATATAATATATACCAAACTAATCCATGTGCATATATACAAAATCCCATTGCACAACTATACTAACAAGTAGACAGCATGAAAAAGATACATATAAAATCCTATTTCACAACTCACATCCCGAATATTGGGATGGGGAAAGTCACAAATTAAAAATAAAGGGATGAGGAAAGACTAAAAATATCAATAATGATCTAAATTTCAGATTAGAGAAGAAGAAATTAATAAATCCAATAAAGAATGAAACCCACGAATTTCAGATCTTAAAATTGAAATTTACTAAAAAACAATTAAAAACTTATCAGTTGAAGAAAGGATTCGAGATGACATTGGTGAAATCCAGCATCGGAATGATGAAAACTCAGGTTGATCGGAGTTGGGCAGGTACAATTTTGATCAGATGGTGGTAGTGGTGGCTCGTCTTGCTGACGGTGCGTCAGTTAGGAAAGAGTTGGAGATTGGAAGTGAAAGAATAGGTAAGAATAGAAGAAAAAAAGAAATCTGAAGGAGATAGAGACAGTGAGCAGGAGAAAGGTAAAGAGGAAGAGGAAGAAAGGTATTGGTGGCTAAGGTTTTAGAGAGTGAGAGTGAAGCTTTGCTTCGCAGCTGTGCAGCGTGCAAAGGAAGCTAATAAAGGGTATTAACGAAAATTAAGCAGAAAAATTCATTAATATATGGAACAACACGTGGGCTGCTGTCGGGTCTTTTAACGTTAGCCTTGATTTCAAATTTTTTTTTCTCGGAATGCTACGCTGTAAAAATTATTTATTGGCATACCTAAAATTATTTTTTAAAAAAGAAAGGCTGATCATAGTCAAGTTTGACTCATGATCAATGTGCACTGATCATCTGGTCTGACCGAACGTAATCAAACCTGATGATGATCAATCAAGCCACGTGATCATGGCTGTGATCACCTGCATGCATGCCACCTGTCTCGGATTTGCCACGTGTCGAGTGCAAGTGAGTTGTGACCCTTCCCTCAGCTGCCACGTGTCACGTCCTTGTGCTCCCATGACACACGCACGCCTTACAAAAAACCCCCATCTCCAACACTTGTTCATACACTCCGCAACAAAACATCTTACTCCCCAGCAGCCATTTTGTAAAATACCTTCTTTCCCATCAAATATCATTTCCATCAGCAACCTAAAATCCGAACTTCAGTGGTAATCACATTATTTAAGGAGCGTTATACAAGTAAGATTATTTAAAAAAATTGAATTTGTTAGTTTAAGTAATATATATTATTTTCAGATCATATAAAAGTATAATATATGTCTAGTATAAATTTTTTTTACAAGTATTCCCTCATTACAATTGACATTATTAGTAGGCATCGTAGCAATGTTGTTATTATTTAATTTGATTATGTATTTTACTTCTATGTTTTGTAATAATTAATTAATTTGATTTGTTTGCTATGATATTTATACTGCTTTAATTTACTTTTATTATTATGTTTGTTTGTATTATTTTCATGTGCTGATATTATTTAATTTTCTTTTTATTATTTTGATATCTGAGCATATTATCAAGCTTCGAATTTGACTAAATTATGCATGTTGTGCAAATTATTATGATTTTAATTTTTAGGCTTGTGGTTTAGGTATTATTAAAATAGAAAATAAGAAACCTAAATAGTTACAAATGCTTGAAAGAAATAGTAAGATTCCTTAATAGTAAATTATTATTAAGAAATATTAGTTGAACCTTGTTATATTTTGAGATTTTTAAAATATTTTTGTAAACCATAAATCTTAATTTAATCAAGAATAAATATTGAAATATATGTAATTTTGTTTAAGAATAAATAATTGTATAATTAAGATAAATATTATATAGATAAGTTAAGGTAATTTAGAAATAATCGAAATAATGTTGGTTGATGGCTTAAAAGTAAGGAAGAAATTATTGAAAGAACACAATATTATCCTTAACCTATTGACCTTTAAAATAATATTATAACATACCAAATATTGAAGTAGTCTTTGTTTTAATATATTTATATTATTTAAATTTTTATTATTATTACAATGTATGAGTATGTTACTAATTTTTATTTATAATAAAACTAAATTTTATATTTGAGTAAATTAAAACAATACAAATAAAGTTTAACTCATAATTGTTATTGTAGTAGTTATTATATTGTTCATCTTAATAATTTTATTTTATCCAGTAATGGCATAATTTTTACAATTGTTTAATAGTAATCACTATTGTGTCATGGATATTTAAATTAAAATGATTTATTTAATTTATAAGAATATTTACTTGATATTAATATTTTAATGCTATGCATCAAAATAAGTATGAATTAATAAACATATTTATTGAGGTTATATACATTCTGTAATATTTTTGTTTTTCATTTATTCTTTTTAATTATACTATTCTTAACCCAAATACTACCAAGTAATGTAAATTTAGGATTTTAAAAAAATTTCTTTGGTACCGACATTTTTAAAAAAAATAGTAAGATTCATTAATAATAAATTATTACTATAAAATATTAGTTGAAGGTAGAATGTTTTACTTTAAGTTCTTTAAAATTTTATTACAAACTATAAATCTTAATTTAATCAAGAATAGATATTGAGTATATTACTTAAATTATTTTTATTATCAAAATATCTAAGTATATTATTAATCACAGAAAAATGGTCACACGATAAAAAAAGTAAAAATAATTTATTAACAATAGTAATATAATCGAAAATAAATTATTAATATTACTAAACTTTAATGAAATAAAAATATTATAAAATTAAAAATAATAAATATAAAAATAAATATAAATTTATTAATATAATCAAATATTTTTATAGTATTTGATATATATTTAATATCAAATAATATTCAGAGGTGTTATTTATCTATTAGGTTAATGTTAATAGTATTGTTAAGATATAATTAAAATTCTTTCACTATTTAAATGTTAATTAACTATATTATAATGATCACTAAAAATGAGATAATTTTTTAGCTAATTATTACTAATTGTATTTTCTATTTTATTAATTTTACAATAATAATATTTCTGATAAATTTTTTATTAATATAATTAAGTTTTTTTAGTTTGTTGAACACTGCATATTTCTAACATTATTAATTTAATAATCAAATTTAATTGCTAATGATTTTGCACTATTATTATTAAAATTTTGTTTAAATCATTTGCCTACTATCTTTTGTAACAATAATAGTTAGAATTCTATTATGAATATTTATTAATTTATTATAATGGTGAAATATTTGATTTTAAAATAAAATTTTTAAAGTAATAAGTTATTAATTAATTTGTTATATTAATTATGATAGGTATCACATTAGTTATTTGTTTTGATGTAATCACCTATATTGTAAGCTATTTTTTTGAGTGTGTTCTTTTTTACTTATATGAATATTTTATATCAATGAATCATTATTATTATCACTAACATTAAATAGAAAAATACAAAGCAAAAAACCTAAGTTATCTATAATCAGGTGTGTTTAAATTTATCTCTTCCTAATACTTAGAAATAATTAAATTTTCTATTGCATAAAAAACTTATGAAAGTAGAGAAATTGAAAGGTATTCTAAGTAAAAAAATCCACACATGTGTCTAAATGTAGTATTATAAGAGGTTAACTAAATGTTGAACTACAAATTTTAAGTGCATAGAAGTAATATATGCGTAGGTAAATAGATAGGATTGACATGTGAAATAATTAATTTGTTAATTAATAATAATTAAATAATTTTTGAGTAATTACGTAGTAATGGTTAACTGTAATTATTTTTGCAATTATAATACATATTTCAATAATCATGAAATTTATCTCTGGAGATAACTCCTGAAACTGACTACGATGTGAATCAGAATGAGTTCCAAAAATGAAAATATTTGTATTTATGTGAATGGAAAAATTTATGAATTAGATCAAGGCGATACGTTTAAGTACCACCGGGTCAAAGTAATAAGAATCAAATTAGACATAACCCTGAATGCACTAAAAAATATAGCTGGGCGAAAGCTATGACTTAATGAAAATAAAGTCGTAACCAAGTTGATATACAGACATCCGCTCTTGCTAAATCTGACACGGTATAAGGCATGTGAGTTGGAAGACAATGATGACATTTAACGGATGTGGGAAGTGAATGCAAGGTTTTCTACTCAATTGTCCTGTCCAGAAGTGTATGCACATATTGCAATAGTAGGATTTTGATTTGAACGTAGCAAGTTAGCCAGTTAGTGCGAGTGCCCCATACATGCTACCGTCCACCAGCCAACATAACGATGCTAATAAAGAACCCTCGTGTTACAACCTGTACATGGCCAGCGTAGAACCAATAAATAGGTAAATTGACTATGGTCAGCAGTTTCACAGCCCTATTGTTGATTATGCTCCAAAGCCATGTTTTTCTCAACAGAACTATGGCTTATCTCACTCCTCCTCATCTCCGGAGGAAATAGAGGACATCATGGATGAATTTGAAGAGGAAAATGCATATGGCGACGTTTCTGAAAGGTTTGGTGGTGATGATGACGATTACAGTAATGATGATGACAGAGAAGATGTTACTAATACACTCCTAACAATACTTGAAAGCCGGTACATGGAATCGGTTGCTGCCTTTTTTATGACTAAATGTAGATGCTACTATTAGTCATGATTATCTTGAAGCGAAAGACGATGTAAATATAAATAACAATCAAGAACCATATGTGGGTTTGCGATATATGAACCAGAAGGCGTTTCGCCACGCAATGAAAATATACTCAATTCAAACTCACCACCCATTTTGCATGCACTACTCATCGGCCAAATATAAAGAATATCGGTGTCCTCACTACGGTGTACATTGTAACTGGAGGGTTAGAAAATGCTATAAGTCGAGAGAGGATCATTAGCAGATATCAAAATATAATGGGCCTCACATATGTGTATCTACGTCTCTTTCTCGAGATCATCCAAAATTAGACATAGATGTCATTTCATCATACATTGTAGCCATGGTGACCGAAAATTCAAGTGTGTTCATTCGAGAAATCATTGAGCGAATCTATAGTATTTTTGAATACTCAGTATCCTATAGGAAGGCGTGGAAGGACAAATAGTGAGCCATCGCTTTTGCATTTAAGAATTGGAAAAAGTCATATTCTATATTACCTAGGTGGTTGGCAACAGTGCGTCATTTCAATCATGGGTTTTACTATGAGCTTGTTACCAAGGAATGCCCCCCAAGTAGTTTTGTAGATGAGCCGATTGCATTATTCCATCAAGTGTTTTGGACTTTCAGGTCATACATCAAGTCATTTACCTATTTAAAATCGATAGTCCAAGTGGATGACACTTTTTTATATGAAAAGTACAAAGGGTTTTGCTAACGGTAACATCACAAAATGACAATAGAGAGGTCGTCCCTCTTACATTTGCTGTGGTGGAGGGAGAAACCTACGAGACATGGGCTTAGTTCTTATCAAATGTTCGATGACGTGTTGTTAAAGATAGACGGGATATTTGTTTGATATCAGATAGGCATCTTGGAATATTAGTTGCCATCGCAAACCCACGTGTAGGGTGGCAACCCTCTTATGGTTATCATATGTTTATCTTCAACACATCGCCAGTAATTTTAACTCAACTTTTAGGACGCCATGGCTAAAGAAGATGTTTATTAGCATTAGTGCATATTACTAACACTAGCATCTATAATTGTCATTGCTTATCATGATTATTGTTTACTTAATGATAGCATCTCTATTATAGGTTATGTAGATTGTAAGTTGGATGAATTGCACCAATTACAGCTCAAAGCTGTTAATTGAATCGATAATATCCTAAAAAGTCAGTGGAGCCATGCTTATGATGAAGGAGATTGGCGATAGGGGCATATGACAATAAACTTGGCCGAGTATATCAATAACGTATTTAAAGGGGTTAGACATTTATCGATTACCGAGCTAGTCAAAGCTATGTTGTATCGAATAAATGCATATTTTATCAACAAAGCGAAGACCATTGTAGCATAGTTATAGGTAGGAGAGGTGCGAAGACGTTCGGAAAAATATTTAAGATTGCACTCAGAAAGTATTTATCTGTCATATCCGTCGCTTTGACTGCCTAGGGTTAGCTTTCGAGGTGGAAGAGCAGTACGACCCAATATGGAAATAATTTGGTAGCACATGCAAGGTTAGCCTGGGCCAGCGAACATGTGATTATGGAGAATTCCAATTAGAGCATTGGCCCTGCCAACATTTATTTGTAGCATGTGCAAAGGTCACGTTGGAGCCATTACAATTTATCAATCCTGTATTCCGACTAGAGATAATGCTAAAGGCCTACAACCATAAGTTTTGACTAATCAATAGTATGGAGCACTAGCCTCTATTGAATGGACTAATACTAGTACTAGATCTTGTGCAGATGCGCCCTGGTGTTCAATTATAGGCAGGAGAGGTATTCAACGAAAACGTGAAAAAAAAGATTCAAGATTGCACTCGAAAAGCATCTGTCTGTTATGTCCATCACTTTGACCGCTTAAGGTCAGCTTTCGAGGCAGAAAAGCTGTACGACCCGACATGGAAATAATTTGGTAGAACATGCAAAGTTAGCCTGAGCCAGCGAACATATGATTATGGTGAATTCTAATTAGAGAATTGGCCATGCCAACATGTTTTTGCAGCATGTGCAAAGATCATGTTGGATCCATTACAGTTTATTGATCCTGTATTCCAACTGAAAATAATGCTGAAGGCCTACAGCCATGAGTTTCGACTAATCAAGGGTATGGAGCACTAACTTCCATTAAATGGACCAATACTAGTATCGGATCATACGCAGATGCATCCTGGTAGTCGTCCCAGTTCCACACATATCAGAAACAAAATGGATTAAAGGGAAAATCCATCAGAACCACACAAGTATGGGTTATGCCAACAAATTGGGCACAATCGCACAACTTGTCTGTCCATCCAATAAAATATCGGTAACACCCCTAGCCCCACAAATTGCAACGGAAAGTCTTTCCTCTAGAATATTACTACACATTGCTCTGGACTAAGCTTAGTTGTTGATATATTAGCCCAAGTTAGATAACATGTTGTACCTAAACAATATATTGTGCTTATTTTATTGTATTAAGTTAAATTTTTTCTTACTTCATTATGGAAGACTTGCATAAATTTAAGGTTGTACAATTGACTGAATTCATACAGTTTGATATAGTTCACAGCTTTCGACTGTAATGGCCACGCAGCATCATGTTGTGACCCCTGAACCCGATGACGAGTCTGTATTATACTTATAGTCCCAACATATTTCATAAGTCGTATGGCAAAGTCAGGTAAATCCATTCCCTTCATAGAACTTGCTTAATTATAAATGTTCTAACTATTTTCTTTATGGATGGCAAAAGGTAAATCGAATCCTGAAGTTACGACATGTCACCCATGCAGACCGACTATTTGATCCACTAATTGCAATTGTGTCTTATTTGCAATAGGCAAGCTTCTACGGTGTTAGCCGGCTTGGACACTTTAATTTCAATACAACTATGGTGTCCGCCCTAGTTGAATGATAGCATTCTGAGACACATATTTTTCACACCACTGCTGGAGAATGTACCATTACATTATAGAATGTATCTATCCAGTTAAGTCTGCCTTGTGAAGACGTCCCCGTATCTAGTAGAACCAGGCTTGATTGGCCAGGTGTGTGCGAATATTTACTTGGGGTGAGATCGCTTGATGAATATTTGCAAGGCTAGCGCCTGAGCATCACTTGGTTCGCAGCTAGCTTTGGACACTTACCAGATGATGCTAATGATGTACAAACATAACGCTTTGTACGTGCTTACATCCTGCAACTCATTAGCAGTTGCCTTATGCCTGACACTTCGAGTCATGGAATGCTACTAATATATCTGTCATTGCTAGAAAACTTTGTAAATGTAGGTCAATATAGTTGGGGATCAGCGGTTCTGGCATGCTTGTATAGAGAGTTGTGTATCGCCATAAAATGTGATAAGGTTAATATTGGTAGATGTCTGCACTTATTATATTTATGGGCGTGGGATCGTTTCCTTACTCTAGCGCTGATGAGACCTCCATGTGCCAATCCTCAACCAGACATCTACCCCTTACTTCCATCATTGGGCTTCAAGTGTAGATTATACATGTATTCCATATTGCATCTATTACAATTGCTAAAGGTACTCAAATAGTTAATCCACAATATGTATTTCTTGCAGGTGGAAGAACATTAGCCTACCTCTTTGACCGCCATTGATAGCTCTACGCCAGTACAGAATATTACTTGATCAGATGAGTGACGATGAGGTTGGAAGCACTACTTTTTTATGTTAAATAGTGCCATTGCTAGATCTGGTGATATACTTATTTATATTATATTTCTTTGTAATCTCATATTATTAGGCGCCCTTATGACATTCCCAGTGTACGACAGCTAATACTAGGGTATTACTTGACATCGCCTAATATATGGTTGGCACCAGTCCCCTTCATTTGCTCCACATTGTAGAATGGCACCACGTAGACTGTGTGCTCCGATAGTTTGGAAGGAGGAAGCTAATCCCATAGAGCCATTTAACCTCGGTTCTTATTATACCTTGCAGCTTCAAGGCAAAACATTAAAAAACTGGCGGTATAAGCATCTGATATTCATTAGTGCCTAGAATGCATGGCGCAATACACTTTCGTTGACTGAGATAGAGACAGATGCTCTTTACCGTGACTCAGGCTACGTGACATGGTATTGAAGACATACCAGATGATGGATCCACCAATCTAGCGGTGGTCCAAGATTTATGATAACCAACGATGTTTACACTTTTCTTTATGATTTCTTCAAGATATAATATGTGTTAACTATATCAAATGTACTTCTTTGTAGGCTGACATAGCTGAGAGACTCCACAAGCTTAGTGTTGAGGATTCCCCTTCACAACCGTACAATCAGTTTAGGGAGATTATGGATCGAAAATGTCGCCTCATGCTACGCGCATTAGGAGAGCATCGAGACATGACTGCTGCCCAGCCTGCTTACCCTGCTAATAAATTATCGAACCACCCATTCCTAAGTCTAGGCAAGGTAGGAAAGCCGACGGCTTCATATTTTTTAGGGATCCCATTTTGCCTAAGGAAGGGGACAATGATAAAAGTATGACTTATGCTCATCCACCAACGACGCAATCAGGTGTCCCTAAGCCCTTCACCCTTTTATCGATGCATGCTGATATAGAAGCTATAGGACCGTCAACTTATAACCCATCATCGCAATTCTTTACAGGTGGAGATGCTGGCCCATCTCACAGTATGACATTACTCCCACAGTACCCCTATGATGCTCCATATTCATCGTTCTTCACACTATCGTCATCACAATCAACTCAGCAAGTCCTTGGTTCTATATGGGCGTTATTTGATAACTCAATTGCATTCACTATTGAGTACGTCGGCAAATCCATGGAGCAGCAACATCAAGGATTTTTCACACTTGGAAATCTTATTCCACTATTTCAATCCTCCCCTTGAGATTTGAACTCTCCATCCTTAGGAGTCAGACCCGCCTGATTCATGCAAATGACAATGAGGATAACGATGGAGAATAACAACATCAACTCCTAGTTCAACGACCGCAATGAGCAAGGCGACACCCTCGATGTGGGATTGGAAGCCATTATTTTAGTGATTGAGTATTTCATTATTGTAATATAGTGTTTTATCCAATTTTTTTATTTAATTGATTCATAATATTTTTACTTTAGATTTAGTAATTTCTCATATTACATTAACCATATTATCCATTTTTAGACATAAGTTATACAATTTAACAATTATATATTTCACTCTTCTTCATTAATTTAAATCACATTATAGAATTCACTCCATTCATTATATTGTTATTTGAAATTCAATGAAGCATTCTAAAATATCAGTCATTATGGTATAATTTTAAATATATGCTTATACGTAATTATGGGAAATGGTGCCAATTACTCATCTAGAGGTAATTATGGTAAATTATATTATTAAATTTAGCATTGTTTAATTTTAAGAATTTGAACTCACACATTGAATTTTACTAAACTATTACTTAATATTCTACTACCTTACTTAATTAATTATTTTATCAAGTAATGTATTTTTTTTAATTTCTACATGTGAATTGCAACATTATAATTTATAAAGGTAAGCTTTTTTATCATAGCACTTACCTTAGAAAAATAAATTTTTCCTATACTGCACAATAAAAAAAGTTTTCCTCATACCGATTTTATTATATTACATTATTATACAATATAATGAGAGATAATAATATAGTTGATTATTATTTAAAACTTTAAATAATTAGTATAAAAAATCCAAAATTTTAAAAAATTAATCAAATATATATTAAATGAAGATTAAATATAAAGTAAAAAAAGGGCAACAAATTAAAATTAGGTTTATATTTTTTAAAATTTTTGGGTCAAAATAAGTCAAATAAAGTATAAAATGAATAAATTAAAAAAAATCAGTTAAGGTTAAATGAATTAAAAAACTTTCCATTCTGATCATAGGGCCTGCATGCCTAGTCGATCACAAGGTCCCCCTTCATCACATTATTTTTACATAATTAGTTTTTTATTAATTTAATTGTATCAAATTATGGACTTATGGACTTACATGGTTTACTAATAAAATATTTATTTTCATGATGCAAGTTATATTCTAACTTCATGTTTAGTTAAATATTTTTTTAGATATACACATCACATTATGATAAAATATAGTTTAAAATTTAAATTTATAATTTCAATATTCCATCTAATATGTTTACAAGAGAAAAAATAAAAGTATGGTATTTATTAAAATTTTAATTATATATTATAATATTATAAAAATTAATACAATTATTAATTATCATATAAAATCTTGAATGATTACTATCAAAGCAACATTCAAATTGTATAAAATTAAATTAAATATAATCTAAGTCAAAACTATAAATAAACAATAATTAGGAAAATATATTATGAATAAGAAAAACTAAAAAAAATTAATGTCGTTTTGGCGTAGAATATGTAAATATATATAATCACGGAGGGGTGGCCTATGTGATTGCTTGGTCATAGGATTGCCCCTCCCGTGATCACTATTTTTCAAAAAAAATATTAAGCATTTAGATAAATACTTTTACATTACTGGTGATTAGTGAATTATTTTTCAAAATTGAGGGTAGCGGTCAATCAAATATTAGTACAGTGATAATAATCAAAATTGCACAAAACATTTACAAACATAATGTAAACCATGTATTATTTAAAATTTATTCTTTGAATTCACTGGAATGATTACAACGGCTTCGAAATTTGCATACATCCACTAAACGTATAAAATAATGATGTATAATGACTAAATAGGCACTAAAACTGTATAAATATATGTCAAATATTAAGCTTAACATCGAATTAAATCTAAATAAATAGTAATTTTAAACATGTGATCTAAACGTCCAAGTGTTTATCTATATCGAGAAAAAAATTTGCATGTGCTCCAGCAAACTTGAATTTAATTCAAATTATTTTGTTACGAAGCTATGCCTTCTTTTTCTTTATTCACACATATAATCAAATGTTTTATGGCATAATTTGGCTACTCTAAGTGTAAAATAGAATTTAAGAGCTAAAGTGAATTATTGTGAGATAAAAAATTATATATTTTGAAGTTAATAAATAATAAGTGATTAAAAATAGAATTATTTTTTAAAGCAATATTATTAATTCTTTTAATTTTTTCATTAAAATTTTTTTTTCTGACTTAGATCTTTCAAGTAATAAATTTATAAAAAAAATGTAAACATTTGTATTTATTTAGATAATAATTATTCCAATAATTTATATTGTACATTATATATATTGTACAATTTTATAAGAATTAATAATATTATTGATTATTATTTAGAACATTGATTAACTAGTATCAAATAAATATTTAAAATTTAATAAACTAAATCAAATCAAAGTTAAGTAAAAACTAAAAAAAATAAAAATAAAAGGGTCACAAATTAAAAATTATTACAAAATTTAAAAAAAATTGAATCCAAGTTGAAATAAAACAAATTTAATGCAAATAAGATAAAAAATAGGTTAAAAAATTAATAAAAAAAAAGGTCACACGATAAAAGAATAGAAATAAAGTAAAAAAATTGATAAAAAAAATAGAAATAAAGTAAAAAATAAACTGATTACGAGAGGTCCACCCGTGATCAGTCAGACTGATCACGGGCTCCCCCTTCCCGTGATCAGTAATTTTTTTAAAAAAAAATATTTTAAGTATTTGGATAAATAAAATTTGCGGCGCAGGGATTTGATGATATCTTTTTTCAAAAGCAGCATAACGGTAAAAAAATTGCTGGATTATGCAATTTAAATAGATAAATAAATAGGTATACAAGCAAATGCATGCATTTAGAAGCAACACAAATCTTTCACATAATCTGAAAAATTCAAAGATCGAAAAACTCTTTATGCACATTCAAATCCTATTAGACCAAATTCGAAGGTCCTGCTCTTACTCCCCATAGCATTAATCACAACAAGCAAAGAAACAAGCGCCCCACACTTGGTGGCATCCAATTTGGCCTTCACAGAAATGGGAATCCAAAGGCCAGATTGCTGCTAACGGAATAATTAAGGACATAAAAATACAATGAAACTGAATATCTACATGATATGTCAGTGACTTTTTTTTTTTGGGGAGAAGGAACGTGCTATCTAATTAAGAACCGGGCATGTTAATTCACGAAAATAATTTAAAAAAGGTTTCTTCCAGATCAATGATATTAGTTAGGACATGCAGAAGTGATTGGTCAATTTACATGTTTTAGAGTGAAAAAACTTGGAACTTGCTCAAGCAGTCTCTTTGGAAAGAAGGGGAAAAACCTGAAATTTCTCTTCTTTGCCTGATAATGTAGAAATCAAATTTACAGTCACAAAAAACAAATTGGAACACAAATTTATATCAGATGTACAATATAGAAAAATATCATTATTTTGTTCTCATGCAAAAACAATGTTCTTTTGTCTATTATGGAAGTCTTCTTTTTCTTCTTCTAAAACTAATTAAGGCCCGCCTAGCACATCATCAGCTAACCAGGAGAACCACTGAATGAGCCTCACCCATAAGAAATTTCATTGGGGAAAATTCTTCTGATATATGTATATCCAAAACCATAAAGAAATAGAAAATAAAATAAAATTCTTCTGATATTTGGTTAGACGAAAGTGCACGGAAATAATTCAATTTGTACATGAAAAGATCAAATTAAAATAAAAAATTAAACATATTCATTTTTAATATAAATTAATTTTAAATTATCATTCATTTATATATTATTATATTATTAAAAAATTGTATAAAATTTTTTTTATTATTAAAAATATTTAATTATTATTTTTAATAATATATCTTCTTTTATTGATAATGTAAAAGATTTTATATTAATGATAAACCAAATTTAAACTCATGAAAACATTCAAATATAAGTGGTTTGTATCTTAAGAGATTGAAATTATAATTACTATTTGAAATGCATGCATTCCATCCCTAAGTACACTAATCCTGTGTTTTGATATTAGTTAATCAAATTGATTGCTAATTAGAAACTTAACAAAGTACTACTGTTTGTGGAAACGATGGTGACCAGGCCCCAGGATTTTCAGGACGGGGGAGGATTCAAATATTACAGAATAAGATACGCCAAGACAGATTGAGACAGAACAAGATAAATGCTTTTCTAATTATTGATTTTGTTATTTAATAAAACAGGAAATTTAAGCACCGTTTAGCATAATTAATTGATAATTGATAAGTTAATTAATAATAAATGAGTTAATTAATTGTATTAGAAGTATTTTGTAAAATTAACTTTGAACTGATTGAAAATTTTAAAATAAAATAAAAAATATGTTAATATAAATAAATATATTAATTACATTAATTTAAGGTTATTACGAGACCACATTATATTAATGTAATCAAAATATTTAAAATATAAATATAATTACTTAAAATATAATTTATTATATTTATAACATTAACTATCTTTTATTTATTATTTAAATAACAATATAATAATTTAAAATTTAATTAATTATATTTTATAATATTATATATTTATTTAGTTACTTATTTTTTATTTATTTATATTAATAAATGATGATATATCAAATATTTATCTACATAATTAGGATATAAGTTATTATTTAATTAAAGGAAAAGGGATAAATTTGAAAAAAAATATTAAAAAGTTACTAGTAAGCTTGTAAGCTATAACCACTTTGTAAAACTTATCAAATAAAAGTTTATAAATTATTAGCTTTTAATGTACCAAACACTTTTTAAAATTAACTTATTTAATTAATAATTTTCTTTCGGGGCTTATAAGTTAACTTCACCTAAATTTTCTCTTTTTTTATTATTTTCAATGCAAAGTCAGTAACAAGCATTAATTTTTTTTTAATTATGTTATTTAGGTGATGATATATAATAGTTAACTCCATAATATTTTGCATAATTTATTTTATTAATTTAATTATAATAACAATCATTATTCTTAAAAGCAATCATAAAGTTCTTGAATTTAATAATATTATTGTTATTATCTAGTTGAACAAAAATGATAAAAACCTAATTGAAAGCTTTTGACTCAAATAACATATGACATTTCTTGAAGGTTTTGTGCCTTCCTTTACATTCAGAGTTTGATCTCTTATATTTGCATATGTGCGTCTAATGGTTTGACTATTCCTTCCATTAAAAAAGAATAAAAACCTAATAAGTTAAAATTCATGTTTTAAATTTTCAAAGAGTTGGAAAACTTAAAATATCTACTAACTTTCTAACAAAAGTTAATCATATGGTATTAGAGGTATGCAATAGTTTGGTTTAGTTAAGCTCGATTTAAATTTTCATTCTCTGTTTCTAATCAAATTCAAACAAAAGAGATCTATAATTGACTATTTTATATTGTTAAACCATATTAAATTGAACTATTTGATTTAAAATGGTTTATAATGATTTATTTTAGTTTGGACATCACTTTTTTAGTTCCATTTTTTCTTTTGTATTTGTACACTATATGCACTATGTATTTTCATTCTTTGTCACACTCAATTTAATTGTATTTATGCAATTACCATTACTACTACTTATTCAAGTCATATAATATTAAATATACCTATGCAAATTCCATTTTTTAAAATGATTTATCCTTTTGCATTAAAGATCACCATAACATTAATCACATCATTAAATATACTTATATATATATATATATATATATATATATATATATATATATATATATATTGAAAAATTAAAAAATATATAATACTTCATAAATGTATAAATACTAATTTCGATCAGTTTTAATTTAATATGGAACAAAATGTAGAACTGTAACCAACTGACACTAACCAAAGTTATTAAAATTTTTTTTAACTAATCCATTTGTATTTTTAAATCAACCTAAATTGATCGAATTTGAAATAATTTAGTTGGTTTAAGTCAATTTATATAATTTTCATACCCTTATATGGTGTGCTTGTCATATTACATTCCATTTACATGGAAAATATCAAGAAAAATTACTATAAAATATAAATCTCATATTATAGAAGTCTTCAACAATCTACATTTTCACTCATTTGCATCATATTTGGGACAAAGAATGCTCTTTGGTTTGGTCCTTTTGTCTTTTGCTCCAAATAAGGCCATGGCCAATTATCATGATTCAACATTATTCATAATTGACATAAAACTCAATTATTCAATTTCTACTAACTTAACATAAATTCCTTATTTATATACTAACACATGTATTGGTTAAGGGGAAAATAATCATATATTAAGGAGAACGTGATAAGATTTCATTTATCAAAAGTGATTCAATAACAAGAAGAGTTAAGTTTACTTATAATCCATCCAAATGTGAAAATAAGTCAATCTAACTAACCCTAATTAGAATATGTTTCAATCCTTCTACCCTTGACCTTATACTAACAAGGCTAAAAATATTTATTAATATCAAAATATATATAGTTACCCATTGTTATATTGAAAAGCTTCCGAGAATTTGACTTTAATAGGGTGGTAGAAAAGATTTAACCTAAGGATTTGTAAAATAAAAATATTAAAGGTTTAGTTCAAGGTCTAATGAATAAACATTCAAATAAAATAAATTTGGAAACTAAACATTAATTTACCAATCAAATTTACCCTCTCTTATAACTAAATACTTTAATCATATGGTTCATAACACAATTAATACCAACATGTCAATCATAAGATTGTATATAATTGCTTGTACTATTATTCAAAAATGTTCTCACTATATTTGCATCACATAAAAATATAAAGATAACAAAGATAAGAAAGTAAGCTATCATGACCCAGGTTAAAGGTTATGACTTAACTCAAAAGAACACATATATAATCTAAGTCATACAAAGCTCTTTCTAAAATAATCAACACTTATAATATCAATAATTCACTATACCACATATGTACCTGTCATTACAAAAATATTCACATTTCTAATGGTCCCAGCATAAATATTACTTTTTTATTTTCAACATAATATTCACATCATTAACATAATCATTAGTTTTATGATGGACTTCCATCATTCAATCATCCTTTAAACATTTTTATAGTAAATCACATTTATATAAACATAGTCTTTTATAATCTAAACAAGTTTTGACTCAACGAAAGCTAGATCCTACTTATAGGTTATGGAGTAATTTTAGGAGTTCAGGCATATGCTTAATATATGCAATTTATCATTATACAACACTTCTTTACCTATGGTGTCGAGGACAATGGACCTAGAACTTTATTCCTATTTGAAAAATATAGAAAACACAATAGTGAGTTATTGACTTAATGAGCAGATAACATGTAGCCTAATAGAAAATAGACAATTTAAGGCATGAACTTTTCATAAAAATCTTAAAATTTACAATTAAATCAAGTATATCAAGGATGATTTACAATAGGAAGATCATAGTTATCAATTAATAATAAAACATAACTAAAAAATTTCCAATTAGACCATATGAAAAATAAATACAAGTCTTTAATTTATAATGGTATAAAGGAATATGAAAGTTCAACAATAATGTGAATTGGAATCATAGCCCTTTAAGTTAATTCTAAAACAATAATCAAGTGAGAGGTTCCTTATTTATTAAGTATATATCTTATAAGGTAAACTAACTAACCCACCACATCTCATAATATGACATATGGAGCTATCAACTTAACCAAATTTATTCTCATTTCTTTATAACCTATCTGATTATTAGGTTCCAGTCCACATGTGTTGTTTGATACATAAGGTTAGCAATGCCCTTTCTAATAAAGGTTCAAATCGATGTACACTAAGGTTGATATCATCATTGCCATCAATTATAATTTTTTCAACTACTTTCCTTCCAAAATAAGTTTGTAAAATAATAGAAATAGTAATTGTCAAATAGTTTTTACAAATAAAATATTTTGATAAACCATTTGAAATGATTTAGTTATAGTTAAACATATTTCAAACCATATAATTTTCACATTTATAAAATTCGTATAGGTTTCACCCATGAACCATTTATAAATAACCTATCAAGATTTCCAATCTTGCCAGTATCATACAATTTTATAGTTTATTTCCAAACATATCAATCTTTTCATGTTCGTTAATTGAAAATTCTTTCATCAATTGCAAAATCATGGCTTTTTAATATATTTAAATAAGTGTGTTTCATAAACCTTTCATTTTCAATAAAACAATTCACATAATCCATTTAAATCATTGTATCATTAGTTTAATAATATTTCTCATAATCATAACTTAAAGAAAGGTTTTCAAAATGCTTATTCTAAAAGTACTTAGAGTTCTAATGTACAATGGAAGTAAAGATATGAATGAAATATAATAATCCTATGATTAATGAACTAATGATTTGAAAATATGGAAATAGTTGAAAAACATAAAAAATATGCTGCAATGCCTATTAACTAATCACCCTTTGGAAACTAATAGAACTTTTGTTCTTTATCTGGCATCCAATCATCCAAAATGATATAAAATTAATAAAAAGCTATCAGAAGATTTTAAGAAAATAAATAGAATTTGCTGGAGCTTAAAAAGTCTTCCAAGATAACCTTAATAACTAAAACTTTTCAATCCTTAAAAAATTCCTCAAGAAACTTCCTTTTTCTTCCTCTAGTAATAAAGATAAAGAGTTTCAAAGATCACACTTTCTCACTCTACTTCTCTCTAATTCACAGCCTTATGCTTGGTTAGTGTAAAGGAAGTCCAATTACAACTTTCCTATTTATGGGGAAACCATAGGACGAACTCTAAAAATATTCACTATATAATAAAATTGGTACAAGAGATACTATAATATTTCACTTAATATTCTCTATCCTAATTTTGTAACACAACCCTTACAATTTTTTCACTTTGGTACTTTTAATTTAGAGCATTATAACTCCCTCACTTTTTTCTCAACATAATACCCATAACTCACCCTTAGAAAAAATTATAAGAATTATTTCTCTCTTTCACAAGATGTAAATATTAGTGCATTATTTCTCCTCTTGTATAATTATTAAAAGAACAATGGAGCTATTATTTATAGAGTTTTTTAGACTTGCTTGGCAAACCAATGGCTTGCATAGCAAATCATGACCTATAAGGCAACTCCATGACTTACACTACAAGTTCATGCTTTACATGGCAAGTTTATGATTTACTAAGCAAACAAACTTGCCATCTTTTTCCCCCTTTTAATCTTATTTTTAATCCAAGCATATTCTAAGTTGGTTTCTTGATGCCCATTCTAATTATAATAAAATTAATCATTCTCTTTTGTTAACTAAATTCCCAAATGCCATTAATTTTTTAATTTTTTAAGTAGTTCCAAAATAAACTTTTTACCCACTATCACTAATACATTCTTATATCAACATAAATGAGTAATTCTACTAATTACCCAATCTGAGACATTATCTAATTTAATTCTATCAATATTTGTGTACAAGTATTATAATTCTTCCCATTTACTATGTTATAGCATATCTAAATTGCCTATTAATGATAGGATCATTCCACAAATAAATCTTCTTATAACTCCTATTTACTTTTATCTTTCACAAGCTTATCCTTGTTCTTCCATATCAACTTTATCATTCATAAGCCATTGTCGAATCCAATATTTAATTTATCAAACATATCACATCACTTCTATCTCAATTCTCATGAATTCAATACATTAAATCTCATTAATAACACATAATTCAAATTATAATACTTTTATGCCTTTTTGCATGGTTTCATATCTCACTTCTATCATCAAACATCACATAATGATAATACATAATATTATATAACTCTTGATTCACAAACCCCTTTCATAGCAAGGTCCATTTAGATAGTTGATTACACACTCAACTATGGTTTTTCAAAAGGCAAGTCCTCTAGTTATAGTTCACTATTTAATGGATTACAAGCCTCTTGAGGCCAACAATTTCTATTAATAGTCAATTATGGTCCTCTAAAGAGAAACTTTCAAGTCATAGTCAACTATATAATTAACTATCGCATCAATTTCTACAAATTTAAATGTGATTTCCACTGTTCACTCAACATAAATTCAATTCTAATGCATTTATGAACCACTAACCACACTTTTATCATCATCTCTCATTAATTACATATAAATACACCAAAATCAACAAAGATTTCAACCCAAACATCAAAATCTAGCATATTCCTTATATATTCAATTAAACCCTATAAATCTTAATTCAACTAAACCAATTAAATCAAATCTTATAAATGGAGTTGAAATGTTTATTCACCTAATATAGAAGACGTGTTGGAAGATTAAAAGTAAGGGTTGTTAATTCCTAAGCATCTAAAATTATTAAATTGGGATTAAGGTTCATATTTTCCTTTTTGAATCAAAATACTAAATTTCTTCAAACCCAAAAAAATGAAAGAGGATTTAACTATAATGGAGATGTTACCTTATTGTATGAAAGATTTAGTGAATGTTGATTCTCCTTAAGCTTGCTTGAAGAAAGATATGAAGTAGAAAAAGAAAAGATGTAGAGAACAAGAAGGAAACATGTTAAGGATTGTTAAGAAAATGAAGAATGAAAGTGATTGGTTAAAATTTTTAAAGAGGAAGAGAGGAAATAGGGTAGAGGTAAGTTAAAAAATATCCTAAATCTCTTCCATACTCAATTACTCATCTCTGAACACTTTTAACCTATATAAATTTCATTTCATCTACCTTTTTTCTCCATCACTTCATGCAAAGTTCTCATTTGAAATACTTAATTACTTATCTTTGAACACTTTTAACCTATATAAATTTCATTTTATCTACTTTTTTTCTTAATTACTTCATGCAAAGTTCTTATTTGAAAATTTATTTACTTAATTAATTTTCCTTTATCGAATATCTAATCCACATTTTCTTATTATTATTTATCCCTTTCATATAAAATTTTATTTTAATTATTATTGTCATAATTAATTATTTCATGCATAAAATAAATTTTAAAATTTTTAAAGGGTTATAACACCAATGCATTTACTTTAGCAATTTTTTTAAACATTTAAGGAAATAATAAAATCATTAGCCCAAATATTACTTCCATCAAGCACTTCAAAAAAGAGATGTTATTCATTAGAGGTACAAATAAATCAAGTTAAGCTGAATATCTATACACTCCATCTTGAACTCATAAAAAATAAATGAGTTTAAACTCAAGCCAAACGTTATTAAACTCAAATAATTTAGACTCAAGCTCAAGTTTAATTCGAATATAAGCCTAAATAAGTTTTCATAAGCTTATTTGAATGATATATTCTTAGGTCCAACTTTTCATAAGACTCAAAATATTCAAATTTGAGTTTAAACTTCTAATAAAAATGAACATGGTTTAGTTTTTAAAACCTTATTCAAATGGTTTGTTATTTCACCTCAGTTTGACTATATAAAACTTTATCCTTCACAAATAAATTAGACACCAGACTTTTTTTTATCTAATTTTACTTATTAATATAAATTTTTATGTAACTATTAAATATATCAAAAATACCTACACAATCATAATATAATAATAATGATTATATTTAACAAAAGGTAACATATCATAAGAAGTTAATTACTTCAATCAAAGTATTATAATTCTTCATACAACTTTAACAATTACTAATGAGATTAAATTTTTTATGTATTGTATTGTTTATATATGGTATAAAAATAAATATATATTTTTTATTATTAGATTCATTTAAGCTTACAAACAATTCAAATAGAGTAATACGAAATTCAAACTTAACATATGTATTAATCGAGTTCGGTTCATTTAAATTTGACTTATTTTAAAGTTAAACCTAAATCAAACTTTTTGCAAATCAATGTCAAGATGCTCACGAGTGGTTTAATCCATTTGTGCCCCTAGTTATCATTTAATTCCTTAATGACAAGAGGCATACTGCCTAGTGATGAGTAGATCATAAAGCCATAAATGAATGCATCACACTAGCCTTTTGATAAGACTACATTTCTACTTGTTCCTACATTAAAATATAGCAACTCAACAGATATTAATACCAAAATATCAAACAAAATCTAACAAATCTAGCATGAGTTTTATAAAATCCCTAGATTTACAAAATGCCAAAGCTGAATAGGAAAGGAAGGCAATTTTGGATACTTCAATTGGACCCAAAAATAATTAGATCATCATGGAGCCAAACCTAAAACAAACCTAATAAAAAGCAAATCTACTATGAATAAGATCCATCAAGTTCAATATCCAATGGATTAGATAAGACCTGATAAGTCTAGACATTTATGCTAATTCAAGAAATTAGTAATTGAAAAATGACATCTATTTTAACAAAAATTAAAATTATTAAATTTTAAGGCACAAGATTACATGCTAAAATGTTCGTAGTATTTTAAAAAATTCATGGGAATTTAGCCCAATTGAAGCCTTGGGAATTTTTGAATTCCTATATTACGTTCTAGAAATTATTTATCCAAACATATGGAGTAAGGCATTGTACCTACTCAAGAGGAAAAAGATGAAATAAGAGGGTTAATCCACAATAAAGTGGGTTCCATCCATTTAAGATCTCTTTTTCTCTTCCTTTAGAGTAAAATAGAATGCATGCAATGCTATACTCCATAAACTGATATATTGTTAGTGAATTTTAAGATTATTCTAAGTGTTTAGCAAGAGAAACTTTAGTTTTTCAGTAAGTATATAAATTTTGTGGCCACTACTAAAAATAATTTTTTACTTTATTGTTATTAAAATATTAATACAATAATTAATTTCTCAATTAATCCTTCTTAAATTATTATAAATGGCAAACACATAACTTATTGCCCATTAAACAATAAAAAATGTCCTATTTTGCAAATAACTTTTCTATTAACTTTTTTTTTATGAATAAATAGGGTCAAAGCCTAAAAGAAAGAGAATTACATATAAATATCTCGTGGGGTAGAGACCCCTAGGACATCATGGAGAATGATATTACAAAGTTCTGTTGGAGGAGTACTCCATCTCTTGAAAGCTGGATCCTCCGATAAGTTATAATTTTCTAGCCAGTCTATGTATTTGTTACCTTCTTTATAGGTGCATTTGATGAAAATCATCCTGTCTCTATTCAATAAGAACCAACAATACATAAGGAGATCTCCATTCTTGGGTTTCATTGTAGATTTATGCTACAACAAATCAACTAGTAACTTTAAGTCTGATTCCAATATGAGATTCTTCACCCTATATCCCATGCTCGTGGGGTAGAGACCCCTAGGACATCATGGAGAATGATATTACAAAGTTCTGTTGGAGGAGTACTCCATCTCTTGAAAGCTGGATCCTTCGATAAGCTATAATTTGCTAGCCAGTCTACGTATTTGTTACCTTCTCTATAAGTGCGTTTGATGAAAATCATCCAGTCTCTATTCAATAAAAACCAACAATACATAAGGAGATCTCCATTCTTGGATTTCATTTTAGATTTATGCTACAACAAATCAACTAGCAACTTTGAGTTTGATTCCAATATGAGATTCTTCACCTCTATCTCCCATGCTAGTTGTAAGCCATGGAAGGCTCCCTACAATTTCGCCTGAAAAGAGGAACATATGCCTATTTTCCTTGTGAACCCTTGTAACCATTGTCCTTCCTCATTTCGAATGAGTCCACCACAACCTGCACGTCCTAAATTATTCTTCAAAGCTCCATCTATGTTCAACTTCAACCATCCTTCCTGCGGTGCATGCCATTTGATCTGAATTATTTAGGTTTGTTTGCTTCTGCATTATGCATTAACTTTATATGATGTCTTGTATTGTTTAGCTAAGTAAACCAGGAAGTCAATGGCATTGTACAAAATGGCATACTTATCCTAAAAAATGAATGCATTCCTCCACGTCCAAATAAACTAGATTGCTGTACACCACAAATTTACCCAATTGACTCCCTCAGCTGTAGATAAATTATTCTCTAAGTTCAGTTTGATCCATTCTCTATCATAAGTTCCAAAAAATAATGATCGGTTGTTGGCTAAAATAATTCTAAGCCATATCTACTTGATTATGCTTGTAGTCTCAGTAAGGCATGATTAATGTCCTCTGGGTGTTTTTTACATATGGGGCAAGATGAATCACCCAATTCTTTCTTAGCCTTTAGTGAGTTAACTAGTAATCCCCCCTAGCAGCATTTCCATATGAGAGTTTTGGTACATTCTGGAACCTCGGCTTGCCAAATATTTCTCCAAAATAGATCATGGTTGGCTGGTAAGGTATTCCGTATGGTGTAGTAAGCTGTTTAGAGACTGAAATTACCATCTTTTGCTGCATGCCAGATAATTTCGTCATTTCCATATTCTAGTGAAGGGGTGGCAAAGCTTCAATATATGTGATAATCTCTAGCTCTAAAAGACTATGCAATCTACATAAGTCCCATTCCCCATTTATGGTCACAAAATCAACCACCTTAGCATGCTTCCACTGGTTCGGTACTATTGGCACCAGATTCTACAAAGGTTCATCTCCTACCCATCTGTCATACCAAAAAGACATGTGCATGCCATTGTTGATCAGTTTGGAGATTCCACTTGACACTAGGTGCCAAATGTTTCCAATTGTTTTGCAGAAGTTGGAATTGGAGTTATGGCATTCTACTTGAACTCCCCATTCAGAGTTCTAGTTATATTTACCCTTCAAGACATTAGTCCATAAACTTTGCTCGCTAATGACTATTCTCCAAGCCCACTTCATCATACATGCAGTATTCATTTCTCGTAAGTACCAAATCCCCAATCCTCCAATCTCCTTGGGCTGGCAGATTGTACGCCATGCTATGGTGTGCATTTTCCGCAAGTTAGCTTCATGTCCCCATATAAAGCTCCGCTGGATTTGTTCCATCTCTTTTAGATTAATCATTAGTATAGTTGTGGACTGCATTGTATAAACTAGGATGGAGCTCAAGACTGATTTTGTTAGAACTACTCTCCCGGCCATAGATAGGCACTTCATTTTCCAGCCAGCTAGTTTGTCTTGTATTTTCTTTACCAGAGATGACTATGTGTGTCGATTGACTCTTTTTTGGATTATAAGAACCTCTAGATATTTGCCAACATCCTCAGTAATTGAAAACCTGCTTCTTTGACTTGTTGCTTGTTGCATCTCTTTACTAACATTTTTGGAGAAGAAAATACTTGACTTGGCATGGTTCACTTTTTGGCCAGACATTTTAGAGAAGTGTTGAAGGCATTCTAGCACTGTGTCTATTTGTTGTAAGGTAGCTTTGCCAAATAGAAGCAAGTCATCTGCAAACATTAAGTGTGATATCCCAACATTATTCCGACCAACTTTTAGCAGGGACCAGCTTATTATTATTGACTGCTTCACTTATGATGTGGGATAATTTGTCCATACATATTATAAACAAATATGGCGACAATGGGTCACCTTGGCATAGGCCTCTAGAAGGGGAGAAGGAAACCGTTTAACTACCATTCCATTGAACGTTTAGAGACATGGATGAGATGCATTTCATAATAAGGTCAATTTGCCTTGGAGATAACTGAATTTGATATAAAACTTCTTTGATAAATTCCCAGTTCATTCTATCATAGGCCTTTTTCAAATCAACCTTGATAGCAAAGTAGCCGTTTGCCCTCTCATTCTTCTTATCAAATGGAACATTTCCTGGGCAATACTGATATTATCTTGTATTCTTCAACCTGACACGAAACTTGCTTGAAAGGGAGAAATTAGTGTAGGAAGCATGCTTTTGATTCAATTCACCAACACTTTTGTAATGCATTTATAAGTTATATTACATAAGGATATGAGCTGAAACTAGTTGATGAATTCCGACTTATCTATTTTAGGAATAAGACAAATTAATATTTGGTTGATTTCTGATTTGTCACCTCCTGCATAGACCTTGAAATACATTTAAATTTTCCATTAACTTTTAACAAATCATTTAAGTTTAAAAAACTGATTTGGGTAGATAATTAACCTTTAATCAACTAAATTGAAATTTTGAAAATTCAATATTTTCAAATAGTTGATTTATCCAAAGCTAATAAAAAGATATTATTATTCCTAAATTATATAATTATTTCCATCTCTCATCTTACCAAGAATAAAAAAACCCATCCCATAATTTTTTCAACTTTAAACTTTGGCACCATTACCACTGCACTTCTCACACTTGGGTCCCCTTGCTCTTCTTTGCCAATGGCTACTACACTTACGTATTCATAGCTAGGCAGTCGCATAACCACTTATATTTTCTATGATAAATAATTGGTATGTTCCTATAATAAATGTTCTTAAGTTATAACAATTTATTTTTTAAAAGAAAATCTATTAAATGATAATTTATAACAATATATCTCCTAAAAAAATAATTTGATAAATAATATATACAATATAAAATATCATCAAAATAAAATAATAATCAAATAAAAAATACACTGAATAAAGCTCAATACATGCATAAATTAACTATGAGCCATCAAGTTAAATATTTCTTATTTAAAAAAAATATAAAATTCAATGTAAACCATTTAATATCGAATGCATGGAAGAATTTAATATATAGAACTCACCAATCATAAGATATACTCTTAATATACCATTTTTCATTTAGACTAATTTTATCAATCATTTCTACACAAATTACCAATACTATCAATTAATTATAACATCTATTGCAATCAGCTAACCATTAATATAATCAATAAATCATCAATCAAACCATCAGTAAACACTTCAAAAAAGACATATACTGAATAAATTTCACAATAGATTAATACTAGATTAAATACATGAAAGCGTAAAAAAAGACATGTAGTGAATAAATTTCACACTAAATTAATACTAGATGAAATACATAAAGGCGTACTTCAATTTATTTTTAGAAATAGATAAGTCAGGTTTTGTTTTTAGGAGGAAAAGGATAAAGAAAATGATTTTGATGTACTTGGTGGTTCAAATCAAACTGGGATTATCAACTTGAAGAGCAGCCCAAACTTGTGCAAATGTACTTGCGCAAGGTAGTTAGAAGTACAAGATATTATTTAGAGGGCTATCAACCCCAAGCTACGTATCTGGCTCAAACTAGTCTGTCTCTTTGCATGTAAATAACATACCAGGCAAGGCATCAATCTTATATCAAACTATTAGATCTCACATTGATGAACACGGTCAGAATTAAAACATAAAACAAATGTCAAATAACCACATGGGAAACACAAACGACTTTACAATTTAATTTTGACTATCAATGCATCACAAAAGAATTATTATACCTCAAAAAATATGAAGAAACTGAAACCAAGATAACCTTGCATTTCTACCCAACTATCCAAGACAAATCAATGATCAAAGCTAGTAGAATTATATTGTATACGATAACAAATTTCAATCATCTCAGTGGCCAGAATGAGCTGGCGGCTTTTATTTTGTTTTTTACTTTTTTTCTAGTGTGCATGATGTGATGATTGACCTCACATCTTATAACAATCATTATCAAAACCAAAACCAAAAGATCCTATGCAGTGGCTATTCAGCCTATCTTATGGTGTACTAAAAATCCTGGCATCAGCAACAATAAACCAGCACCAGCTATGATGTTGTCGACTTGAGGGCTCCTACCAATGCCATGTGCTCTACGAGGTCCAACACACGGTTGCTGCAAAACAGATCACTCAGCAAACACAATTAGAAGTTTAATTTAGTAATGAATCTGGAATTTTCATATGCCCAGGACGTTAGATCCAGAATGGATAAGTTCGTATGGAAAAAACACCATACCAGACAGTGTTTGTTCCTTCAGTTAATAGTTCACACTACTGAATTATGTCTATTTACCTGTATCCCCACTCGTTGTCATACCACGAAACCAGCTTCATGAAGGATTCACTAAGCCCAATTCCAGCCTTGGCGTCAAAAATACTTGATCTGTTAACAGAAAAATAGTTGGGTAAAAATAAATTAGACCAACAAGTTAGACAATGTGAACGTTTCCGATTTATTTTAGCAAATTAAAATCTGTCTCAAACCCCCACCAGAACAACCTTTTTTTCCTTTTTTTTTTTGGTCTTCTCAGTTTTGACAAAGGAGCAAAACAATCCTGCTTTATTTTATCTGAGTTGAGATCACACATGGCATAAGGCCACAAACATAATGTCTACTTTAAAGGCATCCAGAAAGTCTGTCATCTTTAAGATGATTACAGTATAAGACTACAATTATAATTATAAAAAACAAAACAAGAATCCAGTAAAAGAGAATCTTACCTCGAATCACCAACAAAGTCATTTGAGACAACATCCTCATCTGTGTATCCCAGAATGCCCCTCAGTGGACCCTCTGAGGCATACCTTCATTTATAAACACAGATGTAATTTAGAAATCAACAAAGAGTAAGGATTCATGAGATCCTGGCAAGAGATTATTAAGGTCACAAAGAAGTAACAGGCATACTTTATTGCTGCTTTGACATCCTCATAGGAAGCACTCTTTTGAAGCCGACATGTTAAGTCCACAACGGAAACATTAGGAGTAGGAACACGGAAAGCCATTCCAGTGAGCTTTCCGTTAAGCTCAGGAAGAACTTTGCCAACAGCCTGTAATCTCATAAAATAGGAAAGTCAGTTTCACAAATCCATAAAGAGAATAGTTAGCATACAATTTCCTATTAATTTCCCTCTACATATCTATTCTATACTGTCTCTCTTACCTTGGCAGCACCAGTTGAGCTAGGAATTATGTTTTGGCCAGCTCCCCGCCCCCCACGCCAATCCTTCATTGAAGGACCATCTACAGTCTTCTGTGTTGCTGACCAATGAAAAGATTAATCATTTCAACAATACTATCAAAATATTAGATGTTAGCTAGTATGCAAAAGATACCTGTTGTTGCATGCACAGTTGTCATCAAACCTTCAATAATACCAAACTCCTCGTGAACTACCTAAAAGATAAATAATATAGTAAGAAACATTAACACAAATTGCCAGTATGACAGCAAAGAATGAGTATCATGATTACAAGAAACATAGCATTACAAGTGTTAGAAAACCAATGAAGCATTAGATGTGGTCAAGTGGTGAGGGGCTTGGGTCATATAATGGGGTCCTGAAGTTCAAACCTCCCCATCATCAGTATATAAGAATAAGGAAAGAGGCCCAAGACAATATGAATATCTCCTCTTAGACAAAGACACATACATTACAGAAAGCTGTTACTAGCCAATGACCCTTAAGATTCTGTTACTTAATGCTCATTAGTCATTAAGACAGACATGTGGCCATTAAACCTAGGGGTCATTGGTTTTTTCCAACAAAACTATATCATGCTAACTGTAGGCAACATGGAAACATTAAGATTCATACCTTGGCAAGAGGAGCCAGACAATTTGTAGTGCAGCTTGCATTAGAAACAATGTCCATGTTGGGGTTGTAGGTCTTCTCATTTACTCCTACCACGAACATAGGTGCATCAGCAGATGGAGCCGATATTACAACTTTCTTGGCACCAGCCTACAAAGTTGTTAACAGAAAGCTTGAATCAAAATGTGAACATGGTGCCTGTGAAAGAGGGGGAGAAATAACACTTAATACACATGGAATAGAACATAGGAACCTTCAGATGTGATGAAGCTTTCTCCAATGTTGTGAAGATTCCAGAAGACTCCACAACATAATCAGCCCCAAAATCACCCCAAGGTATCTGAGCAGGGTCTCTGAATAGAAAATGTGTGCATGTCAATCCAAGAACTCTTTGACATTCCAATTATTACTGAAAACTAGTTAAACAACAATCTGTAACCTCCTTTTTCAATCTTAAGATGTCAACTTACCTTTTGCTTACAACTTTAATCTGCTTCCCATTAATTTCCAATGTAGAATCATCCAAAATCATAATAGTTCCATCAAATATTCCATGAGTTGAATCATACTTAAGCATGTAAGCCTGGAATTGAGAAAAGATAAGATAATGATGATAAAGCCAAAAAAGATAAGAATATTTTAAGGATATCCATAAAAAATTTTAAAGCTTGGAATCAGAATAACTATTAGAGAGAAGTTCATATACAACTGTACAGAAGAAGCCACAGATTAACATCTACAAAACAACCAATCAGTAAACATACAAATTTACAGACAAAATCTAGAAGGAAATTGCGCATGTACCATGTACTTGGCATCAATAAAAGGATCATTAATTGCTACAACATCAATATCATCCCTGGAAGTTGCTACACGTAACACCAATCTTCCAATTCTACCAAAACCTGAATAAGTTCAGCAGAAAAGTGTATTCAGAAAAAACCTTGAGAACATATTATGATGCTAACATATCTCTTATCTTCAGTTAAGCATCAACATTTGATAACAAAACCATTTAACAGTTCTTTTTTTTTCCCCCTGTAGATGAAAAATAAATGTCAACTGAATCGCTTGCCCAAAATGGCAAGGCTTTCCAGTTCCATAAAATCGCTAATACTAGCCCCCCCCCCCCCCCCCAAACTCTTATTAAAAGATAATGTTGCCAGGGAAATACTAAAGTCAAGTGTGGTAGCACAAACTGATATTTTAAAAACCAAACATGCAATTCAGCTAACGACACCAGACTACAGCAAGCATATATTTAATAAATCTTAAACAATAATCTAAAATATCAAATATAATTGACTAAACCATCCATTATGATAGCCATTGACAAAGTTCATTTTGAACAACTAATTTTAAGCTGTCAAACTTAACTGAACAGAAGTTGAAGAACCTATATTTTAATTATGTCCTATAATTCCAAACATGCTCAAGCAAACAACTTGAAGACATTTTTAACAGTGATCAAATCACCGTTTCTTAGAAAAAATATGACAAATAAATTGTCTATCTAAAGCCAAGAAGTATACATTCCAGTATCTTGGATCACATAATTCCAGAGATGGATCATCCCCAACTAATGTTTAATGATCAGCTTTCATGCAATATTCAAATTACCCTATGGGAAAGGATATCAAATTACTCTATGAAAATGGTCATGTGATGAAAAAAATATTTTATCATAAGAAGATAGTTGTCAATTTTAATCCTCCTACAAGTAACAAGAAACAGACATTAGATATGACAAACTCACCATTAATTCCAATTCTTGTCTTCCCACCACTCCTTGATTCTAAACAAACCAAAAATAAGCAAGATTAGAAACAAATCACTGCATGGATATTAATATATTATCCTACTCCTTAAATAAAATCATATTATTTACTTTGCACAGGGAGAGGGATTTCGGTTGCTGTTGCTTTGATAGGCTGGATACTCCGGGCATTACAATTTCTGCACAAAACTTTGACATCAGAACAAAACAAAAACTTAAATCAGAGAATGGAAAGAAAGGACAATGAGAAAATAATGTCAGCAACTCAACTGTAAGATTAGTGATTCACTTGGGAGAGAGGTTCCAAATATGCTAGACTGTGACTTTCTAAACTTCATATTGCAACTTGAAGCATCACATGACACCTGAAATCAACAATTTTAAAGTCCGAAGGATATATATATATACAAAAAAATTGATAAACCTTAAATGATAAAGCTAATAGTAAGTTAGCAATTACGTTAATAATAAGAGGGAAAAGCATGTAACTGCTTAGAGATTATGTAAAAGTAACAGTAAATCCTCAAAACTAAGAAAATGTCAACAGAAAAATTCCTGGGTGCAACGCAATCTATCAATGTCACACTGTTAAGCAGTTCCAAATAAAAGGGTGGAGTCATTATTGGTTCTTTTTCGAAGAAAGGAAAAGGTTTACATTACAACTCTATCCCTCCGGAAGGATAAGAGTTCCAAAACTATACAAACTCAATACAAAAACAGACAAATACCCATTTTTGAAGAGGGAAAAAAGGGACTGACGAAGTGCAACCTATGAATCACATTGGCAATTCCTACAACAGTAAATATTTCTCATATGCATCATCTGCTTCAGTTTGTCACCTCTTATTTTCTTCCCTTTTCAGTCTTCACCGGTTTCTTTAAGAAACTAACAGAAACAAAGTCTACGAAAACCCGCCACCAAGTTTGAAATTTGAGATTCCAATGTAAAGAACAGTCACAGAACAGAACATATCATATCCCCATCCCAACACATTACAGATCACTCTATAATCGTAAACCTTCAACTTCTCTCAGAAAATGCAGCGAAGAAAACTAATAAGCAAAAACAAACCAACAAACAAAGCTGAAATGAACTAGGCCAGTAATCTCATTTGTAATCAAAACTCCCATTTCCATGAATGAGTTCAGCGCGCAAAGTCACCTGGTAGCGCCAAAATTTAAAAAAACTAAAATTATGTAGCTTTAAATTTATTTTCCTTCTTAGCAAACAAAAGAAATGAAGAAAAACTTCAAAGAAAGAATTCGCGCCGACGTTACAAACTCTTACGGACACATCGCGAAATAAGCAGAGAAATCAAGGAAGAAGCTCAGGTGATGTAAGTGTATGAGGAAAAGAAAAAGTGGAGGGAACCTTGAGGCGATCAGAGGATGAAGATGAAAGCTCAGCTCGTGTGGAAGCGACGATTGCAGATCTCAGCAGAGAAGAAGCCGTCATTGTTGAACCAGGAAAACCCTAAAAGCTCAAAGTAGGAATCGCGGTCTGATCTCTGCTGTGAACGAGGCTTCGAGTTTTGCACACAGAAAAGAATAAACGCTTTTTAAAACGAATGAAAGTCCTACCGGAGCTTCTTATGCCAAACAGTGACTTTCTGCTCTAGACGACCAACCCACTTACGGTTGGATTCTGGGAATAATCAGCTATGGTTGAGTGTAAAACAGAAAAATAAAAATTAGATCGGAACTCTTGACATTGTGGGTCCCGATGGATGATTTGTTAAAAGGTTGACGATCATGGAATTATGGTGCGACTGATGGCAGGAAAGTGTTCTCCTTTGGCGTAGGTAGGTGAGTTTGTCGTGAAGTGATGTAGTGTCCGGAACGGAGATGGCGAGTGGTGCGATCCTCGAAGACAGCGTCGAAACGCCGTGGGCTTCTCGTGGGCCTTTCTGTTTCTCTTTTTGTTTTTGCTTGGCCGATGGCTTTTCCTGAATTTTAGACGGTCCAAATTTCATTCCCACTTTCCACGTTAGCAGAAGATTTTTCACCTTTTTTGGGCGTATGATTCGTACAAGAGATTCTAGATTTTTATAATTGATGATGTTATTTAGCAATTAATTGATAAGTATAATAATTAGTTAATTTAATTAATTATTAATTGATGAGTAATTGTATTAATTAATTTAAATAATTAATTATATTAATTGTTTAGATAAAAATATTTATTAAAATTGATTATTTATAATTAATTATTTATATATAAAATAACATATAGGGATATGAATATATTTTATGAATTATTTAAATATTTTTTATTTTAATAATATTTTAATAATTTTATTTTTATATATTATTTAATAAATTAATTTTTATAAATAATATATTATTATAATTTATTATATATTAAATATTTTTAAAATTAAATTAATATAATTTTTATAATTAATAAATTTATCAATAAAAAATAAATAATTATAAATAATATTTTTAATTGTTAAGCTCATTTCTATTAACAATTAAAAAATAAAATTAAAATTAATACGAAGAAAATGATTTCAAATAGAAGATCAAGTTGGAAAAAAATTTTTTGCATAATGATAGGGATTCAAACAAAAATTGTGTACGTGCTGCGGAGGAAGAGAGGAGAACACGTGCTACGAAAGTAGAGAGGAGATTTGTTGTGATTTTTCTGAAAGGATAAAAAGGAAAATATAAAAATTGACTGAGGACAATTCTAGAAAAATTAAAAAGCTATTTGAAAATTTGAACTAAAATGCTGCAGCATTTAGCATTTTAAAAAATGGTTGTTTGAGCCTAATAAGTTATTTCCAATAGTTGACTACCAAATACTTATATTGGTTGATCTAACAAGTTAATCACCCAATTTAATGAAACTAGGAATAGCTATTTAATAAGTTATTTATCAAATAAGACTGATACCAAATTAAGTAAAATATTATTATAAGTAATTTTTGTTAATATTTTCTCAAAATATTAGCATCGAAAGGTAACCCCTTATCATAGAAATGTTATGATAATAGGGAAAAAAAATATTTTATCCGTCATTCTAAAACTCACCATTTCATTATCCCAACACCAATTGCCCTTAATTATTAAAAGTCAGATATTACTTATTCATCACCGTTATTATTAAGGTCAATTGGTTTGAATGATTGGTAGTTCAATCCATTTAAGTAAAGACTCAGTTTCAAGTTTTATAAATAGAAAAAATTATCGTTGGAAGAACTTTGCCGATATTAGGTCTAATCCAACTTGACTCTAAATTAGTCAGAACCCAATATGGCTACCAGATACCAAGGGTTCACAAATAAAAAAAAATCACTATTATTATTACATATTATTATTAATTAACACTTGTATCTATTAATTGATATTTATCATCATATATTACTAATTATAATTTATCATTATTTATAATTATTAATCATATTTATTGATAAATATTATTCACTATTATTAATTATTATTAATTATTATTTATTACCATTTATTTTCATTGGCCATCAATTACTATTAGTTAATATAATTCACTACTCAATTATTAATAAAAAATTATTTTACAATTTAACAATATTTTTAAAATATATATATATTAATTAGAATACTATATTATTACACTCCTATGATTCATGTTAATCAAACCTAATATAGTAATATTAAATTTTTTAAAAATTACATTATAAAGAATCACATTCGTAAAAAGCTTTGATTTCGGATCAAACACCACGGATTTCCTACTCTATTCAATAAAACAAATGAAAGTTGATTTTGAATGCATGTAAATCGTACGTAATTGATAAATAAATGATAACACTAGTAATTAAAATGAAATGCATATAAAAGATATAAGAATTTTTTGTGCGGAACAAATTTTTGAAAATTTTATAAATTTTTATGCGAGTTAAGAAAAAAGTTATATGAAGTTAATTTTATATAAATTTTACTTGTAATAATGATACAAAAGTTGCAACTCTGTTAATTAAAGTTACGTGAACTTTTTTCAAAGTTTTGAAATATTTCTCATTATTATATATAGTGAAATTTATACTCTCATATGTTCAATTTCGTTTCACCCCTTCATTCTATATTGGAAAAAATGGGTAAATTTCATTCAACTCCCATAAAATTTTAAAATAATTTACTGACCTCTCCTCTATTTTTTGAAAATTCTTAAAACTTTCCCAAATGATTTAATAGACGTTCATTTCATTTTTTAAGCCAATTTTTCCCTTTTAATGTTATAATTTTAAATTTTTTTGTGAAAATATTATTTAAATTAAAAATTAATTAAAAATAATAATTCTTTGAAGATGATTTTTAAATAACACTTTGATATTTTTTTAAAAAATATTTCATATTTTTTAAATATTTATTAAAGCTGTGGCTTTATAAAAAAATTTAAATTTTTATATATTTTGCATGATACAAATACAAAAAAGAAACTTTATTTAAAAAATCACAATGCAAAAAAAGTTCTTTTTTTTTTACAAAAAGTTACGTTATCTTAAAATCAACTAGATATGAATATTTTTACAAAATTTATGTTTATATTTTGATTTTTTAACTTATTAAATTATGTGATTATCATGTGCAACAATAAAATTTATATTTTTAATATATTAAATTTATTAAATTATTTTAGTAACTATTTTTAAAGATCAATAAATAATTTATTGTTATTTTAAATGTCTTGATTATTCCATATTTATTTTAACTATTAAATAATTATAACAAAATTTATATCTTTAAATTTTATTAAATGTTGAAACTTTAGGTAATTAGTTTTTAGTATTTATAATTGTATACCTAAAACTCTATTTTTATTAGTTTAGGTACTTAATATATATTAAGTGAATTCTATTTTTAATTAAAAAATCTAAAACTCATTTTTAACTATTGATTCATCTATATTAAATTAATATAATTTTTAGACTTAATTTATTGTGAATAAGATAATTTCCTTTGCATTAAATTTATCCCCAAAACTTCTTCTTTTCTTTTATTTTCTTTTCTTTGTTTTTCCTCCAATTTTTTCTTTTCAAACCTTCAAAAAAATTACTAGAATAATTTAGTAAATTAATATGTTGAAAATATAAATATTAGTGTTGTGCATGTTAATCACATAATTTAGTAAGTTAAAACATTGATAATATTAATATAAATTTTATTAAAATATAAAGTCAAAATATTTACTTATGATTATTTTCTAAAAATTTTCATAAAGTCACACCTCTAATAAATATTTAAGAAAATTTGAAATATATTCAAAATAAAATTTAAATTATTATTTAATAAACCATCTTCATAAATTATCATTTGCGATTAATTTTATTAATTTAAATAAAAATAATTTATGAGATTATAATACTCGAAGGCCAAATTTGACAAAAAAAAATGAAATTAGTGCTTCTTAGGTTATTAGGAGGTCTGTAAAATTTCTGAAAGTAGAGGAGAGGTTAACAAATTATATTCAAATTTTAGGAGAGGAGAATGAAATTTATTAAAAAAAAATGTTGATCCGACCCTTCCTTTTACAAATTAAAAATGAAATCCCCTTTTCCTTCTATGGAAAGGAAAGTACGAGGAAGCCTTGTATAAAAAATATCAAAATAGATTAAAAAATATATAAAAAAGGTAACTTGTTACACGATCTATACAAATTATATTGGAATACGTATAAAGTATAGGCCTAGATTTCCTTCCCCGACAGTGATATGCAAATAAATAAATCGAGGTTATACTTTGACATTTATCCTGTACTAGTACCTATTCTTACAATTTTTATAATTTTTAATATTTTTCAGTAATTATTATGACTTTTAAATGGAAAATTAAAAATTTTAATATACTTTAAATAAATAAATTTTGGATAATAAAATAAGTTTACATTTACCATACAGAAATTTGGTAAAAGAAATTATAAAATATCATAAATATAAATATTATGTTTATGTTAAAATTTTACAAAAAATTGTAAAAGTTTCAGCATTGCCTTATAAATACATTAAAGTTTGATATTTAGCTTTCGCATACAGCGAACAGCACCAGAATTTCATTTTCAAAAAAAATGCCCCTAAGGAAAATATTGTTTATCCCCACAAATGAGCCACGAATTGGTTCCAAAATAAATAAAATTATTTATTTATTATCTATTTAATAATGAATCATGCCTGTGATTTAAATTCAACAGATGATATTTGTTCGGGACATCTTATACAATTTTTTTTGGGTGATAACATCATTCAATCATCTCAAATGTTTCTCAAGATTAGAGTTGCAAATAAGTCAGGCGACTTATCAGGAGGCTCACAGCCTAACCTACGTAAGGCTAATTTATTCTAATCTATTTATTTAAATAAATTAGGTTTAGGCTAATAAATTGACCTATTTAGATAAATAAATTAAAATTTTTTTAAGCTTGATTTATAAGTCTATTAGATCGATTTATTTAATTATAATTATATTTATAAATAATATAATATAATATATATTATACATATAAATAATATAAATATTTTGATACATACATATATATATATATATAAGCCTAATTAGGCTATTGGACAATTTTGGATCTTAAAAAAGATTTAATCTATTAACAATTTTGAAAACCTATTTACATAAGTAGACTTCTAAATAAATTAATAGATTTAGTTAAATTTCTTTAACAAACTAGATCAGGCTTAAATTTTGATCATGCTAATTGGTCAAGCTCAAGTTAATAATTTAGAAAGTAAGCTTAGTTTATTTAAAGTAAACCCTAACTTTAAAGTTTAATGCATTACTATTAATAAAAACACTAGTTATATATTTTCGTCCTTTACAATTACTTCCCCTATCTTTTGTAGCCATAATAATTTTATGTGAATTCCTCGTGTTTTCTTATTTAAAAAATTTACTAATAATAAATAATTATGTGAAAATTTTGTAAAATATACTGTTTTTTAATGTACCATAAGCGAAAATTCGACTAAGAAACAACAACACTTCTTAAGAGAGAAGTTCTTTTTTTCCCTACCTAGAATTATCTTATCCTTTTTAGCAGACATAAGATAAATTTCTATTTGAATTAAGAACAGTAAATAATAAATCTTTTTCAACAAATACACATTTACAAGTCGAATTTAGAATTTTTTATTGAATTTATAATGCTTTGCAATTCAATTTGTTTTCTCCAAATCAATCAATTTAGAAAGTTAGAAAATTTAACCATTAGAGTAATAGGGCATCACTCTTATGTAATAAGATAGATTATCCGGGTCCCTCTTTTTGTATCCTTGAATCTACAAGTCGTAGCAGAGGATTAAGAAGTCACCTGACCCCATACATCTATGACAATCATAATGGTATTATTAAAACTCATTTGAATATGAATAGCTTCCTTTGATAATCTACGCACGCTCTTACATAAAACCAATATGTACATTTTTACATGAATAAATTTCTCGTATAAGTTTTAACATGTTTTATTATCTCATAAATAAAAGTCAAAGATGAATTATTTAAGTGATATATCTCAAATTTTTTTATTTTTTTCAAGTGCGGAAACCCCAAGACTAAAAATAGGGGTAGGATTTATTCTGTTAATATAAAATGTTTTTCATTATTAGTGAATAAAATGAAGATATATTATTAAAAAATAATAATAATAATTAATAATTTTTAGTAGTAATAAAGGAGTTTTAACATTTTTTTAATTAATATAACAATCCATGGATATGTAAAATTAATTTACACTAATAATAAATCAAATTTAAATCCTTATCTAAATAATATGCAACTCTATTAATTTTTCTATAATAATGAGTAATTTTAATAGATTATCACCTTGTTGTGAATTAATAAACTGAGTAGATTATCATCTTGCTGTGAATTAATAAACTGAGTTCAATAATCCTTACATAGATAGTCATAATAAGGTTGACAATGAGTTAAGCTAATTCATGAGCAATTTATAACTTGATTCAAATTTTGACTTGATAAGTCAAGCTCACAATACAAATAAGTGATATATAAATTCAATTATTTGACTTGTGTTTTAAATGAATCAAGCTTGAATTGATAAAAGCTCAATTCATTTGTATCACAAGCTAACTTAATATATACATATATATAATGAAAAATATATATGTGTAAATATATATAATAATATATATTATATTTTAATATTTAACAACATTCAATTCTAAAATCTAAAATAATATATATTATCATTACTTCAATATTTTTTTATAAGAATTTCAGATATTACTTTAAGTAAAAATATAAAATAATTTGATTAACTATAATTTTTTATTTGTAGATTTATCATAAGAACAAAAATCAAAAGGCAAAATGAATAATTTGTTGATTTCACTTTTATAAGTTAATAATTAAGTAAATAACTTTTATTTTAAATTTTATTCTTTTAAAAAACTTAATAATTTTATATTTATAAGTTAAATAATTAGATAAGGTTCATTTTCCACTTTTGATTTTTAATAAAGTATAATTTTGAGTGTCAATAAAAAAATTAAAAAATTCAAACTAATTCATCTTTTAGAATCTAATTGTAATCATAATATAATTTTATATTTTAAGACAAATTAATGTTTATATTACATTAAATATTCTTATAATATACTGCTTATATATTTTTATTTATATCATTAAATCACTAAAAATATTAACTTTTAGATGTATTTTAAGGTATTAAATTATTAATAAAATATTTTATTATTATAATTAGTTTAAGTTAATGAGCCAAATTAAGGTACTTATAAGCTCAATTCAAATCAAGTTTGACCCAAAAAAATTAACTTAAATTGAACTTAAGTCAAGTTATAAGTTAAACAAATTTAATGCGAGTTAAACCTAAGTTAAAACTGATTCAACTCAATTTAACTCAGCCCTATTCATAAAGACATTATTTGATAGTTAGAATATAATTAGCTTAAAATTATTTTGTAAAAATCAGCTTTTTGTGTGGAAATATTATATATATATATATATATATATATATATATATATATATATATATATATATATATATATATATATATATATATATATAAAAGGATGACATATTACTTATATTTAAAATTATAGCAATGAAAAGAAATAAAATTTATTTTAAAATAGAGGAACTTATTTTTAAAATTTTTTAAATTTCATAATAAACGAATAAAATATTTTTTATTATCCTAATATTTTATAATTATATTTGATAAAAAATATTTTTTATCAAAACAAACCAATCGAATTCTATAAAACATATTAACCGAGCGAGTGGCGAATACGTGTTATGTTTGGATGTAGTGAATAGAGTGGGATAAAAGTGAAGAGACACTTTTTTTTTTCCCTTTTTTTATCAAATTAATAATTCATTTGATATATATTATTTAAAATTCAAGTTTTAATATAAGTAATTTAGACTTGCTGTAAAACTTTTGTTGACTTAGATCTTGGTTTTAACTTTTTTTAATAGGCTAAAATTTCGGACTTATTAACATATATATAAAATTTAAGAATTTGAAATTGATTTATTGACTTATTTAAATTTAATTATTAAAATTTAAACAAATCACTTATAGATCATAAACAAATCTTTTAAAAATAAAATAATAAATTTATTAAATAAATAATATATTTAAGAAAAGTATTTTTTTAATTTTATAGAATTTTTAATAATTCAGCACAATAAATTATAATTATATATATTTAAAATAAAAATTAAATGACATAATAATATAAATTTTTCACTCACAAAATTTTGACAAAAAGGCATAATAATAAAAATATAATAGCTAAATACAACAACATCAATTAATTTGAAAAATATTAAAATAATATAATTATTAAATAAATTAATAAGTGAACAAATCAAGTTTAAAATTGAATTACTAAAAAAAATAAAACCTAAAATTAAGTAAGTTGACTTGATTTATATAATTAAATAAATTAATCAAAATAAGCTATTTTTTATAATAAAAATGATAAAATTACTAAATATATATAGAATATAATATAATATTGAAATCAAGCCCAAAAGGAAAGAAATCCAAAACTTCTCCAGGAACATCGCCACGCGCCTCCCCTATCAAATCAGACAAACTAAATATAAGCGGCCAATGCTTATGAACTTTCTGAATTACCTCCTACCAAGATGTGGGAGCGGATGTAGGAATGCAAAATACTTCAAATTTACAATGTCCCCTGAGGATTATTCCAATAAAGTTTAAAGATGTTATGATTTTTTGTTCTGTAAGGTAAGTTATATGATAAATTTTCACTTACAGTACGAATGAAATAATAATACTTTATTTTATCTTGTAAAATTCTAATATTATAAAATTATTATACTTCTATCTTATATCTTAATATATATATATAATTATTTTAACTATTTTAATAGTTTAATTACTTAAAAATTAAAAATATATTAAAATTTCACTTTTAATAATAAAAATGGAAAGTATTAATATTTTGTTGAATATGTATTAACTTATTTTTTTAGTTTCAAATTATTTAAATTAATTATATATGACTTTAGATCTATATTATAATATTCTATTGATTATATATGATTTGCAATATTTAAATATAAATTTTTACCTTTCTTCCTTATTTACTAGTATTTAAAATTACTTAGTAATTATGTATAAATATATAACCTTTAATTTTAAATTTTATATTTTTAATTTTATTTTATTTATTATCATTCCATACAAATCCTTGTGAAAATTTGTTGTCCTATGAGGCATGGGATGGAGCAAATTTTATCTTTGAACATAAAACATAGGGTAAAATGATATTTTATCCTTAATAATAGAGTATAAAACAACAAAAGGCTAATATGGTCTTACCCTACCCCATCACCATTTATAGGTGAATGCTAGTGTACGAATACTACACCCTTAAAATTGTGAAATTAATATTTTACTTATGTAACTAATAATTCAATAAACGTATAGGTAATTAAGAAAGTTATGAGAAGGATGAGTATAAGTATTTAATTATAGAAAATGGAGTTTTAGTATGGATATAGGCATAACTAAACTAAACATAATATTGTATAAAACTAAAATTGAAATAGAGTGTTTGGAGGGAATTTAGGATTTAAAAGAGTAAAAAATGATGAAACTACCTTCCTCAGTTGAAAGCAAAGTAGCCTCATGTCTCCACCATTTTTTTCCAATCAACCACTGACTTCCTCTCTTCCTTACCGTTCTACATTTTTCTTTAACTTCAAATCAATAAGACTTTGGCCAAATCAAATAAAAAGTTGATAAATATTTGTCAATTACCGATCATGTTGTAGGATAAATCTTCTCTAAGTTAGAATTAATGGGAATCTTGTTAAAATTTAGTATAGGAAGAATGGTTAGGATTTTTGAACTTAAATTGGGTATTTATTTGCATTAGGACCAGAATTTCCTACAAGCAAATCACCTCTCATCTTCTTCATTTCTTCCAATTTGGGGTAAGTAAATAATCTACTTACTTAATTTATTAAGTAAACAAGGGATTTGTATGATATAACTTAGAGTATATATGATTCAAGGTTGTATGCGTGAGAATAATTATCAAATAGGATAATGAATAATTTATTTATTAGTTGTAATAAGTTTCATGTGCAATAAATGTGTTTGAAAGTAGTTGTGGTTGGTTGAAAATCATAAAATTTTGTAACAATTAAAAATTTTTAGAAGAGAATTGAGTGTGCAATCAATTCTTGCTATCTAGAAACAATTTTGAATTCAAAGAACCGATTGCACAATCAATTCACCGCGAACCCAAAAGTTGTTCTTGAATGAATCGATTGCACAACCAATTCTATTTGCTTAAAAGAAAAACCTGACCAAAAGAACCAATTGTACAATTGATTCTCTAGGTTTAGAACCAAAACCATCTATTATGAATCCATTATCCAATCGTTTCACAATGACCTATTTTGTATTTCACCTTTCTAACCAATATGAATTGGTTTCCTATTGTAAGCTTAATCATACTAATAATGAATAAACACCTTGTTACAAATTATCACTATTCCTCTTGGTACTTGACTGTTTATCTTAATTTATATTAAGCTTATGAAGCCTCTTTACTATTTGAATGATATAAATGCTGTTGTAACAAAAATCTTGAATTTCAGATCAAATGATGATGACTAGTAAGTACATTAGAAGGCACAAAAAGGGTTACCTATTTGTTAATCACTATTTGATTGTAATGAATGTGATATAAATTTATGTATATATATTGTATTGTAATTGTGAAATATAAATTATAAACTTAGGAATTATTAATGAAAGTATGAGATATATAAATTATCTATTTACTAGAACTCAAAATCTCATTGTTTTAGATGGTTTACTGCTAAGGAACACTGAAAGCACCACATTTGGAACACCAAATGAAAGATAATGAAAAATTGAATTTGCTCTGGAAACTTCTACCTCCCTTGAGCAGGTTTCATTGGTATTTATATAAAATTTCTTTGTAATATAGACAACTGAGTAAATAGTATAAAGCAGATTCCTGATCGATAAACTAAAGCAAAAGCAAATTAAAGTAAATAGTAAAAGTAGATTCCTGACCGACAAACTAAAGTAAACAATATAAAGCATAAAGTAAATAGTACAAAGCAGATTCTTGGCTGACAAATTAAAATAAATAGTACAAAGCAAATTTAAAGTAATTTTCTTTTGGATTTTATAGGTTAGATGGGTCTTCAGAGGAATCTCTTTTAATATGTCATAATTCATTACCACTATTCGAGTAAGAGTTTTGATTCTGCCATGGTTGGAAGGCTAAATCATAGAGCTCTTAGAAATTAATGGGAAAGAGATTATTATGCCAGTCATGCCACTTGTCAATATGCTAAACATTTGGTTGAAGGCTGTTGGGATTAACATTATTCATTTGGCAGAGTATGGCATGTATTTCTAGCCATAAGTTATAAGACATGAATGAATCGGCTAAAATATGGTAAGAATAATGAGGCCCATGTTGATGGTGGAATTCTTCATGAAACAGGGTTACTATGTGGTTCTCCTAGATTTTTTCAATAAGGAAACAGCAAGAATGAAATGTAACTAGGACATATTGTTCAAGAAGTTGGATGAAATAGTCAATCCATTTTTGAAGACGTTTGAAGAGGGAAAGCCACATTAAAAAATAAGATGCCTGCAACAGGCCTCCAATGATACCAAGGTTGAGCAGTACTAAGATGACATTTTTATTAATATAACACTCAATAGTATAATTCCTTCTCATTATTTTTGTGAGAGCATATCCATATTTACTTAGTTATCGTGGAGGATAGGTGAGATTAAAAATAGTAAAATATGGATAATCAGGATTAACAATATGGGAGCTTGATTGACCATACTTTCTGATGCAGATAATACTGTAGAGCATGATTTATTTTTCAAACCATTGCCGGAGAATATCTTCTTTGAGGTGGAGTGGTAGGTTATGGTATGGTGGAGGTGGGTTGGAGGAAGATTCTCTAGTGATCATGAAGATTGGTAGAACATGGTGAGGAGGGTCTGGATTAAACTCTGTAGGCCTAGAAGAAAATCGGCAAGGAAGTTTCTTTTTCCTTTGACATGTTTAACATCGAACTTCCATTGCTTAAACCAGTTTTCCACCTAATCAACTGTGGTTGTGGCACCAATATCTTCTTTTGTTTTAGCATTGCAGGGAATGCAGATATGTCCATCTCTATCAAGAAATGTCATCTGACCAGATGAAATTCAAAAGTTTCAATTGCCTTTTTTACTGCCAGTATTTCTTTGAAGGTAAAGTGATAATGTGTTTCGACTTCCTTGAATTTACCACTCTGATATTCGCAGATGGTGCGGTTTTTGCTTTCATCAAGTAAGACGGCTCCCCAATAGCTATAACTGGCATTTGTTTGAAGTATTCGCCTACCATCAGTAGTAGGGATTTGGAAAGCTGGAAGATTAGTAGACAACTGTTTTAGATTGTTGACTGCATCAGTGTGCAAATTGGACCATAGTAGGGGAGTTTTTTAAAGTAATTGAGATAAGATGGATCGGTATTAGGCTATGTTTGGAATAAAATCTTTCATATAATTAACCAAGCCTAAAAACTGTTGAAGCTGTTTGGTCATGTATGGCCTATCAGGAAATTATTAGATTTTAGTAGTAATATGGGGCTAAAGACATATTTGGCCATCTCTGATGATTAATCTAAGAAAATCGATAGAGGATTGGGCTATGGCCATCCTTTTTTGTGAAAGCATATTCCATATTTTTTGACTAGATCATGGAATTGGCGTAAGAGAGTTAGATATTCATCGGAGCTAGTAAAGAACAGCAGGATATCAAATAGAGATGTTATGAGTAGCTATTGTTAAGAGATAGAAAGGCAAAATAGGGATTTATGCAAATTTTGAAAGAATGTGTGGAATTTTGAGTATACGATGATATAACATTATGTAAATATACTTTTGGTAATTAAGTGAAGTAATTAACCATAATTAATCTTTAATTATTATGTAATGAGATCATATTCGGTTTAGATAAGCTTGTAGCTACTAATAACGGAAATCACACTGATCATAGTCAAATGATTTGTGACAGCAGGAGGATGGATATTATTTTTTAAAAATTTTAAAAGATATATGTATTATATAATTAGTGCATTACGTGAAAAAATTATATTGCTCTCATGAAAAAAAGAAATCATTTTTAGAAGATATTTTTTTTTAATTTTTAATGAGGGTTTTATGCTAGACTATTAGATAATATAGATTATAAATATAAATTCAATTAAGTTCACGTAATTCGGGGAAACTCTGCTTCTTCTATCAATGAAAGATATAATTAATATTATTTATTATTAGGTTTGTAGTTTTTTATCATTCCATTATTTATTATTCTAATTCTAATTTTTTCCTAAAACTATTAACTAAGCTCACGAAATACTTTACGCATTCATTTTATTATTGCCATGAAAATATTCAAAAATATTTACTAGTTTTGAATTTGGATATTATGACTTCAAAAATTTCAATAAATAACTACCGATCATTGATAAAGACGATATTTTCAAATTATCACTTTAATTATTATCATAAAATTAGGTAAATTTATGCATTAAAAAGCCAAAGTCAGCGACAAAATCTTACTTTCCATTAAAAAGAACTTTAGAAAATATTACAATATTTCAATTCTAAATCCATCGCTATAATTAAATATTGTAGAAAAAATTACTCAAATACTCATTCTTATATTATGTTTGAATTTGGAAATTGAAATTAGTAATTCAATTATTAAAAAATTAAGTACTATAAGTTAAAATATTTTATTTGATAATAATTAAATAAAGCTTGTAAATTATTTGATGAACTTAAATTATTAAATTTTAAATTCAATTAAAATAAGAGTCATCTTACAAAATTCATATTTACTCTTGAAACAATTATCATTTTTCATTCACGAAAGTTATATAAAATTATTCTTTTTTAAATGCAAAATTTAAAAATTCTTAATAATTTGTAAATATTTCATCTAAACACAAGAAAATTTAAAAATTCACTAAATGCGATGTATTGCCATCGGCAAGGACCAAACCCATCGGGCAATCCAGAGGCGAGCTTTGCTTTTTCACTACTACTGGAAAGGCCCTTTAAAATGACTTGAGATGAAAATAAATAAAAATTCATATAGAATAGAATGTCATTTTTTTTTTCTAAATACAAATCTTTTAGAAGTTGAAAGTAACAAATTTCTTATTAAGGTAGTTTTTGTGTCCAACAGTGAATTCAATTTTTCATTAGTTCCAACTTCCTAGTTAGTCCTCACTTCTTGTGTTTGTAATCTTGACCTAACGCTGCCCTGGGCCAGGGGCAGTTAGGCTTAGGCACTTCATAGTACACGTGGATAATAATTGGGGAGTCAGAATTTTTCACTTAACAAAGTTGAGCATCAAAATTTTTATAAAATATGCACGATTTTTAAATTTTTGAAGAAATTAATCTAATATTACTATATATAAAAACTAGTTAATGACCCGTGCAACACACGGATATTATAATTATTATATAAAAAAAATAAACATTTATAAAAAAAATATCTTCAGATAACCTTAAGTAGTAATTTTATATAAAAATAAAAAACATCATTCTAAAAACAAACCGAGTAATATAATTATAGTAACTGTAATTTCTCATTGTATATCTCCATGTCACATAATAGACATTGATAAGAATTTTTATACAAAACCTTATTAGATATTATGAGTTCTATATATTACTATTTATTATTTCACTATATTAAATATAGCAAGCACATTATGCCTGCATTCAATTAAAAAAAAATTTAAGGAAGAAAAATATCCTCTTCAAGATGCCACACAACTATTAAAAAATAAATTGTAAGAATCAACTGTGGGAGATTCTAATGGTAATAATTGTAATTATTTTGTGTAATACTATACTGAGATAAGTTAAGATCGAATATTAAATAAATAAATTATTTTTCATTCAAATGTAATACTTTGTAATTATATTTTATAGAAATTTTTTTTTATGAAATTGACGAACCTAAAATTAAAGGAAATTTGAATAATCAAGTCAGCATCGTAGAGAGAGAAATTTACCCGCGATAGTCGCCCCATGAAGCTACTTTACACTACCATTTGACAATGGAAGCTTTTGCATCAAATCAGAAATAAGCTTCGGTCGCTATGGATAATGCTTAGCTTGCATCAAACCTACGACAACCAACCAACCGTATTTATTTTTGAGTAATTCTATGACGAGCTTATTTTTACCATCAAATTATTTATTTTTAATATATTAATATTAATATTTTTTATTTTAATTTATTAACATCGACATTTAAAAAAGTAATTTAATAATAAAAATATTCAATTTTCTAATAAATTAATCCACCTGTAAAATTACTTTTTATTATTTTTAAAACCTAGAGGGCATACCGCATACGTTTCAATTAGCTAACGTCGTTAACCGTGTTGCAAGAGACGCAACAATTTAATGGTTGCGCAAGAGAAACCTCCTAGACATAAACTCATTTAAATTACCGTAGTTTTATATATAAATACAAAACATATATTGTAAATGGGATATAAAATAATATAATATTATTTATTTTTATTATAATAGTAACAATTAGATATAATAAATTTTTACTTAAAGGGAAAAAAAAAGGAAACATTTGATGGGAAAAGCTTCCCAAAGGAGAAACCAGGTAGCATCATAAAATTTTTTATTGAAGGATAATACCAAATCTCTTGAAATAAGCATTCTGAATTGGTTCCGAAGATAATATCATGCGTGCAATAAGAGGAATTCTTAGAAGTCCACCTCCTGTGTTTTATGCAATAGCCTGAATTTTAAATCCTTCCTTGATTGTCCAATAAATGCAATGTGTAATTCGGAATAATATATTCAAGACCCATTTTTAAAAAGACTTCAAGTCCAATTAGGGAAGGTAGTTTTAATTTCCATTGCATTAAAATTTAGATATTATAATTTTCAACACATACAAGTCCCATGAAATTGACAATTACCTTTGCTCCATTTATTAAGAATAAAAACATGTATTATAACTAAAATATACAAATATTTCCCTTATAATCAAGACACTTTCATATAGGGCATTTTTTTATAGATAAATCGATTGATTAAAGAACAATCAGGGAACTTTATATATATTAGATTGATGGATTGATAGACAGACTAACATAAAAAATAAAATGTGTTAAGCCAGGTGCCAACTTCTACAGTAATTCTTAAAAGTTTAATATAGGTGTCCACCTATCATAGAAATTCAAGCACAAATGTTGAACATCTAGAAACTGTTAAACACGTATCGTTTTTTTTTATTGTCTTTGAACTTTGCATGCTTCCAAAATCGGGGTGGATAACACCAAGGGTCAAAAAGGCTATTGATGAAAGGATTACAATTCTGAGCACCATTAGGGTACTCATTGTATGTCATGCAAGCCATGTGTAAGCAAACAACATGCCATACAAAAATTTCAAACACACCAATTATCAATAGCCGTTAATCACGTGTAGCTCAGAAAGCAGGTCAAAGACAAGATTTTTCGTTACAGCTATTTGCTTTTATAATTTCCATATGCTCTTCCAATAACGGCATTCTAATACTAAACTGTCATTCTAAGAATCAGAGCCAAAATACTGATTATAGATTGATGCCCAAGCCTTGGCCATCATCACATGAACACTATGTATGTAATATTGCAACCTTTACCAACTCATTCAGCTTCAAGTTCCGCACCAAACTGCTCCAATCGCAAGGCATCTTCATCCAGGTCTCGGACTGCAGCATGGTTAATTAGACCATCATCCTCACTGGCATGTATTAGTCTACCACCAAACCTGAATCAATGAGAAAACATGATTGGAATTTGTATTCAATTAGCCAATAAATGTGATTTAACAGTAAGCGAACTAATATACAATGGAGAGGTAACATAAGAAACCAGAAACCAAAAATGAGAAAAATAAAACAGGAGGAGGACATTGCAACTCCAACAAATAAGTGTAACTTCCCACCACCCCAAGTGGACTTTAAATCATGCCCCTAGTGGCAAAAGGTTCACAAATTGACGAAAGAGCCAAGAGTTTGATAGTTACTTTCAGGCCTTGCATATCAAAAATCAATTAATTGGTTTTTATAAATAAATTATCTATATCAAATATTTAATACATTTTAATACAAAAGAAAATTCTCTAGGATTTTGCAAGCATGGGACAAAAAAAAGTATGCAAAATTATCCATGATGCCAAGTTCCTCGACAGAATAAGAATTTAAAATTTCACACAAGCACTATGGACTGACCTGTTGAATTTGTAAAGTGCATCGGAATTGGGACAAATTAGAAGATGATTTATCAAAAGTTGCCAGTAAATGGTTTCTAGCAAACCAGGAGAAAGAGAAGCAGAGGAAGAAAGCAGACAGACTAAAATTGCAGCAACAGACCATAAAAGCTGATGTCTATCCTATGAAGAAAGTTCGAAGATTAACCTTGAACCTTCACTTACAGTAGAAGTTCAGCCTCAGAAATTGAAAACACACCTTTTCTATTATTTTGTTTCAAATTTATATTGGATACATAGATAGTGCTTTGCTTGGCGGGTGTACCCAAGCAACCTAGACGTATTCAGCTCACCTCATCACATATGGGGAGGACCCAGGAGGCTTTTAAACACGTCTTGCTAGCATAGAACAAGCAAGTGCATGGCATAAATAATGCCATAAAGTAGAAAATATCTTTTAATGGTCATGTTACTCTCACATCCTATTCCTCTTTCACTCTCACATCTTCTCAAAAAATTAAAAGACCTCATTGTGGACTCCACACCCTCTAATCCTACATCCGTTTTGGTGTTGGGAGCATCTTTTAATGTACAAGTGATTTGTCATAAAATTTGACAATTTCAATCCAAAATCATCCCTCTGCCTATCAATTTTTCCACTTTTAACAGACCCACTCAGATCTGGCAACAACGGCTAACCTTTTAACCCCTCCAATCCCCAATTTCAAGAGAAATGATTTGCTCATGAGTCAGTACATCAGGTGTTCAAACATGAAAGAATCACAAGAACACCACAGACCATGCAATTTCATCGTAACCTCATTTCCATTAATTTTCTTCGAAATGAGCTAAAATGTATATGTAAATGCTCAACTAAAATGTATTCATGTCCTATAGCTACACCATATCATATTTTAAATTCAGTATATTATGATAAAATTTCACTCTTGTCAGTTATAAAAAGGAGCAAATAGGACCTTATCTCTAACTTTAAGAAGATACTCAAAGTTAGGGGAAAAAAATAAGCAGTAGCAGAAGAATCCATGTGACACCTTAACTTTAAAAAAAAATTGATATTCATCCCAATCAACACGACATTGAATATATGTATGCAGTAATATAAATTGTTTCTCATTTTGATCGTACCATCTAAGTTTCTACAGGTCTTTTTATTAAATTTCACTTTTTGGTATTTTCTTTCTCATTTTGGTCATACCATATTAGAATATCTTATTGTTGGTAAACATGATAGATTAGCAGTACTAAAATTAATGTATTAACCATGATGCTAAATATTATATGTCATAGTAAGTTTTACATATATAAGTTCAATAGAAATGTGAGCTCCAAACCTTGTAAGAGCTTAATCAGCTTCTCATTAAGTGGACATTTCTACTACAACAATATTAGAGACTGGTTGTAGTCAAAGTAAATTTTAGGCACATAACTCTGCCATTTAATACAAAATTCCTTAGTAATCACAAACACTTTTAGAGTAAAAAATATGAGGAGAACAACTTACACAAATAACCCCATAAACTTTAAAGGAGATGGTCAGCAGAAGTAAATCTTTCTGCATCTTTCATCAAGTTCTCTATTGCTGATTTGCCGAGCTTGCTTTTTGTGTACAAAGAATCACAAGATCAAAATCTAAAATCACTTAAAGAATTCAAGAGTGGATAAATCAAATTAGAGAGCAATGGAAGGTAAGTAATATAAAAGATTTAAATACTCCTTCCAATTTGAGTTGCTGCCAGAAAGTACAAAAAATGCCATCACACATATAGGGCACCCACTAACAGTAAGTTCTACATCCCTTAAGTTTGATAGAAATGTGAGGTTTGACTTTTGGTAAGAGCTTAATCACATTGTTACTATCCAATCTGCAACGTTATCACTCTTGATTATATATATATATATATATATACTTTTAGATTGTATATGTTGCCAAAAAAAGTAAGGAACCAAAGAATCTTAATCAAAAATTATAATCAAAATAATATAGTAGAGATAAGTTAAATTATTACCTAATGCAAATTTTGAAAGACTTCCTTGTAAACAATGTTGTTTATTTTCATTGACACTTGATTATATCTATCATGGATTAGAATTTTTAATCCACTCCTGCTTGTCACTCTTGAAATAGCAACATATAGTTATCCATGACTGAAAATTGGATTACGCAAGTATAAACTAACAAATGAGAGAGATTGCCCTTAACTTTTGTTGATGGTCATAGCATATGAGACAATTATAGGGTATTGTCTTCTTTGCAATTTGAATGGCCACTTTGATTCTGAAGGGGATAGATTCATTCTTGGGATGAAAACTTTTTCGCTAAAATGACTTCCAGTTAAAACTTTTGTACCAATCATATGATTACCTAATTCAGTCATAATCAACCTAGTTCTATTGCATAGATCGGCTGATTGATCAATATTCCTAAGCAATATGATTGGAATGCTAACCTTTAAGGTAATTTTGTGATAAGGCAAACCTAAGCAATTTAAACCATTTAGAACTTCAAGGGTGTATAAATTTTCCTGAACATCTGTGTTGAAACTTGCTTTACAAACTGAATCACTACTTAAATAAGTTTTCTCCTCACTAGGAATTTTTGATACGATGAACTCATTCAGCTCATTCACAATGTCAAGTGTTAGTGTCAATATTGCTCTATCTTTCAAGAAATGAGGATTAGTGTAGTCTTCTTCTAGTGAAGGATATATGCTATTTACCATTGCTTGAAGTGGATCCTCAAATTCAGTTATCAAAAGATCCTTTGAAATATCTACTTCAGCTTCTCCATCATTTGATTCTCCAAGCTTTCGATCCCCAACTTTTAAAATCCATTTAGCAAATTCCTTTAACTCATTTATGCCTGATGTTGGAAGATTTGATTGCAATCTTATATTCTTTGACAAAGTTAGCACTTTACAATGCTTCCACAAATAACATAAGTTGATAGTTGCATGGACTATATCAAATCTATGACCCCCTGGAATTACTGGTAATATTTGCCTAAAATTTCCAGTAAAGACAATAGATTTCCTACCAAATGGTAACTTACAACTTCTAAGAATATCTAGCTACATAATATCTCTTAAAGTTCTATCAAGAGCTTCAAAACAAAGTTTATGAACCATCGGAGCTTCATCCCATATGATCAGTTTACATTTTCGCAATAATTCTGCAAGTTCACTCCTTTGTTTGATATTACAAGTTGTATCTTCTGTTATGTTCAATGGAATACAAAAGCGGGAGTGTGCAGTTCCACACCAGGAAGAAGTAATGATGCAATTCCACTTGATGCAACTGCAAGGATAATTTCCCCTTGACATCTCAAAGCAGAGGTTAGAGTTCTCCAGAAGAAGGTTTTACCTGTTCCACCATATCCATAAGCAAAGAAAACACCACCTCCTTTGCCATTAATAGAATTGATGATTGTTTGGAATACAGATCTTTGTTCTTCAATCATTAATGCAAGTGATCTTTCAAATTCGATTCTCAATTCAACTCGATCATAGTTTAACTTTTCAGCAACTAATTTATTTTCCATACTTTGAAAGTCATCTTTTGGAACTGGCATTGGAGGATAATCTATCAAGGATTTCCCCTCATGCAATGCATACATCTTTATTTCTTCCTCAGTGAGAATTAAATATGATAATAAAAAAGAAAATTCAAATAAGTTGAGTTAAGAATTAAACATTGTATTGCTAATAAAAACTTAAAATAAAGTGTATTAATAAATTAGTAATAACTAACAGTAAATGTTAATTTCTTACAAAATAAACTATTGAAATGTAAGTAAAGTCTCAAGAGATGTTCTAATCTTTATTCAACATTCTTTTTCGTAGTAGATATTGAATATCCTCAGAAAGAATTCTCCAAGTTTCTTGCCATACATACTCTGGGTGGGAAACACTACTTGATAGTAGTATTCTGACAAATAATTTTCTTAAGCACTCTCCACTACCCCAAACAGAGACTTCTTTGATTGCTTTAATAAATTCACTATCATCATCAAGAAGTCCTAAAGAGTAGCATGCTTCCTGAAAATTTTTGTGCAAAATACCATTGATAGTAAGTATAGCATCATAAGTAGATAGACCTCGAACTTTTGTGAGCAACATTCTTAGATAATATCTTTCACCACTAAATGGTGAAATAATGTAATCTACCAATTGCAAATCCACGTTTTCGTGGGTACCACTTACGATCTTCAAGATTACAAATTTTAATGGAAATTCAGCATAAGTTAATTTTCTTACTTCAAGATATGTTTTATTTGCTCCCATCCATGCAATAAACATGCTTTGAGCAACAAAGGCCTTTTTCAACACAGCATCAATGTTAGCACCATCTTCATAATATACATATTGCTCATTTGGAAGATGAAAGTGTAATATTTCCACAGGTGGCCATCTGTAGTGAATATCATATGCAAAAATGCGCCAAGCAGCTTCACAGGGAGAGATATAGCGACAATCCAAATGAGCTTTAATCTCATCAACTTGCTGATTGTCATTGTTATTCTTGCCCACTTGATAAATAGTAGCAGTTGTCCGATCATGACCCTTATTGATATACTTGAATAGATACTTGATAGATCTTGATTGATTGCATGCTTCAACATTAATATGTGCGTCATATTTCATCAATAAATCAGCATTATATGGAACAACAAATCTGTTATAAAGAGAAATTCCATTCTTGCAAATTGTTCTACCATCATCTCTTCTTTAATAAATTGGATACCCTTCTTCATTCATTATAGTGGAATTGACAAACTTCTTAGGAAAGAATTTTGAACACTTTCCATTTTTCATGCATGGAGATTTAGGATTAGTATGACCACATGGTCCATGCATCATGAAGTTCGTCACTATTTGATACAATTGAGGGTGTTGTTCTCTGTTAGGTATTTATGCACAAACAACTCCATCAACGTCAACAGGAGAAACAAACTTATGTTCTACCTTCAAGAACACAAGTATATGAACATGCGGCAAGCCTCTTTTTTTAAATTCAACAGTTCGAACAATTACGCCAATAAAATTTTCAAAATTAGCACATTCCCATCATAGAAAATATAATTATATAATTATAATAAAAATTAATATATTAAATTGACAAATTGTTGATGACAAATATCAATAATTTTGACACTAACTCATACCTGCCTTATATTTATCAAAGAAAACTCCCTTTTTCAAATCCTTCATAAGATGTGTCTATTTCATGTTAAAAACTCTAGAAAGCACTTGAGGACAATCTTGCAATTGTAAGCCTAACTTTTTAATAATTCTTGTAATCTCTAGCCAATTTGGATTATATGTGAAAGTTATGAACAAATTTGGAAATCTAACCTAGTTACAAATTGCCATAGCATCATGGTAATTCTGCATCATATATCTTGGTCCTCCTATGAAACTGGATGGTAAGATTATACGCTTTCCACATGAATGTCTATCATGTTCACCTTTAAGTAGTGCATCTTGTAAACCACAATATAACTTAACTCTTAATGTTTTCTAATTATATCTCACAAATGATAATCGTTGGGCCTCAATCATTGTATAAGCATCCACAATATACTGTTGTAGCAAACGCCTTGATAACAAAAGAATAGAAGATTGGTTCTACCGAAATTGTAACATATAAGCAAAGTATTCCCTCAATGACACATTGTGCTCTCTCTTTGTATTAACACCAAGAATAGGAACATGTTGAATCTCATTATAATAACCATCATGTCTTGTAGCATACAATAATGGATATTGTAGTGGAAGATATAATGGGTGAAGTTCATTAATACGCTGTAAAAAGCCACTTTTTGTTTCAATAATAATGTCTCTATCTTCATTCAAATCCTCAATATCACCAACAATTAGCATTGCTACCTCTGATGAAGAAGGTAAGTTGTATATTCTTGAACTTAATTCCCTATTTCTTACTAACCTTAATTTCACTTCTGCTCCTTTTACAGCTTCAAAGCGATCTCTTACCATGCGAAATTTTTTTACAAGTGGGCTATGAACATCAAACATTTCCTTCAGCTTTTGCACAACTTCAGCATTAATAGAATCATTATTATCAATAGACCTACATAAATGTAAAAATTAACAGCATTTGAATTTCAGCATCAATAGTATGAATATTTTAAATGGAATACACATTAGTAGTAATATAACAATATGCCTCACAACATTCATTCTATTATGAATTTCATTTTCAATGTCATAAACATACAGCTGTGCAAACTTAAATGGTGCTCCATTAAGAGGTAGAAGACTTCCAATTAAATGATGATTTTGACCATTCAATCTAAATATGTGCGGTGCACCACCACAATTAACAGATCGATCATTTTTTCCTCCTATTGAAGTGAAAGAGAATATCATATTATATGTACGAATGTTGTCTCTAAATTTTCTTGCAGAAGGAGAATTATCAAACATTAACGATCTGAGATATGGAGGTGGTCCATGAAGTTGTTCCAACTTGATATTTCCCATGGAGCAACACAAATTAAAGCAAGGATTTGAATTATCTCTATATCTCCTAATCCACTCATCAAACCATAATAATGCACCACAGTACTTGCAAACACATTTAGGATCACTAACATCCAAATAGCCTAAGAAAAAAATTCAAATTAATTCAATAAGAAGTAAAATAAAAAAGTGTGGTGGTAAAAATGTGACAATTGAAACATGTTTTGGGAATGCACATAATTTTAAGGGTTTGTCACAAAGTTATGTAGCTATGTTCTAATAATTGAACAATTCAAAAGCGTCATTTCAAAGTTAAAGTAAAGCACACATTTCAAAATAAAATAAAATGACATGAATATTACTTAATGATGAAAGAAACTCATGCCCACCAACATCATCAATATGATTGTATGAGTCATTATGGTGCTGAATTGACTCAGGAAAGTGTTGCACAAGATACTCATTTAAAATTGAAAGCTTTCTGCATTTTGTACCATTTCTGGGTCTCTCAGAATTGATACTAAACATTGCTGTAGATGAAGAACTCCTGCCATCTAATAAATTCCTTGAACTTGTATTACATTGAATAGTTGCATTTGTATTGACACAGTTGAATTTTGCTAATAAATTTTGTGCCAATTTAGAGGCATCACGGAGCACTGCTTTTTGCTTAAGATGTCTAGATGATGTAGATGCAAAATTTTGCAATCTAATAGAACACCATGCAGAACTTGAAGTGTGTACCAGATTGGGAGAATTATTTTCACCTATGGAACAAATAGGATAAATCAATAAACATGATATGAGAATTATTCAATTATTAGAAGATCATTACATAAGTTAGAGACAAACCCTCTATATTGTTTATATTCCTAAAACATGTATCAATTGTCACATTTTCACCATCGAACCTTTTTCTTTTACTTCTGGAAATGCATGCATTTTTACATGGCTGGGTAGCATAAACTACAGATTGACAGTTTATATTAGTTAGAATAATAAGATTACTTATGTTGTTTTGATAAAAATAAAATATAGTAAGTAGTGAAATAGGTAATAACCATTGCTTTCAATCGGAGGAAGTCTTGAACATAAATCTTCACTACGATTATTCAATTCTGACAATGGTGTTCTTGCACAACATATTGTCTGTGCTTCAGAATTTAGAACTTTTCCTACACATAAAACAGGAGATTAATTTTTAATAATAATGGCTAACTTGTATTGATAACATCTAACATAATGATTTCACATATTTAACTCATAAGTAAATCTTTAAAAGTCAAAATTATAGCAAATATAGTAATTAAATCACTCAATAATTGGAGGAGTTAAAATTAGATAATAAAATAAATTAGAACTAGGTTCTCAATAATGCAGTAATATAAGCTCTTGTTGTGTGCTAAGGCTCACCTTTGCATTCTTTTTTAGACTTGATGATCAAATTCCTTCGAATCCTTGCTTGTTTATATTCTTCCTTGCAGTTGGAGTTCATGCCTGCATATACTTTATAATTTCAATACCTTTCACATATAATAAACATTGTTCTAAAAGGCAAATTATTACTTAGTCTCCACAAGGTTCATAATAAACACTTCTGTAAAATATCAATGACCAATTGACAAACTAAACAGATGCCAGCCTTATCAAGCAAATGACACAGCCATTGTTGCAAAATCAAATCACTAACATGAGAAATGGCACAATGCTATCAAACTATTCCATGAATTTTGTTTTACTCTTTCATATGGATGAATCATATATTTCTTAGCTTGTAATTATATCCATTTTTTTGTAAATTGAAATATTTCAATAAATGATATGCCAAACATAATTTATTGTACCAACAAAAAGAAAATTACAAAGATATTTAAGAATAATATTAATTACACTTTGCTATCTAAGCAATATATGATAGTGAAGTTAAAAATTGAAGTTCACGTGTGATGATCGTATGTCAAGATAGCTTAGGCTCTATTTTCTATTGATGTGAACTTCTGTTGATCCCACTTGAGGCTGGATAATCTATATATTAGAAGATAAAGTAAAGACAAATTGACAAAGTGGACCAAGACATGACGCAAAGTTGGTGATGCTCCCATCCTAGCTTTGCATCAGAACCATTTTTTCTGTCTAGAATACCTATAGCATGTAACTATAAAGTAAGTATAATTAATTAGTCCATGTTTACCTTCCTATAAACTATGTGCCTCGAAACTATGTAAATGAAAACTCTATGAAACTCAGTAACATGTGGGTCATGTATTCCAAATGATCATCTTATAAAACTAAAAAAGAGAAGGAGCCTCGAAAAATAATGCCTTTACTGTAGTTTAAAATTGGAATGCATTATGAACCTAAAAAGGCTAACCTGCCACCAACTAATATAATGAATACAGATGTTTTTGAATATCCTGTTCCTTATTGATAAGACAATGAATTTGCAATTACCTGCAATGCAATCAGAGCAATGACATAGGCACTTGCAAATGAATCATTAGTAGGGTTGCCACTGCAGGAAACGACCTGTAAAGTACATCATACCAGCATTTTAGAACATGTTTAAAAATATAAATGTTGTTACATTCATAAATTTCAAAATGCTCATTTCAAAAAATCATTCTTGAAACTTCATTCCTATTTGATCAATAACAAACATCATACCATAAAGAAAATGCCCTGGTGAGGTAAGAATTTGCATTTTGTAGGGCTCAAAGCAGAATAGTTTTACACAGGCTAATTAGAATATCATGTAGTTTTTCCCTTTTGATATTTGTTCACTTTAAAATCAAATAAAGTGAAAAAATAAAAGCAGTGAATCTCTACAAGGGAATGGAGAATAATATTGTGTTACCTTTCTAACAAATGCTTCAAAGCTAATTAATTGATGACATTGATGATCATTTAAAAGCTTAATAAGGTCGCTTGCCGTAGACCTGTAAAATGTGTAGAAATTAAAACTTGTTTATTATATTGATGTTGTAATTGTTCTATTAAAATAAAGTTATGGCTTCTGGAGTTCCATCATTCCACACAAAAATCCTCATTAAAATCTATTTCATACAGAAGTTTGCACTTTTTTCAACCATAATGGAAAATCATCACTTACATTAAAAACAATTTCGTACCACATTGCACATATTCTCCTTGGTTAAAGCCATGTAAAAAGAAAAAAAGATACCTTATAGATTAAATGCACCATTAGCACCTTCTAAAGCTAAAGTACCAGTTTTTACTCAAGCTCCCTTTTAAAGTGTCAAGCTATCCTCAAGCAACCTAGGTTACCACAATTCTTACTAGCTAAATAGAAAGAAGCATAACTCAATTAGTTTTTGGCAAAATTAGAATGGCTTGATCACACATATATAAAAGTATATTCAATTCAAATGTTATACTAAAGGCTGTGGAAGTAATCAAATGATGATAATAGTTTCCTTTTGAAAAAAAATATAAATCATATATGTTCAGTGACAGGGATAACATTTACTAAATTAATATGAATATTTTCCCTTAATAGGAGAAAAAAATAATAAGTACTAGCTACAAAATTCAAATGTTAGAGCAATAGTTGTTTATCAAATAATGAATATTGAGTCAATAGCACTTATGTTAGATAATAGCAGAAACCCCTTCATTCAAAATCATAATTTAAATATTACTTATATATACTTTAAGCTTATTAAACCAAGATCTCAATTCTACATGCATTGTTCAAACCATCTAAACAACATCAAAATACCCAAAAGTCCTAAAATTTGCCACCATGTAATATAAATATGAATTTCTAATCCTATCATTTTCTTAGAATTCCCCTTCCATTCCTCTTCTTATTCATACTTTATATAGAAATTAATGCTTAACATTCACCAAATTAATGAAATGAAATATCTTTTCATAGGCTGAACTATCCAAATTAGTTTCTTCAATATTTATATACTTCTTTAAGCAATAAACAGAAAAAGAGAATAAGAAAATATATACCATAAAATCACTAACCAGCTCACTTTAATAACAACACAAAACTAAATAAATACTCAAAACCAAAGGTTAGGACTAGAAAAACAGGTCACTCTTATAACAAAAGAAAAGACTAAGATTGGAAGATCACCCAGAAGAATAATGCACATTTTAAAAATAATACACAGAAAAGCAAGAGCAGAGCATAAAGAATAGAATAATTGTAAGAGGTTGCAACACACAGAAAAGTAAGAAACCAATCAGACGGTAGTGTGAAAGCACTATTCATGACCCCTAGTAGAGTGCAAAAATGAGTAGCTCAAATAAAAAGTCCTCAACACAAAGAGAAAGCAAAATGATCAAATAGTGTACACTAACCTTTTGACAGCACTATCACAAGTGATGAATAAAGGCGATTTGACCGAAATATTGTTCGTACAAAAAGTAATTTCTCAAATGCTGCGCCGTAAAAAACTATTTACCAAAACACTTTTTTTTAATACTTTCTAAATCACGGCCCTTGGCAGGCCGTGATTCAAATTTATTTTTTTTATTTTTTTTAATCACGAGTAAATCATGGACGGCGCATTTTCCACTTCTTTTTCGTTTGACTCCACGTGTCCGTATTCTTTCCGACGTCTTATCTTAGTAGAGCTTTCAGCTTTTGTCCGTTTCACTTCACGCTAAGCATTCAGTACCGCTTTTGTTTATTTGCGATAATTTTATCAGGGTGCATACATTTACCACATTATATTTTAGATTTTTTTATACTAATTAACTAATGCTCTAAATTATAATAAAAAAATATTAAAAATTTATATTTTACAATATTTTAATTCTTGTTTAAAAATAAAAAAATTACATCATTAGATAAAATATTTAATTAATTATAAAAATTAATGAATGTTAAAGTGATAAAAAGAATTGCATCATTAAATAAAATATTTAATTAATTATGAAAATTAATGTATGTTAAATTTAGATAAAAAATCACACCATTAGATAAAATATTTAATTATGAAATATATGATAAATTAATTCAATTGTATAATAACAAGAAAATAAATTGTAGTAAAATTATATTATTTAATATATTGTGACTTTGAACTTTAAAAAATAAGAATGAATAATATATATATATATATATATATATATATATATATATATATATATATATATGTGTATATAATATATTAGATGAAATGAGAAAAAATAATATGTGGATTAAAAATTATTGAAAAAATCCTAATTGAAATATTTTTATTTTAAAATAATATTTAAAAAATATTAACAATAAAAAGGAATAAAATTTGAATAAATAAAATTTAATTTAATGTTACTTGTTAGTCTTAAGAATAAAATACACAATTAATTAATTTTATTAATAATTTTAATATTAAAATTTTAATTTACTTAGAATACTTATATAAAATATCTAAATATTCCTCGCAGGTGTGATAGTCTAATAAAGATTTAATTATAGACATTTTAAATTTTAGTGTGATAGTTTCTATTGAAGATTTTAATTAATAATTAATTATTTAATTTACTATCTAAATATTGTATAATATATATAACTACTAAAAAATCAATGGAACAATTAAAATCTCAATAAATATAAATTTTAGCTGATTCTTTCATAGTTTTATTCTGGGAAAGATTTAAATTGTAAAATTAAATCCTTGAAAAATATTTTATCAATGGGTGATGTATATATCCATTAAAAAATTTTTAACAAATTTTGACCAATATACATAATGCAGAAAATCATTTTCCCCACACATTGCGCCGCTAAAACATATTCCGTAAATGCCTAATAATTTTTTTATTAAAATATTTTTATTAGTTACGGAAGGGAGGTTCCAAGGCCAAAGTGGTCCGTGACCCTTTTTTATTTTCTTTTTAATTTTTTACCCCATGACTTTTTTCTTTTTTAATTTTTTCGTGGTTATGTTGTAATATTTTTTTTAACATATAAATAATTTTTATTAACTTCAAAATACTGAAATAATGTAGTCAATATTTAATAATAATATTATGATATCATTAATAAAAATAAAAATAGTATAATAGTTATTATTTATTTAATATCTAATAATACTATTATTATTTAAATACTAATTGATTACATAATAAATATTTTAAAAAAATAAGGTTATTACTTCTTTAATAATAAAAAATTAATAATTTTCTAGTCGAAGTATTTATCATTACTCTATGAATGTTAATCTATTTTAAAAGTTTATTTGTAGAATCAGATTAAAAGAATAATTAAGTAAAATATTATCATGTTATTAATATAATTTAGTAGCAGAATAATATTAATTTTTTGTTATGTTAACAAGTTTTTAACGGTATTACAGTTACTATTAAAATGGCAATTGTTTATTATTTAGTAATATTGAACTAATATTATTAATTATTAGTAACTTGGAAAAATTTTAATATTAAAAATGGTAGCTATTAAAAATATTCCAACATTATCAACATAAGTTAATATATTATAATATTTATTATTTATTTAATATGTAAGAGCATTATTTATTTATTAAATAAATATAAGTATTACTATTGGTGTGCAATAATAATTATTAGATTGGTTTGAGTTAATGGATAAGTGTGGAGATAATATTTAATTTGTGTAGTTTATTTACAAATTTGAACATTATGATAAATGAAAAATGAGACAGAATTAATTCTGGATAGAAGATTGAATGAATGAATGAATTAAATTATTAAATTAGCTACAAAAATTTTGTACATTAATAAAATAATCAGCTATCAAAGTAATGACTCCCAGTCCCACATCGAGGGCGTCGCCTCGCTCGTCGCGGTCGCTGAACAAGGGATTGCTGCTGTTCATCTCCATCGTCACCCTCATCGGAGTCTGTTTGAGTGGAATTGGCATGACCCGTGGTAAATGGAATAGGATTTTATGGGGTAGAAAACCCTTGTTGCTGATGCGATGTGGATCCACTGGCGTACTCAGATGTAAATGCAAGCGGCTCAGATAAAAACGCCAGTCAGAGAACCCGGGACTCGTTGATGTGGGGCTGATGGCGATGGCGTGAAGAACGATGATGGGCCAACATCTCCACCTGCCATGAAATGTAACGAGGGATGTATGTAGATGGACCTGGACCTCCTGCATTGGGCTGCATCTAGTGAGGGGCGTAGCCGGAGGGGACATCCGCCGATGGCATCGATCGATGACCATAATGTGCTCTGTCATCGTCATCATCAAGTCCAAGCAAAATGGGATCCCTAAAAGACATAAAGTCATGGGCCCTCCTACCACGCCTAGGCTCAGGGATGGGTGGTCTCGATAATTCGTCTGCAGGAAGAGCTGGTTGAGAAGCTGTCATGTCTCGATGCTCACCCAATGCACGCAGGATGCGATCACAATCTCGGTCCACTGTCTCTCTGAATTGGTTGTACCCGAGAGTTGGAGGATCCTCGACGCTCAGCGTGCGTAGTTTCTCAGCAACGTCGGCCTACATGATAAATAAAAATAATTACAGTGTGTCAATTTATATTATAATATTTTGAAGAAGTTATAAATCATATTATGAAGGACGAATGAATACCACAAATCCTGGACCACCGCTAGCTGGATGAATCCATCGTCTCGTGTGTGTCCAATACCATGACATGTAGCCCGAGCCACGATGAAGAGCATTAGTCTCCATCTCAGTCAATGAAAGTGTGGCTCGCCATGCATCCCAAGCACTAATGTAGACCATGTGTTCTTGCCGCCAATCCTTCGATGTTTTTCCTCGAAGTTGTAAGGTATAACAAGAACCAAGATTGAATGGTTCCTGTGGGATTGGTTGCCACCCACCAAACTGGCAAAGAACACGATCTGCATGGTGCCATTCTACGATGTGGAAGCATATGATTGGGACTGAAACCAACCATATATCAGGTGAGATGAGGTAATACTCAGGCACAAGCTGTTGGACACTATCCAAATCATAAGGCCGCCAAATAATCTGCACTAAGTAAATGAAAAATAAATAAGCATGTAACTACACATGAGACAGTCAATTTAGATACAACAAAGCAAGCCATAATTAACCTCTTCAGCCTTCATCTGATCAAGCAATATTCTGAATTGCCGTAGGGCATTTGTTAGAGGCCGCTGAGGCAATCCGGTATTCTTTCACCTGTGAGAGTTGCAAAATGTATATTATTTTCTATGCGTAATTTAATACTAATAGGGGAAATACATTAAATGAAAATATCAAAAATGGCCCACACCTGAAGCCCAATGGTGGTAGCATAGGGTAAATATCTAGACGGGGATCTGGATACGGAGGTGCCATCGGTACTAGAGTGGGAAATCGATCCCACGCCCATAGATGTAGAAGATGCAAACATCCACCGATGTTTATCTCGTTAGGGTTGGTGGCCGTGCACAATTCTCTATACAAGAATGCAAGGACTGCTGATCCCCAACTGAACCGTTTAGTATCAGCAAAGTTTGCTAATAGGGGTAGATACATCAGCAACACTCTATGGCCTGAAGTGTCAGGCATGAGATATCCGCCGATGAGTCTCAAAATGTAGGCATGCGTGAAGCATTGTATTTGTTCGTCATCTACATCTTCTGGCAAGTGTCCAAAATTCGCTGCTAGCCAAGGGATGCTCAAGTGTTGCCCTTGTAAACACTCATCAGGCGGTATAATCCCAATAAGATCCCCGCATATCACCCGCCAGTCATATCCGGTGTACCCGGAGATAGGAACGCCCTTGCACGGTAAACCCAGCTGGATGGCGACATCTTGTAGTGTAATGGTGCACTCCCCGCAGGTGGTGTGGAAAGTGTGTCTCTGGCCCCCATCGCTCCACCAGTGCAGAAACGAGCGCAGCATTCAACTCAAGATGGCCAAGACGACTGACACCGTAGAAACTAGCCTGCTGGAGATATGGGACAATGGCAACTGGTGGATCAAAGAGACGACCCACATGTGCGACACGTCGTAACCTGAGGAGTCGATCCTCCTGAAAACAAAAATACCAAATCATAATGTGGTAAGAGTTTAAAAATCACAAAAAGCATAACCATACATTACTAAACTTACATGGCCTAGCCAAATGGCCTGTGAGATATGTCTAGACTGTAAGTACAAAAGGGACTCGTCATCGGGACTAGGTGTGACAACACGGCGCTGACCGGCCATTACAGTCGAAGGGTATGATATCTGTCACATTGGAATAATTCAGTTAATTGTACAAGAGTATACATTTAAACACAACTATTATCCAAAGTAAGTGACCTAATAAGGCATCAGGGATACTAATGCTGACGTATTATACTTGCCAGTGTGTTCATTAATTTACTGCTATTTATGACCTCAATACCAAAAACCAATAGGGTGTGCACTCAAAAGTTCCTTTGATGGGCTGGACAGGTTGCGCAGTTATGCCCTATCTGCCTGCATAACCCACACCTTTGAGGATCGGATGGACCCTCCTGCCAGTCCATTTCGTTCCTTGTATGCCTAGAGCGTGGTCAACCGCTGGCACGTATCGCCGAGGGATCTGGAATGAGTTCTGGTCCATCGACCGCTGGCCAATGCTCCACAACGCCTATTGGTCGAAACTCACTGCTATATGCACTGAGCATTGTCTCCAATCGGAAAACACAATCGACAAACTACAGGGGATCCAATGAAACTTTCGAACATGCAGCAAATACATGTTGGCAGGGCCAGTGCTCGACTTGAAACTCGCCACAATCACATGTACGATCGCGAAGACCAACCTTGCAGGACCGACCGAACTGCTTCCACGTCAAGTCATATGGCTCCTCAACCTCAAATAAGAACCCCTGGCAGTCGAAACGGCGCACGTGGTAGGTTGACGCTTTTCGAATGCAATCTTGAATTTTTTTTCAGATGTCCTCGAAAAATACCTCTTTTGCTTGTAATTGTGCCGCAATTGTCTCTGATCTATCAACAAAATATGCGTTTAATCGATACATTGTTGCCTTGACCAACCCCATGATAGGCAAAAATCTAACCCCCTTGAGGACGCTGTTGACACACTCTGCCAAGTTAGTTGTCATGTGGCCCCATCGTCTGCCTCCTTCGTCATATGCACGGCTCCACTGATATTTTGGGATATTCGCAATCCAATCAGCAGCTCTTGGATGAAACAATTGTAGTTCCGCTAACTTTGAATCCACTATATGTCGCTCGTATTGGTAACCTGCACAACCTGACATTGTGACATAATTAACAAAGATAATAAGGTGTCATGATAATTAGAGAAGTTTTCCAGGAGTATTACGTATCAATACTAATGAACAACTTTTTTAGCCACTCGGTCTTGAAGGTTGAGTTCATATTACTGGCGATGTGTCGTAGGCAGAACACATGATAACCACGGGGTGATTGCCACCCTACGCGTGGGTTTGCAACGGCAGCAACTATCCCAGGATGTTTATCTGATATCAAGCAAATACCCTGCTTATCCTTGACGACATGCCGTCGGACGTTTGATAGGAACTAAGCCCATGTCTCGTATGTTTCGCTTTCTACTATAGCAAATGCAAGGCGAACAATTTTTCTATCCCCATCTTGTGAAGTTGCGATCAGTAACACCCCCTTATACTTTCCATATAAAAATGTACCATCAACTTGGACCATAGGTTTTAAATGATCGAACGCATCAATGCATGGCTTGAATGTCCAAAACACCCGATGGAACAGTGCTACTAGCGCACTCTCACTACTGCTTGATGGGCATTCCCTGCTAACAATCTCGAAGTACGACCCAAGATTATAATGTCGTACAGCCGCCAACCACCTCGGTAGTAGAGCATATGATTTTTTCCAATTTCCAAAAGCGAGTGCAAGAGCTCAGTGTTTACCCTTCCACGCCTTCTTATATGAAACTGTATATCCAAAAATACCCTGAATACGCTCAATAACCCCTCGAATGGACACGCTGGGGTTCTCAGTCACCAACCCCACAATGTAAGATGAAATGACATCTGTGTCCGATTTCGGATGATCACTCGAAAGAGAAGTAGACACGCATGAATGAGGTCCATTGTATCTAGTTATTTGCCAGTGGTTCTCTCTCGGTTTATAGCAAGCTCTAACCCTTCAATTGCATTGTCCATATACAGCCAAAGAGTAATATGAGTAAAATGTGTGGTGGGTTCGAATTGAATATATTTTCATCGTGCGACGGAACGATTTTTAGTCCGTATACAGCCAACCCACATCTGGCTCTTGGTCATTGAGCACATTCATGACACCTCCCATACTAAGAAAATCATTACTGTCGGCCGCATCTATATTTATTCTTCTAAAAAAGGCAGCTGCCGATTCCACATATTGGTTCACGGGTGTTGCAGAGATCGCTGGGGTCACATCTTCACCACCATCAGCTTCATCATCATCATCACAACTGTCATTATCCTAATTAAATCCTTCGGGAATGTCGTCATATGCATCATTCTCTTCAAAATCATCCATTATGTCTTCTAATTCCTCCGGGATAGAGGGGGATGGAAGGAGACCATAGCCGGGCTGGGAAGAACATGGCTCTGTAGTGTAATCAACAACGGGAGATTGAAACTGTTGTCGAAGACCCACATGTCCACCCACTGGTTCCAGACTACCATGATACGGGTTATAATTTGATGGCCCTTCACCAAAGTTAGGAAATAGGTTAGTGGACGGTTATGTGCATGGCCCACTCTCATCAGCTGGTTAACTACCAACGTTCAGATCAAATCCCTTGCTTGCGATGTGTGCATACAACTCTGGGCAAGACAATTGAGTGGGGAATCTAGCATTCGTCTCCCACATTCGTTGAATGTCATCATCATCCTCTAATACACAAGCTTTGTATCGCGTCGGGTTCAGTGAAAGTGGATGCCTATACTCCAACTCAGTCACAGCTTGATTCTCTGCAAGTCTTAATTTTTGGCCAATTGCAATTTTCAATGCATCCAAGGTGATATCCATTTTAATTCTCATAACTTTGACTCTTCGACACTTAAATGTATCGCCCTCATTCGTTTCATAAATTTCTCCGTTCGCATAGATACATACATTTTCTTCTCCGGTACTTATGGTGATTCCTACCATATCCGCGGTGTTAAAGTGACTTCAAGGGGGTTAAAATATACTTATAAAAAATAAATAACACTCAGATTTATTTTCATGTCATCCAATATTATAACTAAAAATCTTACATAGAGGGACAGATTTTATCTGCACTAGAAAGTTAGACTGCATAGACTTCATAAGCAAAACATATACTCAATTATTATAATAATACAAATAAATTAGAATAATATACGCAAATTATGATATGTACAATAGCAAATATGATGTACAGAAATAAAATATCTAATCGAATAGAATAATATAGAATTCTAATTAAAAACAAATGCAGCTTAAAATTAAGTTTCTTCTAACTAAAACACAATAAAAATTTATAGTTTATGGATAAATAGATTAAAGAATAAATTCAATAGCATTTTAATTAAAATAAATTAAATAATAAAATCAAATATTTACTTTCTAAAATATCAATATTTTTTGTATGGATCTGGATGAATTCAATCACATAATTCTAATTAAAATTGAATTAAATCAAACAAATAAATAAAAATATCAACTCAAATAAATAAATTACATTAAATAAATAAATTAAATACAATAAATCAAATAAATTAATTAACTAAATTAAATCAAATAAATAATTTAAATAAATTAAATAAATTAATTAACTAAATTAAATCAAATAAAAAATTAACTACATTAAATCAAATAAATTAATCAACTAGATTAAATCGAATAAATTAATTAACTAAATTAAATAAAATAAATAAATTAAAAATATTAACTCAAATAAATTTTATAAATAAATTAAATCAAATAAATATATTTAATACATTAAATCAAATAAATAAATTAACTAAATTTTATTAAGTAAATTAACTAACTGAATTAAATCAAACAAATAAATTAACTAAATCAAATCATATAAATAAAACTAATCAGATTAAATCAAACAAATTAATTAACTAAAATTAATCAAATAAACAAATCAACTAAATTAAATCAAATAAACAAATCAACTAAATTAAATCAAATAAATTAATTAACTAAATTAAATCAAACACATAAATTAAAAACATTAACTGAAATAAATTTTATAAATAAATTAAATCAAACAAATAAATTAACTAAATTAAATAAAGTAAATTAACTAACTAAATTAAATCAAACAAATAAATTAATTAGATCAAATCAAATAATTAAAACTAACTAAATTAAATCAAACAAACAGATCAACTAAATTAAATCAAACAAATAAATTAACTAAATTAAATTAAATGAATAAATCAACTAAATTAAATCAAACATTTAAATTAAAAACATTAACTCAAATAAATTTTATAAATAAATTAAATCAAATAAATAGATTAAATACATTAAATTAAATAAACAAACTAACTAAATCAAATCAAATAAATAAATCAACTAAATAAAATCAAACATGTAAATTAAAAATATTAACTCAAAAAAATTTTATAAATAAATTAAATACATTAAATCAAATAAATAAATTAACTAAATTAAATCAAATAAATTAAATTAAAATAATTAATTAACTAAATTAAATCAAATAAGTAAATTAAAAATATTAACTCAAATAAATAAATTAAATAAATTACATCAAATAAATAAATCAAATACATTAAATTAAATAAATGAAAGAATTAAATTAAATTAAATAAATAAATTAACTAAATTAGATTAAGTAATTAACTAAATTAAATTAAATAAAAATATTAACTACATTAAATCAGTTAAATCAATCAATTAGATTAAATCGAATAAATTGATTAACTAAATTAAATCAAACAAGTAAATTAAAAATATTAACTCAATTAAATTTTATAAATAAATTAAATCAAATAAAAAATTTAAGTACACTAACTCAAATAAATAAATTAACTAAATTAAATCAAGTAAATTAACTAATTAAATCAAATCAAACCAATAAGTTATCTAAATCAAATCAAATAAATAAAACTAACTAAATTACAAATAAATTAACTAAATCAAATCAAATAAATAAAACTAACTAAATTACATTAAATAAATAAATTAAATATATTAAATAAAATAAATAAATCAACTAAATTAAATCAAATAAATAAAACTAATTAAATTAAATCAAATAATTTAATTAATTAAATTAAAAATATTGAATCAAATAAATTCTTAAATATATATTTTTAATTTAATTAAATAAAATAAAAAAATAAATTAAATTAAAATTTTACCGAATTACTCTCCTTCCTTCTCTCTACTTTAGACTCAGTTTCAATTTCACCACCCTCAGCCGCACTGCAACTTCTTCTTCCTTGCGCTTCAGCTTATCTCGCCTACGTCTTCTTCTTTTCTTCCTCTGCTGCATGCCTTATAAAGCCCAGCTTCAGCTTGCTTCACGTCTTCCTCTGCTTCCTGCTTCACGCGTTATATAGGCGAGCTTCAGCTTGCATCACGAGAGCACAGGAGCAGCTTCACGGGCGCACTGCAGCTTGCCTGATCACGGCCTCAGACAGGATGTGACCAAACTGGTCACAACCTGCACGAGGACGTGATCAGTGCTGCGTTCCGTCGACCTGATCACGGACTCTGCGGAGCCGTGATTCATTTTTTCTTAAAAAAAAATTTTTTAAGTGTTTTGATAAAATATTTTTACGGTGCAGGTATACGGTAAATAATTTTTCCCAAGACAGTTCGTTGGTGTTTTTCCCGATGAATAAAAAACGTATGCCACCAATCAGACGAAAAACCACAAAGTCAAAGTAAAACACAGCATGAAATTGTGTATCTCAAGACAAACTGCTGAAACTGTACTTTACACTGTAGTATTTTTATGCCTCCTTTCCACAGCCTGTCAATCAACAAAACAAAGAAAAGCAGTCAAATGCCAAAATAAACAAAAACAAATTAGTTTTATAAGCCTTTCTTCTTTACACGGCATACATAGTTTGATTTTAACACTTCATTCCTCTGGGTATATTCAACTTCATCGCTTTTTGCTTCAAGAAATAAATGAAAAAATAAATTATTAATTTCAATAATTAAAATAATACTCAGCCCATGATTACTATTTCGTGCCAGGTTTAATAAAGACTAAGTAAATCAAATTTTACAGTTTTGAAAGTCAAAATATAGAGCACCAGTTTTAATTATAATATAATTTAGTGGTACATAGGTCAGATTATTATCCTAATTTGTCACATCATCAACTAACATTTTCTTCTCCTTGCTTAGTTTACTTGCCCGTAGTGTGCCTATTAATTACACTTTTTAGTTCTTGTTAGTTCATTGATTCATTTACATGAGAACCCTTAAAACTTGTACACAATTTACAATTATAGATTTGCACTTAGTTTCGACACCTATAGTCAGGTAGGTTGAATTTTCAGACAATTCAAAATTTAGTCATAAAAAATAGTCTATACAATATGTTAATTAAGTATATTCTAAAAGAGGAATAGCAGTAGAGTGTTACTGTTTTAACCTGGCAACAATATAATCCAGTACAATTTTAGTTAATTAGTGGCTGGCCTCTACGCATTATCACACCATTGATATTAAAGCATATCAAAACTTGCAATGTAACTTCGTCGGTTCATTTCTAATTTACTTCCTATCCATGAGTTTATATATTTAGGATATAGATTAAGTATAATATATTTAGGATATAGATCAATTATAATTTTTTGCAATAATAATGTAAGCTTCTTACCCTACTGCTCAAAGCGGAACTAACAAACTTTCTGTACTGCATGAGCTCATCAATTGGGAATTTATATCTCTATAAAATTTAACATTTACCTCCACCAATATGCATGTAAAACATACATGAACTGCTATACCTATCGGATTACAATGTAACGGATAATTAGACAAGTTTAGTATGATATTTGAGGATTTTGCAATTTTTCCCTGTAATTTCTAATCACACTATACACTTAATCACTTTAGAAATGATTGAATGAAACGTCCAATCTCATTCAATCTTTGGAGACAAGCTTAATTTAAATCATTCTTATTCCAAGAGTTTACCATAATCAGTAAACCAAATTAAGCAAAACATGCTTCCCTGGTTGGAATACACTATTACTGTTTTGTTTAGTGATACAATAAATTAATAAAAATAGTTAGCCCCTCATATTACGACCATGCATTATTATTACTCTACTTGGAATAAAAGTTGGAATATTAATGAATCGGAAGGTATTAGTAGAATGTATTTGCTGGTTAAGTAATTCCCCGCAGGATGCATTAACATGAACGGACACATGGATTGTTCCGCTATCACTTAGCCTTATTTTTCGTAAAATTCCAATTGAAATTTTCTCCATTACTTTCATTAGCAGTAAAAAGGTGTGATGTGTAACATGACTTTAAGCATTGCGGGTACAATGAAAATCACACAAAAAGAAATACACACACTTATCATTAAGACTGGGTCACGGTTAAAAACTAAGATAAAGTACTTGCATAATGTATGTCAGAGCAATTATATCAATAAGTTCAAAAAAGAAAAACAAAAGAACTTGCTCATTGTTCACAAAACCTTCACTGCTAGCTTAACTTAATCATTATTCATAATACTTTCACTGTTGGCTTATCCTCAACATGGATATCATACCTCCAAAACAAAAAACTCCTGGTACTGATAAAACTTATCTACTCTGATTTTATCTTCTTTGAAGTTTTAGTGGAGGACATTTGAGGGGTCAACATTTTACCTATTTCAAGACCTTCATGCTCATTGTCAGAACCATTTCTCTTCTGGGGCATAAAATTACAAGAAGATGACATTTCCAAAGGACTCAAAGATGGAGCAAGTGCATCATCCTACAACATTAAAAATTTAATGTTTTAATCAGGTTTTTCTAGTTCAATTAATCTACTAAGTCTTACATAAATCAAATTTAGTATGGCTTCTGAATAATTTATCCACAAGTTTATACTAAGTTCTTATCAAAAGTTTATGACAGTACAACATTCTAAATTTAATTTTCACTTAATTCAACAATCTTTACATGAATCAAAGTGATCGTGGCTTCTAATAAATATATCTAAGTGGCTCATACTATTCTTTTTTTTAGGAAGTTTATGATAATACGACAGTTTATTTTGCATAGAACCTTATATACTCTATAGGAAGTTAAAAAAGCATTGTCGAGGAAATTTTTATAAAATAAAGAATTCATAAAAGATTTAATGCTAGTGTTTTTATGGACGTGAAAGTATCGCTTCAATATTAATATCCACTTATATTTTCTTCACCACTAAGCAGCAACTTTTGAGAATCTTCAAAGCAACTTGAACCTACTTCAACACCAGAATCCTGAATAAAAATCAACTTAGCTTTCAAAAATATATCTCAATTAAAACTTTTATGTAAACTGGTCACATGATCAGATCAATGAGAACATTGTCAGAAAAATTGAATTAACCATGCATATTTTAACTTACTCTATTTGTATTGTAAAATGAATTAATGAGCCTATATTAAATAAAATTGAATTATTGCAAATATATATGCAATAGAGATCACTAAGTAAAAGAAAGTGAATCCATTAGTTAATCTAATTATCCAAGGGAAAACGCTAGGTAAACCATTGTATATATATATATATATATATATAATTACGCAGCAGTAAAGGCGTAACTAAAAAAAAAAGGATATGGAATTCATATATGGATGACCGTGTAAGAAATTGTTGGTACTGATTACCACTACACAGACATTATATGTAGATGCAAACAACGTGAACACGATGCCAAGGTATCATATACAGCGTTACATCAACAAGTGTAAAAAATGAAGCTTTTAGTGAAGTAAGTAATGACATTAGGCATACTGATGTAACAAATAGAATGATGAGAAAATGGTCAACAGCTTAGTGTGTGAATTTCTACTATACTTAAGCCACAACGTGGACCATAACATGCTTCAAAAGGCCATCTTCCTTTCTATATATCATTGTATCAAAAAGTAATTAGAAATTTCTTCCAAATTCAACCATATTTCATATCTATAAATCCAATTACCTGAGATTCATGAATTTCCTTGACATATTCCAAAAGATCAGGCTCATTGTCACTTATAAAAATAACTTTATAAGGATTTTGTTCCTAGCTCCAACTTTTGTGTTGAAGGTTCCAATTGGAGGCAAAAATACGGAATTATGTGTATTTTCTAACCAATTTACCGTTTTACGGTAGTTTGGAAACAATTTACCAAATTACACAGGGCGCCATTCAAAATGGCGCCCGAAAGCGTTGAAGGCGCCATTTGGAATGGCGTCCTCCCAAGGGAAGGCGCCATTTGAAGTGGCGCCCCCCATGCGGGAGGCGCCATTCAAACTGGTGCTCTCCGTAGGGAAGGCGCCATTTCAAAAGGCGCCCTGGGCGCCATTTTTTTGAATTTTGAATTAGGAGGCGCCATTTCATCAGGCGCCTCCCCCCTATTTAAACCCCATCTTTGCTCATCCTCACTCCTCACTCAGAAACCCTTTCACAGCCGCTTTGGTTCTCTTCTTTCTTTGCAAAACTTGCAGCCGCAGTTCTTCATATTTTATATTCTTTCGTTCATAAATTGTCATCTGTTCTTTCTTTTGTGCATTTCATTCGGAAGCATTTTTTGCTTTGGAGCAAATCTGATCCCAGTCAATTCTTGCTTGGTTAGTATATTTATAATTTTTGTTTTTATGTTATATTTTTTTAAAATTAATTATTATGATTTATGACATGAAATGATGATTTAGGATTTAGAAAGAATTTTCTGTTATAATTTATAAATTTTATTTGTATAAATTTTGATAATTTTTGTATTTATATTATAATATTTATTTTATGTTAATTATTATGATTTATGATGTGAAATGGTGATCTATGATTTAGAAAAGATTTATACAAATTTATATGATATGTGATAGTTTATATTTTTTACTGGTTAGTATTTTTATAATTTCTGTATGTATATTATAATTTATATTTCATGTTGATTATTATGATTTATGATGGGAAATGATGATATAGGATTTAGAAAAAATTTATATAAATATATATGATTTGTGATAATTTGTGATTTTTACTGGTTAGTATTTGTAGATTTTTTACATTTATATTATAATTTTTAATTTATTTTGATTATTATGACTTATAATGTGAAGTGATGATTTAGGATTTAGAAAAATTTGAAGCTTTAACATATTATATTTTTTAGAAAACTAACATGTTATTAACAATATTTTTTTTACAATCATTAATTATTATTTTTAATTTATGACAATATTTTAAGTGAATTGAAGCTTTAATATACTTTTTTTTAACAAAAATAAATAATTTCATATTATAATCTATAGAAAAAAGTTAGTGATTGAATTAAATATTATTTATATAAATATCTTTAAATTTTTGTAAATGATAATTTTTAAATAGTATATTTTAAATTTAAAATACATCAACTGAAAGTTCTCAGAGGGTTTACAGTTCGTACATAATTTATTCTTCATTTCATGAACCTTGCAGATGATTTTCTTCTTTATTTCTTCAATCATTGTATTAAAAGTTGAAATGGAATATATTGAATAATATTAATATAATATCATATCATATTTTTGACATAAAATTATTTTTGATGATCAAATATATTTTTTAGAAAAATTTATGTTATGGAAAACACTGATTGAAATAACTAACTATATATTTTAGTTTTAATGAGATGAGTTAAGAATAAAAATTAATTATCTTTTAAAATTCATTAATATTTTCTTGATATAAAAATTCGAACACTATATTTTAAATTGAATATACATCAATAAAATTTTATATATATTGTTATTTTTATTCCTTTAATATATTATCTTACAAAATATATTTAATTTAGCGTGATTTTTGTATAATTTTTTAATTGATACAATAATATCTAATAACTTTTACTTAGAGATTGAAGTTATTAAATTATCTAACAAAATTTTCTTTTATGCAGAGGTTTTTTTCTGTTTGCTTCTCCGAATACTTACCGGTTAGTATTTTTAGAAATTTTATGCTTATACTATAATTTTTATTAGTCATAGTGAAAATATTTTTTATATTGGTAGAGAAATTTATTTAGAATGTTATGATATTAATAATATAGATTTATTTATTTTATATTGATTGTTATGATTTATGATGTGAAATTATGATTTAAGATGTGAAGTTATGATTTATGAAAATTTTGTAGGAATTTATATGTAATGTGATGGGTTGTACTATTAAAAGAATAACAAACGAGATAAAGAAGGATGTCCTAATATAGGTCTTACGACCTAGGTGAAAGTTATATTTAGAGAATTTTTTCATGTGAAATCTTAATATATCATAAGAGAGGTACTAAAAAAGATCCTGGGAAATGTGAATGTAACCAAGAGCCTTAAAAAAATAGGATATTGTTATTGAAAATTTGGACTTTTTTGCATTTAAATAGTAGATATTCTAAATGGAAGAATAGTAAACGTACCTGAAAAAATTATACTATACATAGGTTTATTTAGGAAGAATTAAAATATATATGGAGGTATTGGCAATAATAATGTGTACATAATTTTGGTTGCTATTTGGTAGTAGGTGTGAACGGAGAAAAAAAGCCGTAAAAATAAGAAAGATAGTGTATCAAAAACGTTAACTAATTTAATTAGTATAATTTGTGAAAAATCACTAAGAAAAATGATAATTGAAAGAGATAAACAAAACCATAGATAAGATTATATAGTCAAATTTTATATTAGTTTTGGAAAAGAAATAACATTTGCTTGGCCGAAAAAATAATCCTATTATTACGTAGAATTAACAGAATACCTTGCAAAATAGTAATATATCGCGTTCATTTTTAATTATAGTATTAAATACTAGTATACTCATTTACGAGAATAAAATTTGTATATAAGACTATGTGTCAGTTGTGGGGGTGCAGCGAGTATTGTGCAGCTAAAAGTAAGAAGATGAAGAAAAGTTTAATTGCCTTTATGTATTCAAATGGTACAATTATTGAGGGATCAATGGGGATGATGTACGATGGGCCTCCCCTAAAGGCATTGAAATTAAGAAGATATAGCACTATGGATGTTTTGCGGCAGAGAATTCATGCCCGACTGAAGCTTTACGAAGATCAAGTTATGGGGAAGATTGTTTATAGGTTTCCACAGCATCAAACAGAGGCTCAATACATGGCATACGAATTGGACGACGATGAAGACTTGGCATGTGCCATAGCAAACTACGAACAGCATCCGACGATGACAGCAATGGAGTTATACACGGAGGTGATCACATCCGAACTGCACGCTGCCAACCTGGGTTCACAAGAAAGAGTTCCAACAACTAGATCACCTATGGTTGCAACGACTAATGTCAGTACTAGTTGTTCGATGGTACGGGAAGGCTTTCCTTACATGGGTGGAATCGAGTTCCACATTTCTGATAGTTATACTCCTGCATTAGACTCATTTGTTGCCGGTGTTTTCCCGAGAAATATATCACATACCATGTTGGGTTTAACAAGTGCCTTACCGATCGTAGAGGAAGAATCCGCTGATCCTATATTGATGGATGCCCACCTTGAGTCTGGTTTTGAGAACGATGAGGTGTCTTGCAGCAGCGATGATGATCGTGACACTGATGACAAAGAACGCGCCACTACACATGGAGACAATGTTGCAACGCGACAGGTGAGGAGTGACAATGCTGCATAGACATCATGTGGTGTCCCTCAAGCTACTGTCTTCTCTCATATTGATTGGGATGCCATATGGAATCCTAATGAATTTTCGGAAATAATGAAACCAAGCTATGATTACGACATGAAGGACTTACAGGTTGGGCAAGAGTTTAATTGCAAGGAGGCTTTAATTGCTGCAACCAAGCATTACCACATCAGAAAGCACCACAGTTATTACGTGGAGGAGTCGGATACCAGAAGATTAAGCTTGAAGTGTGATAAATTTGGGGACCAATGCAATTTCCACCTCAAAGCAACGAAACCAAAGAATTGTAACACTTGGACAATAACTAGATTTTCAGGGCCTTACACATGTGTTAATGCCAGTTTGACACAAGATCACAAGTCTCTGGACTCCGAGTATATCAGTTCCTTGATACTGGAGATAATTAAAATGAAACAAGATGTTCCAATCTCGCTTATACAAGAAAGGGTGGAAGGTATGTACGGGCACAAGATTTCGTACAGGAAAGCATAGAAGGCGAAACAAAAAGCAATTGTCAAGGTGTACGGTGATTAGGATAAATCGTATGAAGTGCTTCCCAAATGGTTGGACATTTTAGGCTACTGTGACCAGGCGCTGTTCAAGTTGGAGTCACAAGAATTTGTCACAGCTGACAATCGTGTCGATCCGCAGAAACATATTTTCAATTGAGTTTTCTAGGCTTTCAAGCCATGCATTGCCGTATTTCCCTACTGCAAGCAATTCATACAAGTTGATGGCACGCATCTGTATGGCAAGTTTAGGGGCATGCTAATAATTGCTGCGACCCAGGATGGTAACAAATGCCCCATTCCTCTTGCCTTTGCCATTGTTAACAGGGAGAACTATGAAAACTGGAGTTAGTTTTTGGCATTACTGCGGGTAAATGTTACGAATAAGTAAGGAATATGCTTGATATCAGATCGGCACCGAGCTATAAAAGATATTGTAGCCACCGAAGGCCTGGGATGGCAGCCTCCTTATGCTTATCATCGGTATTGTATCAAACATATTGCCAACAACGTTCGTAAGAAGTGCAGGGATGACAATGTGAGGAAAGCTGTCCTTAAGATTGGTATGTGTTATAGCATAATTTCTTTATTGAACCTTTCATCTATAAATTTGTGCACCTAGTAGTTCAACCCGGTTAACCTATTTGTCTCCTTCTGTTCAACGTATGAGCCCAGTTGGGAACAGGCCATGGAGAGATTGGACAATCTTAGCAAAGTCAATGAGGAGATCCACAAGAAGTTGACCGCTATTCCGAACGAGAAGTGGATGCTTACTTATGACGAAGGCAGAAGATATGGTCATATGATGACTAACATTGTAGAGTGCATTAATGGCCTCTTCAAAGGATTAAGGAAGCTGCCAATCACAGGCCTTGTTCAACAAACATACTATAGATGTGTCAAGTACTTTGTAGAAAGGGCAAAAGAAACACATGATGAGCTACAACAAGGTCACATATACGCAAGCAGCTTGTGACTATCCAGTCACGTGCTTCTTCTTACCATGTTCGTGCTTATAATAGACAAGGGACTAGGTTTGAGGTGGTAGAGGGCCCTGATATGGCTAGGGGGTCATGTGGAAAGGTCGTCCAAGTGTTATTAGACAAAGGGCAATGTGAATGTGGAAAATTTCAAGCATATAGGTATCCTTGCGCTCATATTATTGCTGCTTGTGCCTCAATCAACATATCTTGGGAACCATATGTCGATGCTGTATACAGACTTGACACACTACTCAATTGCTACAAATCTGAGTGATGGCCTATCGAAGAGTGGTCGCAATGGAATAACCTACCACCATTTCCTGTCCTAGTTCCAAATTATGGAAGATTACGTGCAAGAGGACGACCAAAGTCAACTCGGATCAGAAATGAGATGGATTGGCCTCAAGAGAGCGGTGTAAAGCAAAAATGCGGTCATTGTAAGATGGAAGGACATAATCGTAGGTGCTGCCCACTGCTACATGGGGAGGAAGGCCCTTCTACACCTTGATTTTATTATTTACTTTCGCATATATGTTATAAAGTATGTTAACCAATATCATAAGTGTAACGGTTGCACACTGTATTTTTTTTATGGTTGTAAAATTGTACATCATTATGTATATATATGTTACCCCATTACTAGTAATGTGAACCGACCATTAGTTAATCGTCCAAGTGTATACAAATTGGTTAAAGTACCAAAATATGAATATTTTATAAACCTTTTTTCACTATACCACGGTTTATCCTATATTTACCAAAGTACGCAGGACGCCACATGAGCGCTGAAGGCGCCTTTCAACTTTTCATAAATTTTAGATTGTTGTTTATTTATACAAAAATTATAATTTTTAAACACACAATTAATTACATTTTATGATATTATTTATATATATTGCACCTTAAATTTAAGATATATTATTTGTACTTAAATTGCATAAGTTTGTTAAGTTAGTGTGTGTTTAAATTTCATTCTAATGCAATGCTTGTCGTGGCAGATGGCATCCACATCCCGACGCGTTGATCCTGGACCACGGGATCCTTCATTGCTGACTGCTCAGGCCTTACACATATCCCAGTCGATTTGGACAGGCCATGTATGGAAATAGTTATACCTTAATTGATTCGAGTATGAATTGTTTTTGAATTGTCAGACGTGATAATTGGTGCTGTTTTTTCTTTTGCAACCTGATCGTGTGCTTAGGATTCGACGAGCTCATCACTACCATCACCAGCAGCCGCTAGAGTTGATTGTCCCCTTTTTACGAGAAGTAGGCTTTTACAGCTTGGCGATGTGCGAGTTTGTGCCGATCGACCATCAGTTGATCAGTGCTCTTGTAGAGAAGTGGAGGCTGGAGACACACACCTTTCACATGCTGCAGGCAGAGACGACTATTATCCTGCAGGATGTTGCTTTTCAGCTCGGCCTACCCATTGACGGTCGAGCAATGACGGGGTCCACTGTGTGGGGATGAAGAGCCCTGATAGAGGAGTACTTGGGACTCCAGTTACCGGTGGATGAGAATGTCATCCGAAGGGGGCGACTGAGGATGAGTTGGTTGGAGAGGCATTTCACTCATCTTCCAGATGATGCGGATGAGGTGACAGTGCAGAGATTCGTCCGAGCTTACATTTTACGACTTATTGGTGGGACGTTATTTCCAGACCATTCTGGCACATATGTCCACCTCATGCACTTACCCTTGATCGGACACTTACATAAGGCTGGGACGTACAGTTGGGGGTCTGCTTGCCTGGCCTATCTATACAGAGAGCTTTGCAAGGCCACCGCTCCGGATTACAGGGAGATAGGAGGTTATTGCCTATTACTGCAGCTCTGGGCTTGGGATAGATTTCCCACTATCGCCCCCGCGATAGCTGTTTTAGACATACCAGAGGGGGATGCAGGGATTGGCCCCTTAGCACGCAGGTTAGAATATTTTTCAACTTTCACATATAATTAAGTTTACTACGAAGTTATTTAACTTTGTTATTGAACCTGGCAAGTGGCACTATCAGAAGACGTTCCAGGATAGTCCGGCACACAGCCTAGCCCATTACAGATATGTGCTGGACCGTCTTCGACTTGACCAGGTATGTAGGGGATAATGGATTTCTTTATTTCAGGCCTTTGTCCATTCCATTAGCGTATTTAAATGACAACCTAAATTTGCAACTTCAGATCGCCTGGATCCCGTACACTGAGGAGGTCACCGCATCACTGCCTCAGTACTGCTTTGACGGGAGTGAGATATGGACAGCAGTGGTGCCGCTCATTCACTTTTAGATTGTCGAGCAGCACCAGCCTGATAGGGTTTTGCAGTAGTTTGGACTACTGCCAGGTAATTCCAGAGCCACCAAAACAGGTGGCGGAGGTCCATTGCCTTAACTTGTCCAGTCGGCATGACGAGGAGTGGACACATCTGCCATCAGCCGTATATTCCACTCTGGGATATCCGGCGAGACTTGTGCTTTACCGCCGAGCCGACAACACGCCTAGTTCTGGGACCACGATCCGATTACATGACATGGTACAGACGGGTTACCAGGCGATGTATTACACTCGTCGAGGGAGCGCTAGACCTTGTAGTAATATTGCGTGGTAATTTTTTGTATCTGATTTTCTTTAAATGCATTAGTATTATAACTAACTTTAATGTCAAAAATTTGCACAAGTAGATGAGGTTTCCGCATTACAGGACTTCACTACCCCTAAGGGGCAGGCTGTGTTCACCTTTGATGCGCTTAGATCAGCGACGGAGTCCATCCTTCATTCGATTCAGCAGGTTGATTATGTGATTATTTACTCACATGCGGAGCCAGCTCCCCAGGCCCATCATATCCCAGACCCTGCGGAGGGTGACCATGATCAGCCTCGTTCTCGCCGACGACGTCGCACTGTTCCACAACATACGTCACAAGATGATGTTCTGTCCGCTTCGACAGTGCAGCAGATTCCACCGTCAACTGCCCAGGAGACCATGACGATGATGCCTGATGTTACTGCCTCATCTCATGTGTACCCTACTGCACCTGATGATCCTTCATCCTTCACCATGTTCCTGGCTTGCACTGTATGGGCTGTCGTCATCCCAGATGTACCAGTTCCCTCCTGATGTTCCATCCTCATTCCAGGCATTTCCACACGTACCAGGAGTTTCATCTGCATTCTATGCCTTTCCTTCCGATGATGCTGGTCCATTACAGCCATATCGTCCTGCATTTGATTGGCATACTCAGGATTAGGGATTAGCACATGGTAGCATGATAACAGATGATTCAGAGCTTGTAGATAGAGGTAGAGGTGGAGGTAGAGCGGGAGCTGGAGGTAGAGGAGACACAGACACCGGGGATGTGACTCTTAAGCTTGCGCAGAGGGTTAGTAGATACGGCCGCCATATTACCGATCCTGGATGTGGGACTGGACATCACTTACATAGACATTAGCTTTCTTTTCTATGTTTTTTGTATATTTATGTACATTTATCTTACTACTTTATTGCCAGACATCAATATTTAGGATGATTTTACTATTTTATTGCCAAACATCAACATTTAGGATGATTTTAATTACTACGACATTTTTAATTGCTTGCGTAGGAACAATTACAAATAATAATAAATTTCAAAATCATTGTAATATTTAGTTTTTTTTAAAAAAATGATGATAAGGACATCTCCTAAATATAATAACTAATATTATTAATTATCATACTTTCATAACTGTTATAATTATCTACTCTTTTTTTATTTACCGTGTGAAAATAAATAAATAATATTAATTATCATACTTTTACAAAAATTCAAGTCTCTTGGGTGCACAATTGACACGGTCACCGGCTAATTAACTTAGAAATGAGGAGCGAGGGTGCTGTAGGCCAAAAGTGTCATATCGCCTGTCATCCCTTCCCTTCAGCGCGAACTACGCCATTTCGTCTGACGTACCTCTATACGTCATTTGGCGTCTCTCCATCGCTGTACGTATCTTCTGTGCTTATTTCGATAAAATATTTCGAAAGAACGATAAAACAAATAATAGTTTCTTAAAAAATAGTTAATTGATACTTTTCCCTCTCATTGCCAAAATATTTTATCATTGTGACGAAATAAAAAATAACTAATTCATGTTACAATTTTGATTTCATTACAAAATGAAAAGATTATTGAAATGAAATAATCACATTTTTTAAAATTTTCAGTTATCTTCAACCTCGTCAGTTCGCATTTACTCTGTTACAAAATAAAAAAAAATTATTGAGATAAATACAAAGTGACAAGAATATTATTGGAATAAGTACAAAATAAGAAAAATATATTTATTTCGTTATATTTCTTTTCATTTTTAACAATCTTCAACTTTGTATATAAAGAATATTATTGAATAATTCAATAAATTTACTTATGTGTAATAACATATTAAATAATTACTTGTAATAATATAATTGCAAACGTTGGAAGTTTATAATTTCAAAAATTGATAAATATTAAGTGTCATTGGATCAAATTTTGAGAGATATTAATATAAATTATGTAATTATTCTTTATTGATCCTATAATTTTTAAATAATATTTAATTATTTACTAAATATTTATTATTTTTATTCATTATATTATTATCATTAACTATTTTTTTTAAATTTCTATAATAAATTTACGTATTAAATATCAAAGTGGAATTAACATATTTTTATATGACATTAAATATAATTATAAAATGAGTAATTTATTTTTAAAAATTTATTTTGAGTTACAATCATATATTATTTATTTTTACAATTTTTATTTTCAAATGATATCAAAATTAATTATTTTTAAAAGGGAAAGTTGCAAAAAATGGACCGAGGGCGCCACCTTGAATGGCGCCCTCAAAGGTCCCCAGAGGCACCATCCTGGATGGCGCCTCCGCCCACATGGCGCCTCCCGCCTTCGTACGTAATTTAGTAATAAGTTTCAAAAAGATGGTAAAACGGAAATAAGTTTCATAAAAAACGTTAAATTGGTATTTTATCCTCCAATTGGATATCTCAACATTGAACAATAATTTTTTTCCCTTTCAACAAATTTAACTCAACTGGAAATCCAAATTCATCATTTTGCTAGAAAAATACTCAATATTTGCATTAATTTACATAATATATCAATGATGAAAAATCTAACTCCATTCACAACTATATTACCTTCAATAAAGTGTTCCTAAACTCTGCTGCATCTTTCTTTGTAAATTGCACAACCTCACGATCAAAGAGAACAAAAGAAGCCAGTCCACTATCATTCACCATCATAACTTGAACTCTAAATCTATTATATTAGTAAGTTAAACGTAAATTTTCTTCACAAATTCATTAAAACTAAAACTAACAAACTTTCAACCATTATTTATTTCATATTTTACAATATACTTAAAATGTTCATTACCTTGGAATTATAGAAGCAGGGAGCTTGTTGCAGTGGGGACCAAAAAGTTCGTCACCAAAACTTTTGACTCTTCTCTTACAGGAACTACAAGCACCATTAAACCAATTGAAGTTACTTTGAATTTTCTGGATAGTGGCGATAGTAGAACACCTACAAGGCTACAATAAAATCATACATTATTATTAGACAAATGACCGTTCGATGTGTATTGCATCAATAAAGTGCATTATGAACTGATTAATATAAGTCATACATTTGTAATGTTCCTTATCTGGATCAATGTTTTCTTGTTCTCATACAAGATGGTTTCACATCTGGATGAACTTCCTACTCCAAACGTAGTCTGGCTAAGTCCTTGAGAAAGACTCAAACCACTTAGTTGAACCCTGTAGATGCAAAATATTGTACTTACAAAGAAATAATAAGTTAATTTTACATTTTAATTAAAATACCAAAGATTAGTGAAGATAAACATCAATTTATATGAGAACTTATCATATACACCTTTCTTTGAACTGGTCAACTTCAGGAAGAGGTGGATTAAACATCACCTTTGTAGCATTTAAAGAGTTACTTAATATAACAAAATCTGCATTCAAAAGTTATAAAACAATATGTCTATGAGATGAAGACTTTACTTGATAACTTTGCTGCTCTAGCAAGTTACATTATAATAAATACCCTACTTTGTACCATCCCATTAATTTGACTAAAAGCCTCATTAGCCAAATCACCCCACAAAGCACAACTCAATTGCTTCCCACTGAGAATAAAACAAATTAAATGTGAGATTATACAATGTAGTTGTCAAATCATACACATATACAAACCTCTCATCTTGCAAAAGCGTTGACATCTTCTTGCTAGTGTTATTTTTTCCCACACCATGTTGAATTGATTGGAAATTCACCACTTCGGCAATAATGTCTGTCAAAAATGAACTTTATTAGGCACTAACAATATATTATAAAAAAATCTCCAATGCAAAAATTCACACAAGCATTTAGTAGAACGATTTAACTCTCACCAAACAAATATTCCTTTGGTATTCTCTCTAGCAAGACATCCTCAAAGGGCACAAACTGAAAGCCAAAGAGTGGGATTTCTGCCTCCCATGCTCTAACATAAGTACTATTGTTGAAAGCAATTCTATACCTATGCTGAGTAGGCCTATAATGTCCATCATTTGGAGCAACATGGAAGTTCTGGATTATATAAGGCATCCCTTCAGTGAGACTAGACTTATGCTTACTAATTAGATTCTTTCCAGAAACAGTGGCTTGAATCTTATTGGCCTGCGCAGATAGTCATGAAACATCAATTCATTGTTTGGAATACTTTGATAGCATTTTATATCATAAATACAGATAAAAGCTTTAATCAAGTTATTTCTTATATTTTCATCTAAAAGAACCATATCAATAGTTGAAACTTGTTCAGAATACTTTAATAGCATTTTATACCACATTCGAATCACTCTGACTTTAATCTTCAAAGTTTCATCCCTTTCAGGAGAAAGCTTGCTAATAAAAGCATAATTTTAATCCTTTGTAGCAAAGCTATAAAAAATAAATCATAGTCAAACTTATGTTATCAAAACACATAAACATAGGACAACAATCAACACTGAGAATGTCCTTCCTTCTAGAAAGTAAGATAAGAAATCATCTTTCTGACTTTACTACATTTCTCTCTTGCAAGAAGCAATTTACATTCTGTCCACCTTTTATCAGCTCATTTAAGTTTTCAATCTGTGAAGTTTTGTACATTCAATGTTCTCTTCTCTAAGAACAAGATGAAAACATTAAGCTATAAGGATTGTTTTAGTGTATATAAATCATCATCATTCTCTTCATATCAGAGAAAAATATTTCCTCTAAACCAGAGATAACTCACATCAATAATATCATTACCTAAAATCCTAATTTTACTCACTATTTTCAACCTAGAAGGTGAAACACTCAAGAGTTCATTAACACCATTTACTTTATAAGCATGCCAAAAATAAGGAATCAATGAGAAAAATCACAAAAATTGTTGCAATCAAATCTAAATAGGAAGAAAGAGTAAAAATCATGCCCACCTTAGTGCCATTCTCACCAATGCAGGGCAACAAATAAAGTAAGGAAAAAAATTAAGGGAATGACACGTAAATGAATTATAGGGCGTAAGGAAGTAAAACGATAAAAACATCAAAATTTTTAAGATCCGTGGCCCGCTAACCTCCTTCCCCAGCCACTAATAATAATATTATTTTTTAAATTCTATTTTGCTTTTTTTATATCTTTAAATACGCATTTAATCACTTTATTGTGAACTCCACAATCATGACAAAAGCATCTTTAATTTATGATTTCTTATCCCATTCAAAATTTTAAAAATTATTTTTTTTATTTTTTAATTATTTTTAAAAATTCATATGTAAATTCTCAATGATCAAAGAGTAATTATAATACTTAATTTTTTATTTATAAAGATAATGATTATTAAATTTTTAAAATTTTATAACTAATACTATTAGTTACTTATTTTTAAATTTATTATAATTATTCATTCCTTCTTTTATTTATACTATTAAAATAAATAAAAATATTGAAGTAAATTGATAAATTTCACTTTAACAATATCAAATACATGCTATCTTTTCAACTATATTCTTTATTTTTATCATTTATTTTAGTATCATTAGTAAAAAGAGAGATAAATTATTATGAAAATTACAAGTAAAATAGTCATAATTTTTATAAATGAGATAATAAATATTATGTTTACTCATAATAAAAATAGAATAAATATAATATTTAATCCTTCATCTAAAAAAATGGTGACTATGGTATTCTTTGAATTTCATAATAAACACAATTAATCTTTTAATTTTACTTTTATTATAATTATTCAGTTCTTTATTCACCTATAATATTAAAATAAAAAAATTATTAAAGTAAATTGTTAAATTCCATTTTAATAATATCAAATATATATTTAATTTTTCTATTATATTTTTATCCTTTATTTTAATTTTACAACTAAAGAAATGAACGAATAACCTGATAAAATAAAAATAAAAAATTAATTGTATTAATTATAAAATTTAAAGAATATTATAATCATCACTTTTATAAATAGGAAACTAATTATTATCTTATCAATTAAAATATTTTTATAAAAATTCATGACAAATTATATTCCAAAGTCTTAAAAATAAAAAACTCGTTACCGATGCTTCGTCCGCAATTTTTATTAGATTGTTGATTTCATGTAAAATTAGAATTATGGAACAGGCATCTCCGATGGCTGCCATATTAGTAATTAGTAATTCATTTTAAAAATCGTGTAAAAGACTACTAATTTGTGACCAATAAAATAATGAATGGTTCTTGAAATTTGTAGGTAACTTCCTATCTTCTGAAAAGAGAAAAAACGGAGATAGATAGAGTATGTTATTGATAAAATGTTGTATCAATACATCATTAAATTTTATTATTAATATATTATTATATAATATATCATATTTAATTTTTAAAAAAATTAATTTGATATATGGTTAAATTTAATGATGTATTAGTATATTATTATATTAATAATATATTATAATTTTTTAAAAATATTATAATATACGGATGTATATATTATATAATTCACAAATATTACATCATTGATACTTGGTGCACCAAATTAGTGGAAATTTGTCATACTAAGGCGAAAATACTTAAAAACGCGAGTTAAGTCATTAGTCTCATTTGTTTTATTGTTATTTTTTCATCTATCACCATATTGACTTTGTAGGGCACAGGTTTTGGTGGGTTAGCTGAGGACAAATGATGTGCACGTGAGATGGAGACCGATGGAGATTGAAGGAGCCCATCTACCGTGACCTTTTTTAGTAAGGGGACCGCCCAAGAGTTATGACATCACCGACGATAACTCGGTCAAGGAAATATTTTCATTAATATTTAAAAAAGCCACGTTTATTTTTTGGAAAAGACGACTGTATTAAAGGTCCAAGAAAAGCAAGGAAATTATAAGGACTCCTAAAAATTTCTAAACCCTGGGTGATGTGGTATAATTTTATTTATTAGATGAGATTATCTAAATCTTTAATAATCTCATCCAATAGATGAGATTATGTCATATACCCAAAATTTTAAAACTCTAGGGCACTGTAGTCTTTTCCAGAAAAGCAACATCCTCAGAGATGAACGTCCGCAGAGACAGAGAAATACAAAATAGACACCTTGAACCCTCCTTAGTATTAATAACACTGGCAACCCATCGAGTTGACTCTTTGGCAACCCCGTTACATCTCTTGGGACACTTCTTTTACGATAATATTATTTATTTGAGAATAGACTCTTAATAAATTCAGAAATCGGGCGAGTATGTCAAAGATAATATATGATTCAACAAAGTATCAATTGTCGTTTTATAACTAGATAATTTTCAAGTCAGAATAATTATATGATATCGTAATTCTTTTTTGGATAGCTAATAACTTATCCTTTAACATTATAATACTCAAAATTATCATACCAAATTCCAAAAAAATCACTGTTGAAATTATAGGAAACAATTGCACATGAAGCTTCACCCCTGATCCACCATGCATCCACATTCAATATGATAGTGACATTTGGTGGAGCACCCAAATATATTTGAAAAGCACTTGGGTTTAGTGGATCCATTTGCAATTTGCTGCCCGAATTCATTTAATTTAATAAATATTTCACTAGAATTTATTTTATTTAACTTTTATATATTTATATTAGAGATAAATTATAATACACCATTGAGTTCATAATATATTTGTGCACCACTAGATTTAATTATAAATTTAGTTTACTTAGTTGAAAAGTCAAAGTTTATATGCTTGATTAATAATTAGATTTGATAATACATAAGTGCACCATTGACTGTACTATATAATTTATATATATATTATATAAAAAAATTATTCTGTTTCTTATATTATATTTATTATAATATTATCAAATTTTACTTTTTAATTTAATTTTATATATTTTTTAATATATTTCAAATTAAATAATTAACTTGTAAATGAATTAAAATAATTATTTTTTATAAAATTTTTAAATAATAAAATTTATTTATAAATGACTTGAAATTATTTTTATTAAAATGAAATCAAAGCAATTTTAAAAAAGATGCATGCTAAACGAAGCCTTAGCGTAAAACCTTTTATATGCAACTCTTTTTAGCTTATATTATTTGAAGTTATTTTTACTTTTTCTCTCTTTAATATCCTTGAATTCCAAAGTGTATATATAATAAATGATTTTATCGATCATGCTATAAAAAAATTCCTATTCTTTGAAGAATTTATTTTATGATGCAAATTTGTAGTATAAATGCTCTGTATTGAATTTAAAATATTAAATACCACTAAATTAAGGAGCTTGGAAATTAAAATGGAAAAAGAAAAGGAGCTGCTCAATCATTAATAGTGACATTTATGAATCAAGTCTAATGAAATTTTATTTTGTGATTAAGTTGACCGTTTTAGGATTTTGAAAATTTTAATGGGCCGGAGATAATAATCTAATATGACAATATGAGCATATGTGATTAATAGCAATAATTTATTTTATAGGAAAACATCATTCTTAAAGAAATCATCAACAGTTAGGAATATGTCAAATAGTATTATAGTAAGTGTGAATCCATTTGTTTCTTAGTCAGAATCGAAGAGTAAATTAGGGCAACAATCAAGTAGGCTGTTTCCTAAGTGCTAATATAGGACTCTAACAATATGTCAATATTCAACGTCCGTCCACATGGGCGGGAAATTAAAACCTGTGGTTGAGCTTATATGTCTCCTTAAAGGGTACAAAATGAAGTCATTTGGAATATTTAACAGGATAATTCTGATTCGCAGTTCAACTCTATTTTTGCCCCTTAAATCATTTTTTTTCAAAATTTAAAACAAATCAATTAAATAAAAAACATAAATTTTAATAAAAAATATCTGATTTAATAATAAAAATTATCTTTTGAGAATTTAAACTTATAGTACAATTACCGTATGTCAACTATGCTTATTCAAAGTTTAGAGTTTATTTAATATGGATTGACTCAATTACTTATAAGGATACGAATAATATCACTATGACTCATCTTAATTATAAGTTCTGATTTTGTTTGGTGGATAAACTTCCTTAGAGAGATCTTGTGGCATTAAAAGGTTAGTTGAATTGCTATCTTTCGATTCAATTGGTTTTTGCAGTAATATTTGAATAAGTTCTTGCTGACAGTTTCAATATGTTATTAGTGCCTTATCAAATAAAATTGAGCAAACCTTCCCTTCCTATCATTAAAAAAAATTTAGTGTGCTTATATTAATCATGATAATTAAAAGTTGGCAAAAAGTGATGAAATAGACATTGGACTAATTGTTTGTTAGGTTTAGATTCCAGTTTTAATATAGTCGGTGCCTGACGCTATTGAAAATATAAAAAAGAAGTACTAAATGTTAGAATTTTTCATTAAAGTGAGCTGCTATTAATTGGTAATTTGTGATTTAATAAAAAAACTGACTGATTAGATATTTAGCCCAATTATGAGATATGTATGGAATCCATTTAAAATTGTGATCTTAAAGATATGGGCTTAGCACATCTACATAGATTAGTGTGGTTTGGCGGTTGTGTAGGCCTAAAAGACTTAAGAATCCTTTTATGGGGAGGATTACTAGGATTATAAATAAGGATTAAGGCTAGGTCCCCTCTTCACTTCTCATATACACGGTTTCTACCCATTGAGAGCCGCCACCAAAGAGAAGAGGGAAGAGGAAGATCTAGTTGAGAAGAATTCATTAGCTTCCGCTGAATTAGATTATGGCTGCATATCCATTAGGTAAGTAAATTCTAATTTCATATTTATGGTGTTCTAATTATCATACATGAGATCCTAAAAAATTTAAAATTCTTACATGTGGTATCAGAGCCTACATGTATGATATTAGAACCCAGAATAATTAATTATATTTTATATTATTTTGATTGAAGATTCGTGATGAAATATTTTATGTATGATTCTTAAAATATAATCATACGATCAATTTATAATATTTATTTTATAACGTTTTAATGTATCATCATGAACTTTTCATTGGAAAAGATTTTAAATTAATTTTTATTAGGGTTGTTGAATTAAGAAATCCTAATTTATCAATTTTATATGAAATTGTATGGAAGCATATGTCTTTCTGTTTGTTATACTGTTTAGAATTCCTAAATTTCGTCTAGCGTGCTGTATATATGCGTTTGAAATTTTCTTTTTCTCTTTTTTTTCTCTGTTTGGTGCACCTTCCGCATATCCATCAGGCTGATTGGAGTTTTATATATATGTTTTCTTGAATCTCGTTTGGCCTATTGTTTGATTTCTCTTTCTTTTACATATATATGAACCTCTGACACATATATAGGAAACGAACTCTGTATATATATATGAATGAAGACTCTGTTTCATAAGGCTGTAGCATATGTAATAATTATATATATATATATATATATATATATATATATATATATATATATATATATATATATATAAACGGTATTGATCTGAAGGTGCAATTAACCCATTCACTATGTGTCCAGTCTTCCCATTCAACGGGTGTTAGCATATAATATGCTTACATATAATTATCTTATATGCTATAATATATATGCTATAATTATCTTATTCAACGTGCATCAATCTTTTATATTTATCCGCTTTCTCTGTCTCGGGTGTTAGCATATAATATATATATATTTATATAAACATAATTATCTTATATATATATATATATATCAAACATTCCATCTGATATATATATATATATATAGAAAACATCACGTTAAATCAAAACGTGATTCAAGAAACTGCCATATAATAAATTATATATATATATATTTTTTCAGAATTATAAATTTTTTTTTTGGAAAAATAAAATATTTGTAATTTATTAATGATATTTACTCTTCCTAATTTTATTTATTTTGGAGTGAATATATTAGATATTACAATTATGTTAATTTTAAATTTTGTTCAAGATTTTATTATGCAACATTATTTAAAGGTTCATTGCATACATATGGTTGAGTATGCAAATTAAGATTTTGGATAATTTATTTTTCCCAATAATTTTCATTAGTAACTATAAATGCTTAGTTGCCAAAATGGTTCATTTATAGTGATTAGTGAAATATTTTCTTATTCAGAAATCATGGGATAATACTAGAATTATCTTATATAATCACTTGCCCAAAAGAGGTTATTATGTAAGATAATTTTAACATTATGACATGAGGCATCATGGATGGAAATATATCAATTTAGAAAGTCTATCTGCCCAAAGGGGATGAATTTTTTGAATTGAATATTTTCATATTAGCCTTATGAGGAGAGTACTTACTAGCATGTCATATTCTCTGCCCAAAGGAGAGAATATGATGATGCACCTAGACTCTCCAGTTATTATAGCACATAAGGAATCGTTGCTATTCTTTTAAATTATCCATTGGTTAATTGTTGTAATTTGTCTTGAACAGTGACTTTTGCTGTAAATGGCAACCAAGCTACCATTGAGATCCTACATGGATCTAACTATAAGAGATGGAATGAAGACCTGAACTTTGCCTTAGTTATGAGCAATATAGACATAGCCTTACGGATTGATCCACCCAGTGCCATCAATGCCCAAAGTACTGCTGAACAAAAGGAGTTGTTTGCTAAGTGGGATAGAGCAAATCGTATGTGTCTACATGCTATTAAGAGATCTGTCTCTGAACATCTTTTGAGTGGGTTGGATGAGATTGGGAATTCTAAAGAACTCCATGATGCTGTTAGTCAAATGTACCAAAAATCCAATAAGTCTGAGGCTGGGAATCTTATGAGTGAGCTGACAAGCATGAAGTATGATTTTGTTGGAAATGTTAGAGACTTTATCATGAAAATGGTCCATATCAAAAACAAATTAGCTTCCCATGAAATCACTTTACCTGACAAATTTATTGTTCACCATGCCATCAATTCACTTCCTCTTGAGTTCACCTAAATTAAAACTGCTTACAAAACCATGAATGAAGTTTGGAGTATCAATGATCTTATATCTAAATGTGTTTCTGAAGAGGAAAAACTCAAAAGGGAGAAAAATGAGAGTGCCTTACTTACCATTAACTCTAAATCTACCTACCAGAAAAATTCCAACAAGTCTAGGAAGTTTGGGTCAAAAGCACCTAATAAGTCTCAGGACAAGAAAGGCCAAGGTAGTAATCAGACAAGAGGGGTAAGTGGTCCTAAAACTGTCATTAAGAAAAAAAATAAATATTTTTTCTGTAAAAAGAAAGGTCATAAGAAATTCAAGTGTCACAAATACAAATCTTGGTTAGAGAAAAAGGGTAAACAAGAAGGGGTTCAAAAGCAAACGGAAGCCAAGTGAGAAAGAGACCAAACTTAGAGTTGGAAATAATGCAAAAGTAGAAGTTTGTTTTATTGGAACAATAGGTTTAAATTTGGAGTCTGGTTTTGAACTTATTTTGGAAAATATTTTTTATGTTCCCTCCTTTAGGAGAAATTTAATTTCAGTTTCTGTTTTGGATAAACATGGTTATCATTTTATCATCAAGAATAGAAAAGTTGATTTGTTTTTAAATTCTAAAATTATAGGTGAATTTAAGCTTGATGATAGTTTATATAGATTGTGCTTAGCCCAAAACAATGAATACAGTACTATGAATGTTGAAAACATAGTGTCTAAGAGAACTTTAGTTAGTGAAAAATCCTTTTTATTATGGCATAAAAAACTAGGCCACATCTCAAATGAGAGAATTAATAGATTAATAAAAGATGGTTCTTTACCTTCTCTTAAATCTGAAAACTTAGACACATGTATTGATTGTATAAGGGGTAAGTTAACTAAGACTAAAAATAAAGGTGCCACTCGAAGTTCCGAACCTTTTAGAAATTGTGCATACTGATATTAGTGGACCACTTACTCCTACTTTATGTGGCAATAAATATTTTGTTACCTTTATTGATGATTTTTCTCGTTATGGTTATCTTTACCTAATTAAAGAGAAGTCTTGTGCTTTTGAAAAATTTAAAATTTTTAAAATAGAGGTAGAGAAACAATTGGGAAAAGTCATCAAAATTGTTAGGTCTGATCGAGGTGGTGAATATTATGGTAGACATGGCACAACTGGACAACATATGGGACCATTTGCCAAATACTTACAAGAGAATGGGATAATTGCCCAATATACTATGCCTAGTAGTCCTGAGCAAAATGGTGTGGCCGAAAGACGAAATCGCACTCTTAAAGATATGATGAGGAGCATGATGAATAGAACCAATCTTCCTGAATCTCTTTGGGGTGAAGCCATGAAATGTGCATTATATATATTGAATAGAGTGCCTAGCAAATCTGTAGCAAAAATACCTTTTGAACTATGGGCCAAAAGGAAACCTAGCTTGAATCACTTTCGAGTTTGGGGATGTCCTGCAGAAGTTAGAATTTATAATCCTTTTGAAAAGAAAACTGAACCTCGATCTACTCATTGCTACTTCATAGGGTACCCAGATCATTCCAAAGGGTATAAATTCTATTGCCCTGAACGTGGAGCAAAAATTGTGGAGTCGCAGGTGGCGAAATTCTTGGAATGGGATACTGCAGATAAAAGCATCTTAAAAGTTATCAATGATGATGAACCTGTAAGATATGTCACTTTCCCTTTGCCAAACCCACAAAATCTTACAGTACCAGTAGATATTGGAAGAGGAGAAAATGTGCAGCAGAATACAAATCCTCTCCCTCTTGCTCATCCTCCTAATCAAATTCCCGATCCTGTTGATGTAATTCAAGCTCAAGAGAATGATGTTGAGGTGCCTTTGAGAAGATCTACTAGACAAAGAAGATCTGCAATCTCTAATGATTACTTAGTTTTCCTTGGAGAGAGTGACTATGATATTAGTCATGTTATTGATCCTGTGACTTACAAAGATGCAATAACTAGTGCACAGTCTGATATGTGGATGGATGCAATGAAAGATGAAATAAATTCTATGGCTCACAATGTTGTTTGGGAACTTGTTGAGCTTCCAAATGGATGCAAACCTATTGGATGTAAATGGGTGTACAAAACCAAGAAAGATTCTAAAGGAAATGTTGAAAGGTTTAAAGCTAGATTGGTGGCAAAAGGATTCACTTAGAAAGAAGGAGTGGACTATAATAAGACCTTTTCACCAGTCTCATCAAAAGATTCCTTTAGAATCATCATGGCCTTGGTAGCACACTATGACTTAGAGCTTCATCAAATGGATGTGAAGACATCCTTTTTGAATGGGGATTTGAGAGAAGAAGTTTATATGGTACAGCCAGAGGGTTTTCAAGAACCTAGAAAAGAACATTTAGTGTGTCGGCTTAAAAAGTCTATTTATGGACTTAAACAAGCTTCAAAGCAATGGTATTTTAAATTTGATGAGGTAATCACTTCCATGGGTTTTAAGGAAAATAAAGTTAATCAGTGCATATACCTTAAGATCAGTGGGAGTAAGTACATTTTTCTTGTCCTCTATGTGGATGATATTCTATTAGCTAGTAATGATAATGGATTGTTACATGAGACTAAACAATCATTGTCCAAGATTTTTGATATGAAAGATCTTGGGAATGCTTCATTTGTTCTTGGGATAGAGATTCATAGAGATCGATCTAGAGGTTTGTTGGGACTTTCACAAAGGTCTTACATTGATCGTGTGCTCACTAGATTTAATATGCAGAATTGTAAGGGTGGGGATGTACCTGTCATAAAAGGTGATAAACTCAGCCTTAGTCAATGTCCCAAGAATGATTTAGAAAGAGAATCTATGAAGAATATACCTTATTCTAGTGCAGTGGGGAGTCTTATGTATGCACAAGTCTGCACTAGGGCTGACATTGCATTTGCAGTGGGAGTTCTTGGTAGGTATCTTTCTAACACTGGTATGGATCATTGGGTTGCTGTTAAGAAAGTATTAAGGTACTTACAAAAGATAAAAGATTACATGCTGGTTTATAGAAAAGTTGACAATCTTAAGATTGTTGGATATACAGATTCTGACTTTGCTGGCTCTCAGGATGATATGAAATCCACTTCAGGATACATTTTTACATTGGCTGGAGGAGCTGTATCTTGGAAGAGTGTAAAACAAACACTCTTAGCTTCTTCTACTATACAAGTTGAGTTTGTTGCGTGTTATGGAGTAGCTACACAAGCCATTTGGCTAAAGAATCTTATCTCTGGTCTTCGCATCATTGATTCCATCTCTAATCCACTAAGAATTTATTGTGATAACAAATCTGCTGTGTTGTTTTCCAAAAATAACAAAACTACATGTGGGTCTAAGCATTTAGAAATAAAGTACCTTAAGGTCAGACATTTTGTGAAAAATGGTGATATTACTGTAGAGCATATTGATACAAATAAGATGATTGCTGATCCTCTGACTAAAGGATTAAGACCTGTAGTTTTTAGCAAACATGTTGAGAGTATGGGTGTCTTAAAGTCTTTTGATGTATTTTATTAGTGGGAGCATATTTCTTGTGTTTGATACTCTCATGTTATAATTTGTTATGTTAGACACTCTTTTTATAAGATTATTAATTTCGTTGATGATCATCATAAAGTAGATAATCTATGCTATTATATATTCTTACTTGAACATATACTTATAAGTATTGAAATCTTACTTCTTAAGACTGGTGTCTGTCTTAAGTATGATTTTTGATGTCAAGAAAGTATGTCTTATGGAATGACACCATTGAATGATCTCGAGAATATGAATGAAACATACATACAGTATATAGATTTCTCATCAAGTTTTAGAGAAATCATGGAGGACTGATAATGAAAATAGCACGTTTGATCACATTTGATGCTATTTTCTTACTACACAGCCACACTAAAATCCATTGTCGATAAAGTCATTAGCACTTATAACCATAGATTGGTCTTATGTCAATAAGGGGCATAAAGGCTGCTATGATTCAGTGTTAGTTGGCTATATTAGATAGGATTGTTGTGATGTTATCTCAGAGGGCTAAATTATTTTTTTTTTGTGGCCACATAAAAGTTTTTTTTTAATTAGTCTGGAGTCTTGTTTTTTAAAAAAAATGTATTTTGTTAAAAATCTAATAAAACCCAATTAATATTGCTCAAGTGGGAGAATGTTAGAATTTTCTATAAAAGTGAGCTGCTATTAATTGGTAATTTGTGATTTAATAAAAAAACTAACTGATTAGATATTTAGCCCAATTATGAGATATGCATGGAGTCCATTTAAAATTGTGATCTTAAAGATATGTGCTTAGCACATCTACATAGATTAGTGTGGTTTGGCGGTTGTGTAGGCCGAAAAGACTTAGGAATCCTTTTATGGGGAGGATTGCTAGGATTATAAATAAGGATTAAGGCTAGGTCCCCTCTTCACTTCTCATATACACGGTTTCTACCCATTGAGAGTCGCCACCAAAGAGAAGAGGGAAGAGGAAGATCTAGTTGAGAAGAATTCATTAGCTTCCGCTGAATTAGATTATGGCTGCATATCCATCAGGTAAGTAAATTCTAATTTCATATTTATGGTGTTCTAATTATCATACATGAGATCCTAAAAAATTTAAAATTCTTACACTAAAAAATATTACGCCAATCTAATTTCATTTAAATTTATAATTCCAAGTCTAACTTAGATCCCAACGGTGGATTCTCATTTAATTAATTAATTAAGTAAATAGTATATTTCTTTCTTCGTTGGTTTGGTGCATCATATCTAAATTTTTATTGTCTTTTTTAAGACCCTACAATCATGGATTATCGGTTTGGGAACTGGGACTGGATGATCCTTTTGCTTCTAATGGATTTATGTATTTTTTGTATATTTGGATCATCTGGAAGTTAAGCTTTCGATTAATTAATTGTCCCCCAATAAAAGCTTTAATTACACCATGAAGTAATGTTCCTTTCACATACGCACAACAACGTTAAAAATTATAGGAATTCTTCATTCTTAATTTCTTGTCACCCCAAAAATAATTCCCTTGTAACCTTATTTTAATATGTTATAACGACCGTATGAATTTTTTATGTCAAATTAGAAAAAAATAGATAACTTTATATTTTTTATTTAAAAATAAAATTGGTTTACAGGCATAGGTCCATATATAGGATCTATTTTGCACAAAAAATTAATAAATTAATTGATAATTGATAAGTTAACTAATTATATAATAAGTATTATACAAAATTAGCTGTTAAACTAATTAAAAATGTAAAGTAATACAAAAGAATATATTAATATAAATAGATATAAAAATTAAATTAATTCATATTCATTTAAAGATTAAATTATGTTGATTATTTTATTAAATGGATATGAATTAGATTCATGCATAATGGAATATTAGAAGTTCACAACAGAAGATTTAGTATCCGATATTTATTTTTACTGGTTGAATTGGCAATCTTACGGAAAGGCAATTTATTTATAATCTAAATCTTCTTTTCATTTAGAGTAAAGAGAAAGAGTTTCTTAAATAGGCTCTGATGATTGTTTTTATTGTTAACCAACCTTTTAACTAACTTTTTTTTTTGCCTATTTATAGGTATTTCATGAATTGGGTTATGGGTTGGGTTATGAATCCATTTTGGGTGACTCAAATCTATGATCCAATATCTTCCACGTGCACTTAATGAGATCCATACTCTCTCAGTATTACATAAGAGAACATCATCTCTTATACTTTGTAACAAATTATAAAAAAAATAGATTGTGTGATCAGTATATTTTAAAAGATCTTTGTTATACATATATTAAGAACATATATAGTTCTTGATAAATAATGGATTTTAAGTAGACTTTAAGTATGCAGCACCCTAGATCATTTTATTATATTTGAATTTCTCAAATGATCTCATTCATATACATCATATTTATTAGATATTGTATTCACAATTATAAACACACTATAACTAATATACCAATGAATACAAATATAATGTGATACCTTTAATAATCTTCCTCTTTTCTCAGACCTCTTAGCCTTAATTAAAAATTCTTTTTTAGTAATGCCCGGTTAGACTAAATTTCTCATAATTCTTTGGTAACATTTTGAAATAATAATATTTAAATTTAAATTTCAAGAAATATAATAGAGTCATAATAGTACAAATTTAAGGTCATTATTCCTTCAAAGATTTCACATATTAAAGCTGAGAGCCAGACTTTGATCACTTATATTGATCACAATTTGCAAACCTAGTATAAAACACGTGCTATGGTATTCTCTCATTTTCCCATGGAACATATGTCTTTATATAATGTATTAATACTGTATAGATAATGATTTAAATGTACTCAATGTCTAACCTAAGTTCACCAATCTACTATTTCTCATTTCCATCAAAACTTATATCTGACAATATAGATAGATGAAGTGAATTCCTCATTAATTCACTTACGGTCTTACAAATGATCTTATCTTGTTCATTAATAAGGAAACATTTATATTTTAATCTTAGTTCTCAATTATTACTTAGGTAAGAAGCCTAAAATTATTTCATCTCTTATCAATTATAAAAATTGACTAGAGGCAATTACCTATGTGAGTGGGCTAATCTTATATCTATCTGACATACTTTTCAATAATTCAAAAATATTCTAAGAAATATTCATACATCTATATATGTAAGTTTATAATAAACATAATTATTATTCAGACATTAAAATTCTGTGAACATTATTAAAAAATTATAATAATTGTATTAACATTTACACAATTCTTGGGATTTCATATGTATTATGAATACATCCTGAGGAATAAGCTTAGTCATGGGATTTGCTACTATCTCATGTGTAGAAATATATTTCATATTCACTTATTTATGTTTAACTATATCTCTCATAAAGTTGTATTTTGTGTCTATGTGCTTAGTTTTGCAATAATATTTAGGGTCCTTTGTGTATGTTATAGCTGCTTGGTTATAACACTTTACTAACATTATATCAGCGATGTTAGTATTTACACCCAAATGATCTAAAAATGTTTTAAGCCACGCTGCTTCTTGTATTGCAATTGAAAATGCTACAAATATAGCTTCCATTATGGATAAGGCTATGCATGATTGCTTCTAACTACTTTAAGATATAGCACCATTATTTAGTAAAAAGATGTATTTAGAGATAGGTTTCCTTTCATCTAAGTCTTCTTCTTAATCAGCATTACTATAGCCTTTCAATTATAAATTATTTCCTTCATAACATAATGAATAGTCAACAGTATCTTTTAGATACCTCAATATCCGTTTAACTGCTTTCCAGCGTGTTAAGCTTAGGTTGGACTGGTATTGGTTTACCATGCTAACAATAAAATAGATATTTGATCTTATACATATCATTGCATATATCAAAGTTGCAATTGCACTTGCATAAAGAACTTTTTCCATATACATTTCTTTTTGTGAAGTCTTAGGATACATCTTTCAACTTAGACCTTCACCGTTAGCAATAGGAGTGTCTATGGGTTTATAATGCTACATTTGGAATTGTTCAAGAATTTTGTTAATATAATACTCTTGTAATAGAGACAATAATTTCTTTGAATGATTTCTTGAAATCTTAACTCTAAGAATATATGCAACTTCACCTATATTTTTCATTTTGAAATTAGATGACAATCATCCTTTAATTTCGTTAACATACTTTTTGCTATTTCTAACTATAAGTATATCGTCAATATATAATGATAAAATTATAAACTTATCCTTAAACCTTTTTATATATATGCAATAATCTTCATTAATCATGATAAAATCATTTGATATAATTATATTATGAAAGTCAATATACAATTGTCTTGAAGATTGCTTCAAGCCATATATAGACTTCAAAAGTCTATAAACTTTATTTTCTTAACTTTCTTTGGTAAAACCTACAAGTTGTTGTATGTAGATTTCTTCTTCTAAATCTTCATTGAGAAATATTGTCTTTACATCGATTTGATGTAATTCAAGGTCCATACTAGCAACTATAACTAGTATCAAATAGATTGAGGTGAATTTGACAACAGGTGAAAATATTTTCTTATAATCTATTCTTTCCTATTATGTGTACTCTTTTGCTAGTAGCCTAGTTTTGTATTTTTCAAAAGTGCCATCAATCTTGTGCTTAATTTTGAGAACTTATTTGTTGCTAATGGCTTTACATGTCTTCAGAAAATCAACAAGTTCCTAAATTTAATTTGATCTCATATACCCTATATCTTCTTTCATTGCTTTTATCTAATTCTCCTTATTAGGGCTAGAAAGAGCCTTCATAATATTTCTTGACTCATCTTCATTTTGTGTAATGACTACAAAGGCTTCATCACCTTCAATGTCAAAATGATGATAATGAATGCCTTTTCTACCACTACGTTGCAATTAAGGCTTTGGAGAAATATATTTCTCAAGGATCCTTAAATTGTTCCCATTCAAACTAAGATTATTAATTGCTTGAGTATTCCTATTTGGATTACTTTTATACTAATCAAGATTACTATCATTCACATTTAGAATTGAAAACATATTCCCTAAAATTCTCTTACTTGAAGGAAGTAAGTCTTGAGTGCTTGTATCAATTGTCTTGTATAAGGATAAGTTTTAATTTATATCACCTTATTTAGGAAAATCATTCTCTAAGAATGTGTCATCTCATGATTTAAATTCTGTGGCACTCCTACTATCATGTTCACCAATAAATAATTAGCCTTTCGAATGTCTAAGTATTTGATAAAGATACATTTCTTCCCTTGAGCACTTAATTTGCCATATAAGTGTAAGGTATCTAGAATATAGGTTGCATATCCCCAAGGTTGTAGAATACTTAGGTTAGGTTTTTGCTTTGTCCATAACTCATATGGCATACATGGAATTAATTTGTTAAGCACAGATTTAAGGATAAATATGACAGTTAAGAATGCATCACCCTAATAAGTGATAGACAAATTTGCTTGTACCATTATAAACTTAACCATTTCCAAGAGTGTTCGATTTTGTCTATTCGTAACACCATTTTGTTGAGGAGTGTGTGATTTATCAACTGATGTTGAATCATTTTTTCATTACATAGTTGTTTGAATTGATTAGACAAATACTCACCACCACGATTAGTTCCTAATGTTTTTAATTTTCTGTCTAATTAATTTTTTATTAAACTTATATAGCTTTGGAAGCAACTTAATGCTTTAGATTTATGTGTTATTAAATAGACAATACCAAATTGAGTGAAGTCATCTATGAATGTGATGAAATAGAAAGCTCCATGCCAAGCTCTCATATTCATTGGACCATATATGTCAAAATAGATTAATTGCAAAAGGAAGTTAGCCTAGTTTCTTCTCCAAATGGTTTTCTAGTACTTTTGCTAGTTAAGCAATATTGATAAGTAAATATATCTACTTTGTCATAATTAGGCTATAACCTTTCTTTGCCTAACCTATCAATTTGATGTTGATTAATATCGCCAAGTCTAGCATGTCAAACATTTGCATCAATTTTAGAATTATACGATAATGTAAACATGGAATAACTAAGATTACATTCATAATGATCAGTATCCATGATAATAAAATCATTTATTATATATCCAGATCCATAATAAGTTATTCCTAAAGATGATTCAATATTGTCATTAGTAAGATATAAATTAAAATTGAGTTTTAACAAAATCAACATAAATATTAAATTTTGGCAAATCTGAGATGCACATAAAACATTATAAGAGTAGAGTTTTACCATCTCGCAAGACTAACTTGCATGTGCCTATTCTTTGAATTACAACTCATGCATTATTTCCCACATAAATCCATTTTGCTTTATATAATATTTGCCAAAATTTTACAAAGGTGTCTCAATCCTTCACTACATAGTCTATTGCCCCTGAGTCTAAAACGCATAACGGATGGGAATCTATTAGAAAAGCAGACCTAACTACATAAAGTTTACTAACTTAAGTATAGCTTAATATTTTGTTAAGTTTAGGGCAATCATGGGTAAAATGCCATTCCTTATTATAATTAAAGTACTTGACCTTAGTCATATTCTTTTTCTTGAAAGGACATTTTTCTTTCCTATATTGATTATTTATTGATTTCTTACTAAAATAAGCTGCCTTCTTTCTTGCATCCTAGACCCACCTTTATGTTTGTACTTTCACTAATAAACTCTTTCTAAGCTAGATGAAGCCATTTACATATTTGCATTAGGCTTAATAGCCTCAAGCCTTTCTTCTTCTAACTTAAGGTAGTGCATAAAATCATCCATCATTTGGATGTTTTCATTATAGCTTAAATACATTTTTATATGCTCTTAAGAATGAGACAAAGAATGACTTATAACTTAGACTTGTTGCTCATTAGTTAACACATGACTTGCATCCTTTAATTCACAAATCATCTTTGACATTTATTGTAAATGTTAAATTTGATCATGAGAGATCTTAGTTTAATCACAGATGTTCCACCAAACTTATTTTTCAAAGTGGATCATATGTCTTTAGCTAAGTTGTGATTCCTGAATCCTTGCATGATGTGATTCTCCATACTGCTTAGCAATGTAATGCGTGTGAAATAATTCTTCCTTTTTCAAACTTCATAAGTTTTTGAGTCTCGCCTATATTGATCCATGTTTCTTGTCTCAAGCTCTTCTCAGACAATAATAAATGCTTTTAGAGCCTCTTGCTCTTTTAACATATATTAGATTTTCATGCTCTAAATTTTGTAATTGTCACCATTCAATTTCTCACCTTTATTGAGTTTGGTGATAATGTTCTTAGAAGCAGTAGTCATTGTGTATGTAGAGACACAAAGTTCTACATATAGATAGAATTACACATAATTAATATCTCGCCATACATATATGTTTACTTTGGCTTTAATTAATTATGTTAGGACTAGTTCACATGTAGGGTTTAGAGTTAAAAGGTCATTATATTTTTAATTATCATTTAAATTCCTAATGTGAGGCTAATATTAAAATAATTAATTAGGCCAAGTATACTAAATAAAAGAATTTATAGATATGTAATTTCAATTTAATTAAAAAAATGATACAAATTGAAACATATTTCAATAATATAATACATAGAAAAATTGAATAAAATATTAGATCTCAAACATTTACCTAAAATTTATAGTTACTACAATGTTTTCAAATATTTGATTCTATGCATAAAAGAGCTAACAAACCTATTATATAACTTTTGGGGAAATTGGATTTTGGTACTAGATTTCATATCTAGTTGACTATACTTAAAAATAGTTAGATTACATCTGTGATTTAAACTATCTAAATAGTTTAATATTTAGACTTTCTAAAATTTATAATTGCTACAATATTTTCAAATGTTTAATTCTATATAGAAAAGAGCTAACAAACCTATTATATAACTTTTAGGAAAATTGGATTTTGGTACTAGATTTCATATCTAGTTGACTGTACTTAAAAATAGTTAGATTACATCTGTGATTTAGACTATCTAAATAGCCTAATATTTAGACTATCTAAAATTTATAGTTGCTACAATATTTTCAAATGTTTGATTCTATGTAGAAAAGAGCTAACAAACTTATTATATAACTTTTAGGGAAATTGGATTTAGGTACTAGATTTCATATCTAATTGATTGTACTTAAAAACAATTAGATTACATCTATGATTTAGACTATCTAAATAGTTTAATACAAATTTATAGATAATATTACTATATTGTTTGTGTCCCCTTTTTCTTTTTAATAGGAAATCTAATATATTCTTTTAGTAATTTGTAGGTAAGGCTTTTTGTAAGACTTTTAGTTTCTTCAAATTTAGATTTATCTTTAAAATACCAGCCCACATCAACTTTTAGGTTGGCTTAAAGATTTTTGAGTTTGGCAGTCAACATATGGATGACTTGTCTTTGTGCTAAAGTCCATATAACTCTTGGTGTATGCATGAGTCTCATCATAATTTTTTGTAACATGTGCAGGAAAAAAGGGAAACTTAATTAAATCACTAAAATAATAATTTGCATAAAGAAAAAATTAATTACACTACAAAAAATATCCAGCAAACTTCATGTTAAAAATATTTTTTTAATAATCATCCTTTTGATGTTATATCTTTAATATCGTATTTATGATAATTCTTTATGTTATAAACATTTTTATAGCATAATTTCATTAAATAAGAAAGAAATTGTACATCATGTAAGCAATGTATAAAATTCTCACAAAAAATATGGAAAATAGTTCAAGGTGTGAGAAATACACTAAAAAATGAGCCAAAAAAATGATATTATTTAGTTAAAAAAAAGACAAAAATTCTACCTCTTTTTTTTTAATTTATTGTGACAATATAGTATATTAAAGAATTTAAAGGGGGTTATAACACACCAGAAAGAATAGACGAGTGGCTAAGGCAGAGATAAATACCTCTGGAGGTGAGGGTTTGAATCCCTTAGAGGATAAAAAAAGAAAAAAAAAGGCCCATTTTTTAACTATTTTTGATATTTTTAATGGTTTTAACAATTTTTAACCATTTTTTAATCGTTTTGACCTTTTTTAAACATTTTAAAATTATTTTAGTTCCTTAATCTCTGTTAATATAGGTCTATCACCTGTTCAAAGAATCACTTAATTATAGAAAACTATGGATGATTTAGGGTTCGATCTAAATTACGCAATTAGTGGTGATATTAAAGAGAAATCATGGTGTTTACTAAGAATTCTGATAAAAATGGGTCACCTAAGTTTCCTAGAAGAGCTTGCTTCATCATGTAAAATATTCACTCTATCCCCAAATTTTATTTAGTTTATAACTTCGGTTCCTAATTCTCATCTTTAATTGATGGAAAAAGGCTTTTGTTACGATTTCTAAGGTAGTCACCTATGAAAAGTTTGTCTCTATAGTAATGAATGATAGGCCTATGTCAAGATATAGGCTTTAGTCTTCGCAACCTAAGGGATTAATAGATAATAATATGAAGATGTATTTTAGAAAGCACAAAGGATTAGTGTTGAATGTGTTAGAATCATGTCTAACTAAAAATGAGGTTATTGCTTCTATCTATTGAAGGCAAAGGAGACAAAGTGGATTGCCAATCACAAATAGGATTCAAGACTTCTTTATAGAGAAATGTGTCAACACAACCAATAGAAGTGGGCAAGGTCCTAACATGTGAGACTAGTGTAAACCTTTGTCCACCAACTACTTTCTAATACATATAATGCGTGTAATATTGCCTGAGACATTAACAAAGAATAGGGACATGCATTCATATTCAAAATAACAAAAAAATAACTATACAATTATATTTATAAAGTAGTAAACAAATATTGAAAAAAATATATATGTATACAGATTTGGAAGAGACTAGAAAAATAAACAACCATGCTATGATACCAATGTTGGTTATTTCATTAAATGGATATGAATTGAATTTATACATACTAGAATATCAGAAGTTTGTAGTGGAAGATTTGGAATCCAATATTTATTTTTACTAATTAAATTGGCAATTTCATGAAAAAAATAATTTATTTACAACCTAAATCTTCTTTTTGTTCAGATTAAAGAAATAAAGTTTCTTGAATAGGTTTTAATGATTATTTCTATTATTAACCAACCCTTTAACCAACTTTTTTCTACCTATTTATAAGCATTTCATCAATCGGGTCATGGGTTAGGTTATGGACTTATTTTGGGCAACCCGAATCCATGATCCAACAAATTATATTAACGCAATCAAGATGCTTAAGATAAAAATATAATTACCTAACATTTGATTAATTATATTTTATGACCTTTCATATTTATTTACTTATATAATTTTTATTTAATTATTATTTATATTAGAAATATAATTACTTAAAATATAATTAATTATATTTTATGATATTATATATTTATTTATGACATATTTTTATATATTTATAATTTAAAATAAAGGTATAATTAATTATAATTTATGACATTAAAAATCTATTTATTTACTTATTCATTTTTTTATCTAGGGTTTAGGGTAAGAATATAATTACCTAGATTAATTTAAGATATCACTTATTTACTTACTTACTTACTTAATTTTTATTCATTTATTATTTAAAATATAAATAAAATTATTTATTAAAATCATGAGTTATAAATTAATAAAAAATATTAAATTTGAAAAAATATGGAAAGATATCATCTTATAGCTATAAGTTACTCAAAGTAGAATACTAAATTAGAACTTTTTTGATCTGTTGGTATGCAAAATACCTCTAAAAATTATGATGGTCACAAATAGGCTTCATACAAAAATCTAAATAAAAGCACCAAATTATAAAGAAAAATTAAAAATAAAATGAAAAGAAATAGAGACGCAAAAAAGAAGAAATAGGGAGATATATGAGGAAAAAGTCATCAGTCGGAATAAGTAGTAGGCTAAGCTTAATCTACCTTGAGAGGTAAGTGAACACTTCTATTTATAGGTAACTAATACAAAGATAAGATTACATGTACAAGTGGTAGTTTCTCATAGGCTACTTATATTACAACATGATAAGATAATTATAAATATTAGACATGTGAAAAACATTAAGTCCTAAGGTTAACATAGAATATGCTTTTAAGGATTATGGCAGGGACTTTTTTTTCCAAAGCCAGTGCTTTTTTAGTCATCAAATCTATTTGATCATACCATAACTTCATCTAGATGCATCATTTCCTAGATTTGATAAGTGTATTAGCATCTTTAGGAATACTGAAGAGGAAAGATTCCATTTGACTAGTCATAATATATGCTTACTAACCATACATTATTAGGTAAGATAGTTGAATCAATTCCATTGACAAGAGCCATGGTTGCATGAGCATACCTCTAATACGAATGTTTTGTCTAAGGATACTTGATGAAATTTAATTCAATAGCAATCTCAATTAGAGAGTGGAAATGTTCCTTAAAATAGATAACCTTTTTTATCAATTCTAAATACTGATTTGAATGAAATAGAATGAAAACAAAATTAAATGGAGGTTCTTGAAACTCTTGTTTCCATTGATTTAAGCACTTGAACAAGGACAACCACTAGGCAAAGTAGGATTATCGAGCATATGGTCTTTCTAAGCAATGTTTTGATACCTAGATTGGACTAGTTGATTCAACTAGTCTAATTGGGAATTAACCTTTATAGACTATGGTAAAGACTTCTTTTTCTAAAGCCAATATTTTTTTAGTTATCAAATTTATCTAGTCATACTATAACTTCATCTAAATGCATTATTTCCTATACTTTGATAAGTGTATTAGAATTTTTGAGATTATTAAGGAGGAAACATTCCATTTGACTAAGGTAAAATAATTGAGCCATGGTTGCATTAACATGTCTCTAATGCGAATATTTTGTCTAAAAATACTTAATGAAGTTTGATTTAGTGGAAATCTAAATTTGACAGTGGAAATGTTCTTTAAAATATATTACCTTTTTTGTTAGTCTTAAATACCATTTAAAGTGAAACAAAATGAGAACAAAATCAAATGGAGGTTCTTGAAACTCTTGTTGCCATTGATTTAAGGGCTTGAATAAGGATAACCACTAAGGAAACTAGGAATATCAAGCATATGATCTTTTTAACGAATGTTTTGATGCTTGTATTGGATTGGTTGATTCAATTGGTCTAATTGAGAGCTAACCCTTATCCGATTCAACCGTTGCCTTAAACCTATAGTGGTAAGTGAACTAATTTGAGTCACATTGAATTGCTACTCACCTAGTAAACCCATGAATCTGGTGTTGATCAATTTGAATAGGTGACCAAATTAGTCCATAAGCTTCATTGAAAAAAAGTAAACATGCCCATTATGAGAGAAATCGAACTTGTGGCAATGAGCAAGGGACATAAGCCTTAACAACGAATATAAGGCTATTCATTACTTAATTATTGCCATTCAATATATTTAAATAATATTTTGATTCTTTTAAGTTATCATCTCAAAAATGACTTTTTTAATTTTTTTTCATTTCATTTTTATTTTTCCAATAAAATTACCACTAAAATTTCTTTCTAGTGAACATATATTTTTTTAGCAAATAAATTTAACACTTTAGATAATTTGAATTTTACATTGTTAACTACTTTTAATAATTTAAAAACAAACATTTATATATAATGTGATATATTAAATTTTGGATTTAAATTTAATTCATTATCAGTGTAAATCAATTTTACATTATCACTTACTCATGTAATGCCATATTAATAAAAGACTATTAAAAATTTTTTACTGCAGTTAAAAACTATTAACTATTATTAATTTTTTAATGACATATTTCCTTTTTATTTGCTAGTAGTATAAATTTTTTTATACTGATAGTGAATTAAATTTAAAGTCTTAAATTTTTTATAATATATATACCTATGAAAAAATATTTAAGTCGATTCAACCATATGATTTAACCAATTGAATTAGTCTAATCTTAACTTAATCACTATGTTAGGTTGAAGATTAGAATGAGTTTTAAAACACTGCTTCTAACCTTCCAATAATAGCAAGATTTATGAAAGGCATAACTTTTTTTGTCAGTCAAGCAACTAATGGTGTAATTTTTTATTAAATTTCTAAATAAAGCATATCTCATTTTAAGCAATGAGCTGTAATTATTAAGTCAAAAATAATGAAATATTTTGAATTTTATGATTATAAGTTTCCCATCAACCATAGTTATCTTTTGTTAGAATAGGATGTTCATATTTATAAGGTATTTGTGGTTTGATGGAAGAGTCATAATCATAAGATTCAAAATATTTTTAATTTTACAATATCAATCATGTGCATTATTCTTATATTCCATCCTATATTGTAAGCATTGAAGGACTAAAGCTTGCAAAATCTAGTAAATTATTTCAATATGAAGAAAATAGAATAGATCTTTTTAACAAATAAAAATTTGCAATAAAGATTTTAATTTCTTCAATATGAGGAATTGATGGTTATGTTGTAAATTTTAATAACAATGTACTATAACTTTTGTATAGGTCATTGTTTTATAAGAAATATATAATGTATAATAATTTGTAAATTACTTGAAATAATTAATTATAATATTTATTAGTTAATATTGATAGTATTGTTAGAAAAATGTCAGGATGTAGAAAGATAATAATATTATTTGAAAAAATTGATGTTCATTAAAAAAATGTTAAGATGAAGAAGTTATGTTATAAAAAAATAAAGAATAAATTATGTTAGTTATTTACTAAAGAATAGACGTAGTTTTGAAAAATTTAAGAATTGTATTAGAAAATTTGTGATAAAGTTACTATGTCGATTTTTAACCTAATTAACATAAAAAAGTATAGCACTGACCACTTAACTTGTAATAAATGGTAAGCATCTGGTAGCAAACATTTACTAATGATGACATTTACAAGGTATCCAAAAATTACCAAAATTTAATACATTAGTTTAAGTAATTAAAGACATCAGTTTTAGTTTAATAATTGATGTATATTATTTTTTTCATTTTGTTTATATATTCCTCTCTCACTCCATTTTTCGTTTAGGTAACTCAAGAAGATAACATAATCATTTTTACTGCATATTTAGAAAAGCTTGAATCTTACGATTATGAACATTCTATTAAACTACAGCCATCTGTTGTCCTCAAATGGATGGTCATGAACAGAAGATATTCAACATTTGATGTGATTGCCATGATTATAAGATTTGAAATATTTTTAAGTATACAGCATCGATAAGTGTATTGTCCTCATATTCCACTCAATATTGATTTTAAGTACTGATTATATTATGAATTATATTAATTTTAATTTAGGACTACGTAATGATTATGTTGTAAATTGTATTGATAATTTGGTAGTTTTTGTATAACTTATTATTTTAGAAAAATTGTATTCAAAATCTTTTAGCAAGATTGAGTTAAAAACTTTAAGGAATTATTATTCATTCACTCTTAAGTAAGTAATTTTCCTATGAAACTATTTTTTTTAGGAAGTTTTGATTTTAAAAGATAAAGAATAACAAATTTAGTTTGAATATGGTTGTTTGGTAGTTAATAAAGGCAAATTAATCAATTTTTAACCTCTTCTCATCCTTTCGATTACCAAGTAATCTATTTAAGTTTCATTAATTTGCATATTTGTAATTCTAATTCATTTGTAATGGAAAATTAGGGATTTTGCCAATTATAGCATGAAAGTTTATTATGGATGTGAAATTATGGTTGCCATAAGTTTGAGAATGCATATAGTTGTTAGTTTGGGATGAAAACTGAATGAGAAGTTTAAGCTATGGATTGATTAGGAAATCTGATGTTTTGTTTAGTGAGTTTTGGTAAAAAGATGGAAAGTCTAGCTATATTCGACTATAATAATCAAATATAGCCTAAAGAATATGCTTAAGATCTGCATTTGATCACCATAGTCGAAAACCTAAAAAAATTATTGTCTCTGGATGTAAGTAATCTATTGTTATATTTGATTACTTTCTATTTGTGAACTAGGTAATAGAGTACAATAGCAGAACACCATCTATTTATGAATTAGGTAATAAAACATAGTAGTAGAATATTTCCAAATTGTGAAATGGTAATAGAGTATAGTAGTTTTGACAACCTAGGTAAAAGACTATGGTAGTGGATTACTTTTGGTTTTGAATAAGGTTATTAACAATTGAAGCATTGAATTCTTAAGTGGCAATGTATGAATATTTGAAAAGTGTAAAATGATGAGGAATTGATATGAGCATACAAATAAGAGTAGGAAATTATGTGATCTCATTATATATGCTAGGGAACATGGTAACCTAAATTGATCTACATTGTAAAGAAATTTAGTTGAATATTGTATGAGAATGTACATAATTAGTATTATCAATGCTAACATTCCAAGGAGGATATGTTGTTGGATGAAAATATGAACTAATTGGTATTATTAATGCTAACATTCCAAGAAGGATATGTTGTTGAATGAAAATATGAACTTTGGATGGTAGTAACTGGCTACATAGTCAATTACAAGACCAAAATTTAGTTTCCAAGCTCATATACTTGACTAGGGTAATTGAGTACGCTCTTGTATACTTCTAATTCTAATTGTATTTAAATGTTGTTAGTTTAGTTTATGTGTGTGTGTATGTGGATGAGTTACAAATATGCTTATTAGTATTCCAATCAATGATAGAAGGCTATGAGAGAATTAACATATGATATGAAATTATGTGTGAATATAAAGATGTACATCTAAATTGTTTAGTATTATCATAGATGATAATGTATTATTATGATTATTTAATTTATTATTTGCAAAATGTAGTTGGAAAGGAATTTTGTATAATTTGATGATGAATTCTTGTTGAGGGATGTATTAATGTTTAGAAATCCAAAATGGAAGAATTGTGTTTGAGAAATGGAGGGATTGTTATTGTGAATGAAATATTGTGAAAAGATATTGAAATTGAACTAGTTTACGGATGGCAGGATGAAAGGAGGCATAAGGTGATTTAATTATTTTTATTTATTTATGTTGGTACAAAAACCTAGGTTTTCTTTATATGAAATAAAGAATTAATTCTTGGGAACTCTTATTTGTAAACAATGAATGTTTTATAGATTAGCTTGTTTAGATTTATTAATCTTGAAACCTAAGATGCACTATTTCGGCTTGACCTATACTTTTCACTTTTATTAATAATATTAATATCAAAGTTTGATATTATATGCACTCCATTCAACTATCATATGCTTAAACCTCTTAATCATATTTCGTGGCACATTTACTTGAAAAGTAAAAGTCTAAATAGAAAATATATGGGGCAAAATTAATCTCAAGCATATATTTCATAAAAAATTATGATGCAAAGAAAATAAGGTAAATACTAAGAACAATAAAAAATATATAGTGTACAGCATATAATTCTAAATTAACTAAAAAGAATAAATACATGAGAATAATAGCTCATCACATAGGAATACAAATTTAATGGAAGGAGATTCATTCAACATATAATACCTTGAAATGCATCATAACAAAATAGTGCAAACTTTGATTGAAGCTGACTATTCCATGTGAAGTCGTAAATATATTCCTTTTGTAAATGAACAATACTAAAGCGCAGATTATTGATCGTAGTATAGTTGGTTGTGGTATCGACTATTTATATTTTTATAGTAAAAAATAATTTTAAAAAATATTTTAAATAAATTAAAATTATTAATACAATTGTACGATGAAACTTTTTATTAATTATGAAATATCTCTTAAAGGTTAGAAAATCTTTGATTTTTATAACACCATCAATTTAACAATTTCTATTTTCTCGAAAATGGATCTCACATTAAAATTGTCAAATGAAGTCATTGGAAAATAAGATATATTAAAAAATCAATATAAAGGTGTTTTTAATGATTAATTGTTACATTTTTTAAATAATTAATCATTACAACTTTATTATCTATTGTTTGTTATTATTTTTTTTTGGTCAATGTGAAGGTAGGAAAATTAATAGCTATAAACAGAATTAATTTAATTCACTAAAAATTGATATACATTTTAAGAGAATGAATTTTGTAATTGATTTTTAATTCAATAAAGACCAATCAATATTAAAGGTAAAAAATCAATAAAACGATCAAATGTTAAAGCCAATCAATCAATAATCCAAAATTTTATGAACTAAATTTATTGATAATTAAAAGCCAATCAAAATTTGACTTTTATGTTTTTGGGAGTTATTGACCTTTATAATTAATTAGCATATTTTCTAATTATGTATTATTTAATTTTTATGATTGTAATATCTCTGATTATACTATCAATTATTTATATTTTTTACAACAGAAAATAATTTTTTAGAAAAGTGTTTAAAAAATAAAAAAATAACTATTACCAACACCATTCGGGAGGCAAATTATTTTAGGAAGCGTTTAATTGACCAAATTAGCATATGTCAACTAATATATAAATTATTCATACACATTTAAAGAGTTACACAAATTAATATATATGTTTATGCGGAAAATAAAAATAATTATTCATGTAATTATTGTTTAAGATCAGAGTCAAATCCTTAGCATATAACAATTCATTTCTCTCTATATATATTTATTACCGAAAATGTTATTACTATACCAATTATAAATTATTGTTCAATTAAGTTTTTGTTTTTATTTTATATAATATTTAATCATCATAATTGACTATGAAAATAAATCAAATATTCAAAACATTTTTAATTGATAATAAAATATTCTTAATTATTCAAATGATTGAAAGATTTGAAAATTGATTGCATGTTTAGAAGATTTTTTTTATAGAATATTAAGAAATCATACAATAAAAGATATTTTATTTTTAACTTGTTAGTCATTAACCTTCATTCCTAATCATTTTCTAATCAAATATTTAATTAATAGTAAAAATAAATTGAATAAAAGTTCTAAATCACTAAATTATATATATTTTTAAATTAATATTTAATTTTTACAATATGTAAATATGAATTTAATATTTTCATTAATTTTATATTTTAAAAAGAAATTAATTCAATTTATGATGAATTAGTGTATTATTTCTAAATTTAGAAATTCAACATTTTAATTAAATTAATAGAAATTAAGTTTTTTATTAATTTTATTTATATTGTACACTATTTTTATACTATTTATAGGTTAGATAATTTGTTTTTTTTTCAATAACATGGGGGAAAGTAATTTAAAAAGTTATACAAATTAATATAGATTGATTAATAGATAAAACAATTTGCAAAAAGGATAATAGAGTCAAATTATTATAACATGCTAATTATTTCAATGCTTAATCAACTTCACATTAGTATCAAATTAGATTTCATTTAGACTTTAAAAGGATAGATATTTTTATAGTTATTTATCTTTATTATTAATATTATTATTTTATTAATTGCATTTGATGTCATGTATTTTGCCATGTGGTATTAAAATCATTATTTAATTACATTTGTTGTCATTTATTTTAGTATGTGATTTCTTCTAAACTTTTCTTTAGTAATGTATTGACATGTGGCAATTTTGGATGCTATTTTTATATGCTAGAATATAGATTTAACTAGTTCAAAACTCATGTGATGCACGAGTTTAATTAATTTTAATTAATAATAATTTATAATATAAATTTAAGTTTTTAAAATTTAAATTATAAGGTATTTATATAATTAGTGTAAAATATATCAGTATATTTATATCAATTAATTAACTATAAAATTGATATAATTATATTTAATTTAAGTTAAAGGATGTACTATATATTTTTTTAACTTATTTCTAATCGATAAAACTATCATGTTATTGTAATCATTACCATAATTAAGAGGAATGCATGCATGTTTAAATATTAAAACAAATTAAATTTAGGAAAAATAACATAAAATTATATATATAAGAAATAACATTTATTTATATGAAATTGAATGTATATATATCCATCATTAATTCTATATACACATAAACTGTTATAAATAATAAAAATAAATATTGTCTTACTTATAATATTTCTAAATATTTTTTAAATAAAAAATATTTAATTGATTAATTACATTAATTTTTTCAAAAGTTATATGTTATAATGCAAACGTACATATGCTAAATATAGTCAAGAATTAAAATTGAATCTGTAATGGAAAGATAAATATACATTGGTCTTTGACATAAATTCAAATATATATACTTCAATTTTTGATAGAAAAATTGCATTAAATACCTTCTTACTGCTCAACATGTAAAACTTTTTCATCTTATTAACTTGCACTAGAGGAACAAATGTACATCAACCCTATGCCATATCTAGAATTATTAAAAAAAATAATTCACTTTACAATAATAAAGTAAATTTCGCATAATAAATTTACTTTGCATAAAAAATTGGAACAAATTACAAAACTTATAAGAAAAGGAGGTTTATGGGTTCAAAAAGATTGTTAAAATGAAATTCTCCTTTGTTTACTTCTTTATTTGGAGAATATCATTATTTAAATTCATTACTTAAATCTATTCTCACTTATATATCTATTATAAGCAAAATATTATAGGTTAATGTTTCAAAATAGAATAATGTCTAATTTTATCATAGTATTAAAATGTTAATATTATTGGACATTGTATTTTAACATAGTAGATTGAATGAATGTTAAAAATTAGAAATTAAATTTTTTATTTATTATTAAAAAGACTTCTTTACAGAACAATGCTATATATAGTTACATAAGAAGCAATTAGAGAAGAAAATGATATTGTCAAAAGAAAATCAAAGAAACATAGAACTATTTCTAAAGAAATCAATACTCAATGATTAACAATCAACGTGAAGCGACGTGTTAAAGGAAATTGCCAAAGGTAGTTGATGACTATTGAGATGGCCTCATGATGATTTAATGGGTGGTTATGTTAGTAGCAAAACAATATCATTTAGAAACTAAATGGCTTGCTTGATTGGAGTTGGGATTGATCATATATTTTAGGATTCGAGATTGAGAGATATGAGAGAAATGTGAGATAAAAAAGGTCGACTAATAGAAAAAAAGATGAGGTAAAGAGATTGTTAGTAAAGGTTTGAATATTTTTTGATGATGACATGTGGAAATGAAAATGGAAATCAATTGAAGATGAAAGCGTAATTTTTGTCAAAATAAATAAATTAATTATGAATGGTCAATCAATGCTCATAGAAATCAACTGAGTAAGAGAACGAAATTAGTAAGATTATTTTACAAAGGAACAAAATGCATAAAAATTAAAAAACTTAGTAAATTAAGGATAAAATTTAAAAAAGATTATGAAAATGTAATAAATAAAAAAAAGAAATTCAAAAAATTTTTAATTGAATATAAATTGCTATATATAAATAGAATATTTAACCCTAGAAAATGCAATGAATTAAGGAAAGAGATTAAAGAGATTACAAAAATGAAATAAATAAAAGGAAGAAATTAAGGAAATCATTCCCCAAAGTAAAAAAATGTAAAAAAATTAGAAAGCTCAATAAATTAGGGAAATAAATCAAGGGGATTTTAAAAATATAATAAATAAGGGGAAATAGGGGGTTTAAATTTTTTTCAATTTAATATAAATTGTTGTACATAAATAAGATATTTAATTTGTTATATTGATTGTGTGTATATGACTTATTGTGACATAATATTTATTGAGAGAAAAATGACAAATTGATATGTGGCGAGTTGTAAGAATGACAATTGGCATCAAAGAGGCAAAACATTGAAGTTAATACATGTGGCAAGTTAAAGAAATGACACTTGGTATAAAAAAAGGCAAATAATATCACGACTAATATATAATATATAGATTAGTATAAATTTAAATGATAAAAAATCACAAAACTAAAAATAAGATAAATTATAATTACAGTTTCTCTAATATGTATGAAATAAGTCAATATTCAATTTCCTCATCATATCTTATAAATATGTGTCATGAATTTTAAGAAAGAAATTTTAATTTTAAAATTGAGGTTTTAAGTTTTTTAGCAATATTTAAATATATTTTGACATTAATTAAGTAAAAAATTAACTTCATAAATTTTTAAATAATTTTAAAAATACCACTATATCTAAACAGATATTGATTATATTTATGACTTATTATTTGAATTTTTAAATAATTTTAAAAATGGTATCATGTCAAAATATATGTTGATGTCAATTTTGACCAACTTTTATTTGTAATTCTGTAATAGTTACATATAATGATGCATCTATCTTATATTTTTTTTGTAAGATAAATTATAATTACAGTTTCTCTAATATGTATGAAATAAGTCAATATTCAATTTCCTCATCATATCTTATAAATATGTGTTATGAATTTTAAGAAAGAAATTTAATATGATTTATATAAATGTAATGCTATTTGCCAAAGCTCAATTGTAAAGATAATACGTTAAAGAAGATAACTCTTTCTTATACTTATAAAAGGATATGATAGTTGATTATGACAACAAGTTTGTCAAAAGATCCCTAAATTAATTGTCAGTAAAGACATTGGAACAAAAGTCTTTAATATTATTCTCAATAGGAGAAATTAAGCTCGTGTCGCACTTTTTTCCCTTGAATGTGTTTTTTTCCATTAAATTTTCTCATCAAGGTTGTTAATGAAACAAATTATTTGCTAAAATAATAATATACTTTTTTTCCTTCATTGAGATTATTTTTTCGCATTGAATTTTTCTTAATAGAGGTTTTAACAAGACATATTTTTTATAGAATAGACATCCAATAAGAGTGTTATATATATTTATTTATGTGGATATCTATAAAAGAGCTTTAATTTATCTATTAGTTATTATAATTGAGATTTACCTAATCTTTTATTGGAATCAGTTAGTGATCAGTATTTATAAGTGATACTTATTTATTGATACTTATTTATTGGTGCCTTGAGCATATGTTAAATGAAAGATTCTATGCATTCAAAAATAAGAAAAACTGTTCCTTCTCTATATATTCTATTCTTTTTCTTTATTTTTATGCTATCTTAGTTTTATTTTCATAACACAAATCAATCGTGTTGACATCATAATCACATTTGTGTTAAATTATGAAAAATAATTTCCCAACTTATCATAATACAAAAAGTAATATTACTAAAACTTTAATATCCACTTTATTGTACAAGAAAAGAGTTTAAATTTGACCTATTATTAATGTAAAATTTTTTACATTATTAGTAAATAAAAAATGACACATAATTAAAAAATAATATTAATTAAAAATTTTTAGTGACAGTAAAATAATTTTAATAATTTTTAATGATATAACAATATATAGATAGATGATAGTATAAAACTAGTTTACATTCATGATAGATCAAATTTATATCTTTGAGAAAATGGTGGTCGCTTGTTCCGTATGTCTTAGTTAACTGGAATTCCGTTCCATACTGAAATTTATGAATAAACCAATCCAACATTCTTTTGATAAAGCTAAAGTATCATTTTTATTTCCAAAACCTAGACACCTCTTCAACTAATTTAGCAGATTTTGCAATAAAATTAATTCTGAATTCTTTTCTTGATTTCTAAACGAATATGCGTAGCCCTTTTAAGAGGGAGAAATAGAGGCCCGTGTAACTGCCTACTCAGTGATTAATTTTAGGCATAATCTTTGATGGGCTCTTAAGCCCACAAACAATGCTGAAAACCTATCAAGTCATTGCTGCGAGATAGAGAATTATTTTGGTTATTATTAATCAAATTCAGCGCTGATCTTGGGGATTTTAAAAATATTTAATTTGATGAACCAGAAGTATTTAAAAAAAAGAGCAATAATTTGTTCCAAACAAGAAAAAGTCAGAACTAGAGACAAGAAAACCAATTCAGCTTGTAACAATGCTTTAAATGAGAAGTAATGGGACTATTCTCATTCCCAAAACAGCATTTGACATTGATTTTTTCAGACTTAAATGCCCATTACATAATCCATTATGTAAAGATACCCTCCTTTTCTATCTTATTAAACATAATTCAAAGTTCTCACAGGGGTCAAATTAACTAAAGAAGATAAAAAGAAGGAATGTATTAATGGTCAATCAAATAAAGAATGAAATTATTGAAGTTATCCAAGAAAAGATTGCTTGTTGAATTACATCTGGGCATTGTCCTTTGGTGGTGGCAGCATCTTCTCTTCCGAGCTTTTTCCATCTTTGATAATGAAAGTCATAGCCATTCCCACGTCAGGTGACGTTCTAAATGACAGTGCATAAACCATACACCTGGATTGTTGGCCTGAATCTTATGGCGGTCCAACCATTTTTAGGTATAGCAATGGTATTCTGATAAGGAGGGTCGACCAGATTGTAATTCAACGGATCCTTGTCCTTATCAAAGTTGCCAAATCCCCATCCGACCACATAGAAACTGTAACCATGCAAGTGAATTGGGTGCTCAGTCCCAGCCAACACGTTAGTTCCTTGCAGCACAAGCTCCACCGTTGAGTTATATTCAAGCACCTTCACCTCCGTAGCCACTGATGGAGTCCAAAACACAGTAGACAGATTGTCAGCCGTGAAAATCAAACATCAACGGCGGAACATCAGGGAAATCTTCCCCATAAACACCGCTAATATTTCTGTAATAAGCATTGAGAATGTTATTTCCAGACGGTTTTTCGAAGCTTATGTTGTTCATGCTGGCTGAGAGACGCGAATTTCCACCTGGACCTTGGCACGTCGAAGGATCAATATTATTCCCACATGATATAGCATTAACAGATGCTGTAAAGAAAAGCTGTTTGTCTACGTTTAATGGCACATCAATCGGGTGTTTCTCATCGGCTAAGCTTTTGAGCTGACTGATGATGTTGACAGAAGCATTGGTGTCATTGAAGGAAGGAAGAGAAGGCAAGAGAGGCGTCTTTCTTGAATGTGGCAATTTTTTGTGTTTTGGCTTATATTCTACAATGGCAGTGGTGGTGTTGCTATCAAACAAAACCCCAGCTGCACTGGAATAGACTTTAGCGGCCATGTAATAACGGTGATCAGATGGTTGGTTTGCTTTGAGTAAAATGTCCATGGTCTGTCCAGGTGCGATTGTGATGTAATCCAACTTCAATGGCTTTGTGTAGCTTCCATCTACTCCTACCACCGTCATTTGGTGTTTGGCGATGGCAAAGAACAAGAGGTCCTGCACTGCAGCGTTCACAAGTCGGAGAAGATAGGTTTTGCCATGTTCCACCACAAGCTTGAAAGTTTCTGCATTAAATTACTGATGTGAGAACTTATGTATAAAAATGGAAAATGGTGAATGCACTCGTGACTCAAGTTTGTAAATTAAACTGCGTACCATTTTTTGAACATGGATATAGATCACCAGGCTGGCCATTGATTGTATAAGCATCAGAAATGTTTGCGTCTGCTCCACTTCTGCGAAACTCATCGTAAACCTCGACGATATCCTTCTTCCACCACTCTCCTGCATTTTCAAGTCACCGTTAGTAACCATAATAGTTTTATCAAAATCCATATGAGTGAATCATACATTTGTGAGATTGCGGGCAATACCTAATATAATGGGAACCTCTGCATGGGGTTTTGGAAATAGGTAAGTGGTTCCAGGCTTGGGTTTAATAACAATAGCGCCATGCACAGTGGCTCTGGACCAGTCACTGTGAGCATGCCACCAAAGAGTGCCTTCTTCCTCAGAAAATATGACTTTCTGGCTGAATTTTTGACGTGGTCTAATTGGACATTGTGTGATAGATTCAGGTCCATCTGACCATGGATTTCTTGGTTCATTCACTCCATGCCTGCAAATATATAAAATTCATTTCAGCGAACAATAAGTGCATTACTAAAATGAAGACAGGCCAATTAGCAGTGTTTAAATTACCAGTGGATGGTGATATTATAGTTGGCTCTGTTAATGACATCAACTATGACTGTTTCACCCTTGGTGACGTATAGGGTTGGCCCTGGAAATTGCCCATTCACTGTTAATATATTCTTCGTGCTGCAAAGCTTTGTGCATGGTGTCTCTTGGACCTGCAATTTATACCGTATAAGCGCTAAAATAAGCAAACAAGCTGCTAGAAAAAACACATTATAGTTAATTAAACACATATATATACCACGAAAGTGTGATGGCGAAGAGCTTGGCAACTGAGAAGGCCAGTGAGGATCAAGATTCCTAAAATCTTCGTCATTAAGATTTCCATAATGGCTGACATTTCTTCACTGTGAAGTACTGCTTGATGTTCTAATCAAGAAAAAAAAATATTGCTCGACGTGATTTGTCCCTGATTTGTATTCTTCGGAGTTTGCTTGTTATCTGTGAATGAAACTAAGAAATGGTTTTCTTGTATTTATATTTTTGATATACCTTGAAATGTCTATGCTTCCGCGTGAGAATCATTCAATCCATTAAGATGGCTGCGGGGCTGACGTAAAAAGTTGGGCAACATGATATGCAGCTCATATATTATTTATTCAATCATGGTAGTAGGTAATCAGAGAGAGAGAGAGAGAGAGAGAGAGAGAGCGCGGCAAGAAACCCAATATATAAAAGACATATTATGTGAAAGGTGTATTTTTGTGTGAGAAGTGAGAAAAAATAAATAATGACCATCAAATTTTACATTAATAATTAGAATTAAAATATTAATAAAAATTATGTAATTATTTAAAATAATCAAATGATCATTTAAAAAAATTGCATAATTTCATATTTTAATTCTAATTTTTTAATATTAAACCTAATAATCATGATTCACTTTTTTCACTTTCATATAAAAATACTCTTTAGTATATGTATATGTATATGAAATTAATGAAGGCGAGCAGTGACTTGGCCTTCTGTTCCTTTTAATGAAGGCGAGCCATGACCTGGCCTTCTGTTCCTTCTAGAATTATATAATAGGAAGCAGGCAGTTTGAAGGAGTTCTTTTTTATGAATGTCTGGAGGCAGAAAACATTTTAACATATTGAATGAGAATGAATGGCCAAGAAGATCTACTCCCCACACTCATTGAATTGGTTTATGGTTTCTAATCAAGGGACAATGGAATATTGTGTATAAAAATCCTATATGCATGGAAGTTGAAATTCGAAATTAAATTCTCGAATTTTTATATTTATTAAATTAAATTTTATAAATTTATCCACTTACATCCTTTGGTTTATATTTGAAATTAAATTTTAAATTTTATTGTCAGGATACAAAATTATGGCATTTTGTATATTTGGTAGAAAAAGTCTTGATTTCTAGCGTAAAAATATCAGTTGAAGTTTATTCACTGACGTACCACACGATATAAAATTTTAAGTTGACAAATATTTAAAACTGAAATAAAGGTTTACTTAGAAAGATTGAACAAAGAACTTCAATAGATTGATTGTTGGGTGAGAAATGCCCAAAAAACTTACAGATTTTAAGTTGATGAGGTATACTTGATAGAAAAGGTCTTCGTAAAAATATCAGTTGACGTTTATCTAGCGACGTACCGTAGTATATAAAATTTTAAGTTGACAAATATTTAAAACTGCAATAAAGGTTTACTTGGAACAATTAAGCAAAGAACTTCCATATTTTGATTGTGGGGGGTGAGAAATGTCCAAAAAAGCCTCCCCTTTTTCAACGAGGATCATATCTAAATTTACACCTTTTAATCTTTCAAACATGTATATTATATTATATTATATTAATGTATTACAGTGAATGTCATCACCAACGTAATGCAAAAGCATTTATTTAAATTATAAATCGTTTACTTTGTGTTAATGATCGGTTTATTTTTTCTTCTTTCATTATTTATAATTAATCTTACAAGATTACTTAGTTATTTTTTTAATATAATCATTAGGATATAGTTATATAACCCTATATTAACGACATGTATTATTGTTGTAATAAATTGTATTATATAAATGACAATTATTGTCTAGAGCAAGATTAATGGGTTGGATCCATGTGATGTGATAATAATTGAAATTTCTTAATTTATATTAAAAATTAATTTTGGATTTATATTGTATTACTGTATTTTGTATACTTTCTTGTTATATTTTAAAGAAATTTCTTATTTATTTTTATTTATCATTTTAAAATTTTAATGAAATATTAAATATTTTTTTCTAATTTTATTTGTCATTAATAAATATTTTAATTATTTTATTCTCTCAACTTACTTCCATCATATTTCTCTTTTTATTTTTAATTCTTTTAAATTTTGTGTACAATGGATAGTCATGAAAAATTCACTAAAAATTAAATTATCTTTTTAATATATAAAAAATTGATTAATTGTGATAAATAATACGGAACAGAAGGAGTATCTAGTAGAACAAGTCTTGGTTTTTAATGTAAAAATATCAGTTGAAGTTTATTACGTAAGCCGGGATATAAAATTTTGAGTTGACAAATGTTTAAAACTGAAATAAAGGTCTACTAAGAACAAGAAATGCCCAAAAAAACCCTCGCTTTTTCAACGAGGTTCATATATAAATTTAACACCTTACTCTAAATATTTCAAACATATATATATATATATATACGTCATATTTTAATGTATTATGGTGAATGTCATCACAAACGTAATGTAAAAGCATATATCTAAATGATAAATTGTCTACTTTGTGTTAATTGATCTTACAAGCTAGGCTTACAAATTACTTGGATATTTTGTTAATATAATATAATGGTGCATGATATATATATGAAAGATTCTGTTTAAAACAACATATAAATTATTTAAATATATACTCTTGTAAAATGCAAAAAAAAAAAAATCTCGCTTCTACTTTACTTTCATGAATTGAAACTACTTTTATTTATTTTTTTATATTAAAAACTCCTTTTTTGAAAGACTTAAAGATTCAATACAATAATTCTAGCTTTAGAATAACGCCGGTTGACCACCTAAAAACTAATTTGTATCACTTAGCAAAACTATTAACAAATTTTTATTTATTTATTTTTTCGAGTGATTCTGTTCAGCTCTATGCTTGTTCTCAAGTTGTAGTTCGAATGTTAAAATTTACTGATTATACTGCAATGATGGCCTCTGGAAGTTTAACCTGTGAAGCATTTGATAAATTTAAATATTTATTTAATGTCGATTCAGAACTAAATTATTCAAAAAAAAATTAATTCTATTAAATATTTATCTTTGATAATTTAGCTCATGACTACTTAATAGAGCGTACCTAATAAATTTTTTTGGAGGATAAATTAGTTTTGAATAGATGTTAAATTAGGTCAAATTTTAGATTATTAAATACCACATATAATATATGTAGCTTTTTTATTAAATTTTGAATAAAAATATTTGAAATGATTAAAATATTAATGATTAAAAATATAAATAAATAAATTATAATATTTAAAGCTACGTATAAATTAAATAAAAAATGTAAAATCACATACAGTAATTTTTCGAGGTAGGCCAAGGGCTCAATATGTAAAGCTTTGAGTGTTGCATTTAAAAATAAAATAATTAATTTTATTAGAAATATTATATGGATTAGCATTAATCAATTATTGAAATATTTATTTAAGTAATTAATTTTGTGTTTTAACATTAAGCATAGAACAGATCGGGCCCTAATTTAATGTGTATGATCCATGATAGGTTGGATCATGCATAAGCCCATATGGGTAGAAGTCCCAACCTACAGCCCTTTAGTGGTCAGTGGTCAGTGGTTTCCTATCACAAGTCTGACTATAAATAGAGAGATCAGGGTTATTATTTGAACACACTAAAAAAAATAAGGATTCCCACTCTTCTAAATTTTTTCTCTCCCTTTTCTCTCTATCTTGATAGCCTAAGGGGCCAAGTAGGTTGTAATTCTGCTCATTATCATTCAGATCAGTCATGACTTCGTTAAATTATGTACCAGGTACGCTCATAATTTATTATGATTAATTTTATATTTTTGTGATTTTAATTCATACTTCCAACAATTGGTATCAGAGCAATATTGATGTATGAATTTATGATTATGAGCAATATGATCATCTTGAGAGATTCATAAAATTTCTAATTTTTTTTTTTTTGCCTTTTCGTACATGAAAATTTCGGAATTGAGATTTTAATTTTGGAGCAATTTGGATCTGTTTTTCCTTTCAATTAAATATTGAATATAGATCTCATATCCATGATAAATATTACTCCATTATTTGATTGTATTGAAAATTCGTGAATGTTGTGAATTACAGTATGGATTTTTCAGAAAATATTACAATCATAGATTACAATTTTGAAGCTTTTCCTCCTATTTAATATGTGAATCTATATTAAAAATAGGTTAGATATAATTTTTTGAAATTAAAAGGGGTTAAAAATAATTTTTTTTGGAACTTAAAAACCCAATTATGGCGGAAAAATAGTAACAAAACCGAAACAGCACGAAGGAGGAAGACGAAGCGTCCCTGGTGCTGCCGCGCGTGGGACACACGCTCTAGCAGAGCGCGTGAAACCCACACGCGTAGAAGAAAAGTTTAAGTTCTGCAGCGCGTGACTACACGCGCCAGTCGCGCGTGGTATACATGCATCAATCGTGCCAGAACGCTTTGACCAGTCAGCATTTGGCGTGAGTCAAACACGTATGTGGCACGTGTAACTCACGCGCTAACCAGTTGGCATGTTGCTCAGAAGTAACCTCACGTGCACGCCTTGGTGCGTGTGGCGCGTGTGGATCACGCGCTTGGTGTTTCGAGCTGAATTTTTGCCCAGATGTATAGAATTTAATTTCCTACTTATCTATAATTTTTCAACAATTTTTTGAGACCAGTAGGTATTTATTTTAAATTTTGTAATGTTTTGATTGCATAAAAATATATTTTATCAATGGAATTTTGGTTTGAGAAAATTCATGGATATTCTTTATATTTTTTCTGGGCTTGGTGTGCTGTCATACTCTCTAATTATAAACATAACTATATTAAATAATTTTGAACCCTTAATTATGTTATTTTAGTATACATAAAACACCTAAAGCCATTTATTTCATACCAATGATAAATTAAGGATATAATAAGGCTATTATACATAAAATAATGTCCTTTTAAGATTTTTAGGAGTACATTGCAATGATGATGGATACACCCTATCGGTGTGACATTGTTAATGTAATTTTAGAATTTAAACTCCTTAGAATAGGCATGCAGTAATTATAATGTTTCAATATTTCTTGTACCCTATCGGTATGGTTATATTGATTACATTTTTTATGTAAACTTTTGTACCAGCCAAATCTATGGTACATGTATTTTGGATACCACTTTGTTAAATAGTTGTTTGACTGATTTGTTTAAATTAGGAATCTTGTGTTGTAATTATGTTGTGCACACATAATTAATAATTTCCCAATCCTATTGCATTAGTCTTGTTTTTTTCAACAACTATCTGTGGTGAGGACTTTTAATGGAACAAACTATGATGAATGGAGAGAGTCCTTGAACATGTACCTAACAATCTTTAAGGAGGATTTGGCTCTTAGAGAACCAAAGCCGGCTGATCTCTTACCCTAGTCTAGTGCTGCAGATAAGACCTATTATAAACAATGGTATGAATCGAATTGAATTTGTTTGGCAGTGATTAAGTTCACTATTGAAAAGGGAATTAGAGAGAGTATCCCAGATAAGGACACTATTGTGATGTACATGAAAGTTGTTGAAGAGAAATTCAATTCTACCTATCTAACTTTAGTGTGTTTTAAGTCCAATAAACTTGAAATATCTTCTGGATTTTAGTGGTTGGATTCTAGTGAAACCGTTCATGTTGCAAATTCTTTAAAGGGGCTCAAGAACCAGTAGATCCCAAATAAGAGAGAGAAAATGTCTTAGGAGTAGCAGGTAGTAAGGTTGAGGTTCAATACATAGGATCAATTTCCTTATGTTTGTCATCAGGACATATTTTGGATCTAAATTATGTTATTTATGTACCTTCTACAAGAAGAAATTTGATTTCTAATTTTGCTTTGAATAATTGTGGTTATTCCTTTTGGCAATGAAGTGGAAAGATTGAGATTCATAGTGCTTTTGCTATTGTTGGTAATGCCACCTTACAAAAATGATCCATATCATTTGAATTTGAAAGATTTTCTTGTTGTATCTTCTGATATTCCCATCAATGTTATAATTAGGCATAAATAACTTAGAATGAGTTAAAATTTTTCCATTCTATGGGATCAATTTTAGGCCATTTTTCTAAAGAGAGATTAGAAAGATTGATAAAACAAAGATATGTTGTTAGATCTAGATTTCTTAAATTTTGAAATCTTTTCAATTTTAGGATTGTAAAGTAAATATGAGACCATATAATCCCTAATTGAACAAATTAAATTCTAGAATAATCAATGGATTCTTCATTAAGTACTGAATTGGATCAAGAGGTTATAGATCTTATTATCTCACTTATAGTATCAAGATAATCAAGTTTGATTGGACATTTTTTATTCTAAGGATGGCTTGGATAGTGGGAGTTCAATGCTTAAGGCTATCAATTTATGTGACAAGGCCACCATTCTGCCTATACCTATTTTGATTCTCTCACCACTAGAGGAGATAATGTTGACATTTCAGTACAGATAAATAAAGATCCTTATGTTGAACAATCTAATCAGCTAGCCATTAAGTTTAGATTTTCTCAAAGGGTTTAGAGACTTGCAATACCATATGACTATATTGTGTACTTGCAGAAATTTTAATAAATTTATTAGAGTAATTTAATCATCTTAGTGCTTTATGTTGATGACATTTTGTTGGCTAGAAACTCGATCAATTTATATGAGTCAAAATGCATGTTATCATGTCATTCTGATCTTGGCAAAAACATCCTTTGTTCTTAGAATTCAGATCTATCATGATAGAACTCATAGTATTTTGGGTTTGTGCTAAGCCAATTTAATTGAATCGATGCTTGAAAGATTTAAAATGGACACCTGTGCATCTAGTCCAATGCCTACTTTGAAAGACAATACACTGTCTCAATCATATTGCCCTCAAGTTGATATTGAAAGGGATAAAATGGATAAGATTATTTACGCTTCCGCTATTAGTAATCTTATGCAAGCACAGGTTTGCATTCGTTTAGATATAACTTTTGCTATTAGTGTGCTTGGAAGATACTCAAGTGACCCTAGGATGGATCATTGAAAAGTCGCCAAGAAGGTCATGAAGCATCCACAAAGTACTATAAATCATATGTTGACTAGTAGACAATCTAATTTACTTGAAAGTATTAGTTATTCAGATTCTGATTATGCCTTGTACATAGATGATCATAAGTTAACATCTAGATACATCTTTATGATGTTTGGAGGAGCTGTTTCATAGGAAAGTGTTAAAGAGACACTCACAGCTACCTTAATAATAGAAGTAGAGTTTATCGCATATTATGAGGCCACTTGACAGGCTATAAGGTTGAAGAAGTTGATATTTGGCATGAAATTAGTTAATTCTATATCACAATCTCTACCAAATTTTATTGCAATAAGGCTTCTATTTTGTGCTTTTCTCAAAACAATAGGAATTCTAGACATATTGACCAATTTTTATGTTAAACTCCTATTTGTTAGAGAGAAAAGATTGCTGAATTTCAGACTCACATTAACATAGCCCTAGTAGAAACATGCAAGGGATCCGTTGACTTAAGGCTTACCTATAGGAGTATTTAAAATCAAGTAACTCATATGAGTCTTGTTAAATTTTTTTTTTTGAAGTCTTAGTTTAGTGGGAGTCTGAGATATGCTTATCTTATTTTGTTGATATTTGTGACCAGTAATTGCTCATTTTGAAATATTGGTGATATGTTTTATACATATATAAATCATTTGCTTCCCTATCGGATTCAATGATGTTAAGTTGTTTCTCTTATGAGCTGTGGTCAAAAGATTAACTTTATATATATATATATATATATATATATATATATATATATATATATATATATATATATATATATATATATATATATATATATATATCAAGTTCCTTTAGGATTATGAGACATTAATTTAACGTCACTTGTCTCCCTATCGGATTCAGTGATTCTGTATGGTCTCATTCCACTTATGCAATCATTGCTCAATAACCTTATATATATATATCCAGTTCTTTGGGATTATGAGACATTAATTTAACATCACTTGTCTCCCTATCGGATTCAGTGATCCTGTATGGTCTCATTCTAATTTTGTAATCGTCACTCAGTTTGGATATTGAAACATTGGTAATATGTTTTATACATATATAAATTATTTGTTTCCCTATCGGATTCAATAATTTTAAGTTGTTTCTCTTCTGAGCTATAGTTGAAAGACTAAACGTTATTCTGTTCCTTTCAGATTATGAGACATTATATCACTTGTCTCCCTATCGAATTCAGTGATTCTGTGTGGTCTCCTTGTCTGAATTAAGTTTATAGCTTAATGTATAACTAATTGCTTAATTATTGATATTTTAATTATTTCATATAATTAATTAATGTTATCCAAGTGGGAGATTGTTGCATTTAAAAATAAAATAATTAATTTTATTAGAAATATTATATGGATTAGCATTAATCAATTATTGAAATATTTATTTAAGTAATTAGTTTTATGTTTTAACATTAAGCATAGAATAGATCGGGTCTTAGTTTAATGTGTATGATCCATGATAGGTTGGATCATGCATAAGCCCATATGGGTAGAAGTCCCAACCTACAGCCCTTTAGTGGTCAGTGGTCAGTGGTTTCCTATCACAGGTCTGACTATAAATAGAGATATCAGGGTTATTATTTGAACACACTAAAAAAAAATAAGGATTCTCACTCTTCTAAATTTTTTCTCTCCCTTTTCTCTCTATCTTGATAGCCTAAGGGGCCAAGTAGGTTGTAATTCTGCTCATTATCATTCAGATCAGTCATGACTTCGTTAAATTATGCACCAGGTACACTCATAATTTATTATGATTAATTTTATATATTTTTTATTTTAATTCATACTTCCAACATTGAGTTGACAAGTATTTAAAACTACAAGGTCAAATACTGAAAATAAGGAACTTCTGTGTATATTTTGATTGTTTAGTGGCAAATACCCAAAACACCATCCCTTTTTCAACGAGTTTCGCAACAGACAGCTTACTTTCGATCTTCAACCAGACACGCACATACACGTACACACACTTCATTTGTTAACGTGTTTTTGTGAATGTCATCACAAACGTAATGCAAAAGCATATATCTAAATTATAAATCTTCTACTTTGTGTTAATTGATCCGTTTATTCTTCCTCTCTCATTATTTATAATTAATCTTTCGGGCTGGGCTTACTAATTAGTTATTTTTTTAATATAATATAAAGGTGCATGATATACATGAAAGATTCAGTTTAAAACCACATAAGAAACTACTTAAATTACTCACTCTTAAAATGCCCCCCTCCCCCAAAAAAAAAATCCCTTACTTTCAAGATTTGAAATTACTTTTATTTATTTTATTATATTAAATATTAAAAACTCCTTTTATGAAGGACTTGTGAAAGACACAATACACTACAAGCTCTGGAACAATTCCGGTAGACCACCTCCGCAGCTCGGACGTTATAATTTGGGAAAAGACTTCGGCGCCTTTGCTGAATGCTGGGTTTCGGAACCCAGGACACGTGGTTGGTCATAGGATTATCACGTGGTTGTTTTGCAGACAAGAAAGAAAATTTATTTATCAACAAAATTTGCGGAAAATTGTAGAGATAACCAAATGAACGGTAGGAAAGAGCTGCGAGCATGGGAGACTAATTTGAAAGAACAATAATACCATTTCTTGGTTGAAACAACTGATAAATAAATTCCCTCTAATGGTTTGATAAATAAATTTCCTCTAATGCTTCTGGACCTGAACCGAATTTGGCATTACTTAAATTTCAAAAGATTTCAACATTACTAGAATCTACCCCTGCATGTTTGGACCTTTTTCTTTTTCAGAAGAGCCATGGCCTTTATCAAACTTGCAAAGGCACTGAGTCAACCATTCCAACATTTAAAGCCTTCACCCATCAGATTTTTGGTACAGGAGATTGTAATCAAGCAAGAAGGATTCTGTTATTTACACTGATAAACACAAGTGACCACATTTTGATCACACACGGAGACTGAGTCCTTCGGGACCAGCTCCAGAAAACTTCATTTTTAAACTGGATCCCTGGTCTCTGTTTCTCAAGAATGGTACGGGGGTAAGAGAGAGAGAGAGAGATAGTAGGCTAGAAAATTTGTTTGTAGCCTCGTAAAGAATGACATGGAATGCGACAATTCCTTCTCCTGAGTCATATCTCCAATTTTCATTAGTTTATGGCCCTTTCATAAAATTTCACAACCATAACAAATTTCTAATTTAATCAATGGTTCGAATTACAGAAAAGAAATCAGACACATTACATTGTGGCACGTCACTTTGGGCACCTAGGCCTCAGGTGCCTTAGAATTCCCAATAATTTATATTAGTATGTGTCCCTTAGATTCCATTTTATTACATTCAATATATGAATATGAGATAATAATATAATACAAAATTTATATTGCATATGAAATTGTTTGAATGAAGTTTCTAATATTTGTTTTTCAATAATCTACACAAACTTGTAATAAGTTTTGAAGGTCAAAAGTAGTCAAAGTAATACTATAACATGGCAATTAAGAGCTTTGTGTTTTTAAAAAAAGCTGTTATATTTTTTTGGTTTTTAAAAAAAGAAACACATATTTGGTTAAGTGTTTTTGGATTGGGTTCTTAAAAAACTAGAAACAAGTATTTGGAAAATTAAAAAACAAGAACAGCTTCAATATGTTTGCTGAAATTTGTAATTTTCTCCACAAAGGTCTCCATCCGCTACTCCTTTCCATTTCAACCCATAATTCTTTTGTTCCCTTCTTACACCTTCGCTTCCTCCTTCCACACCCATCCTCCTTCCATCCTCACCATCATTAGTTATTGTCTAAAACCTATTTCAAAATTTCCTTCTTCTCTTTCTCTTTCCTATGCATGAGCTTCGCTCTTAAACTTATTCTTCATTATGCAACCAAACCTAACATACATCAAAATGATTCTTGTTGATATTACACCTAACAAAGTTGTTGTAAGCATTTAGGGATTTGGATTTAAGCAAAGAGATTCATACCCATGTTATCAAACTCCTTTGTTGATATTTATGGTAAATGCAAGAATATTGAAAATGTATACAAAGTGTTTGAGATAATAACTGAGAAAAATGGTTGCTACCTTAGGATGGAGAAAAATAGAGAGATGCAGAAATTTCAGAAAAGCTAATGATGGAAAGAGAAAAAAAATCCTACATTTCCAAATAGATTTCTTTAATTCTTTTATTTTTAAAATTTGTTTTACAAAACAATACAACAGAAATAAACAAGCTCTAACTCTTCCAAAATTGTTGGAATTGTAGCTTGTATTCCATGAGCTGCAGTCTCTCATTAAATATTACATTGTATTTTCGCAATGATGAGGCATATCATAATATTTCTGGTGATCATATATACATAATAGAATTGAAACAAAACATTTAAAAGAATTTTCAAAGTAATTGAAATATTTTGCAAAATTACAAGGATGTGTATAATTATTACTTTTTAAATTTTCATGCAATTTCATACTTTTACAAATGAAAATTATCTATAAGACTTAACTATAAAAAAAGAATTATAAATCAAAACATATCACAACATATCACTTCACATATAGTTATTCAGTGAAAAATGACAAACCATAACTAAGATTGTTTTAATCAAATGCCTTCAAAATTAACATATGATATTGTCATAGGCTGCTAAATCCTAATGATTATTACAAACTCCTTCATGTTATGTTTCTCATTTATATATTCATAAACTTCAATAGCTATGATGTCAAGGGGCATGGCTTTCCTACTATCTATGTAAGTTATATTAGAAGCATCATTAAAGTTGTAGTTTTGATTAGATCACTCTAAAATATCAAAGTTTTTGGGAAATACTATACACACAGCATATATATGAATCTAGAGTTTGAAAATTAAACTATTCAATCTAGAATGATTAGAATATAAGAAAATGAGTAAGTTATTTGATAAAGACATATATTCCTTTTATCATATTTTGGACTTAAGGAACATTTTTGTTATTGTTGAATTTTTGAGTTATAATACTCCTATATATACAGAAAGTTGAAGATAACTAACTTTGTAACTAATGCAAAAAATTGAATATGAAACTAACTAACTAACTTTGTAACTAATTAATTGATAAATAGAATATACAAAATACACTGATTCGTGTTACCCCTTTCAAGCTGGAGCATAAATGTTAATAATCCCTAGCTTGGATAATGAAAAGGAGAATTGAGAGATAGGTAGAGGCTTAGTTAAAAAATTAATAAGTTAATAAGTTGATAGGACTGGAAGACAATGAATGAGCCCAGACTACAATTTCTATCTAGCTAAGTGATAATCAAGCTCAATATGTTTAGTTCTCTCATGATAAACTAGATTTTTAACAATTTTGGTTGTTGAATTGTTGTCACAAAACAAAGAAGTAGGTGAGAGATAGTAACACTAGGGTACTAAAAAAGGTATGTCAACCACTGGAGTTCACAAGTAACAGAAGCTAAGGCTAGGTATTATGTTTTAGAGGAAGATTTGGATACACTCTATTGTTTCTTAGACTTCCAAGACATAAGGGAGGAACCAAGCAAAACATAATAACCAGTGATGGATCTTTCTTGTGTTCAAACAAGTAGACTAATCGGAGTCATTAAAGGCCTGTAATTTAAGGTCATTGTTAGTAAAAAAAGAAAAGACCTTAGCCTGGACTTGCTTTGATGTATCGTAGAACACGATGTGTAACAGTTAAATGATTGATGGTAGGACAATCAAGAAATTGAGATAGTTGTTAAATTGCAAAGCTGAGATCAGGCCTTATAATAGTTAGATAAAGTAACCTACTAATGAATCTTTATAAAAAGTGACATTAGTGAGCAGAGAACTATCATTTTTATTGAGCCTGGGTGAAAAAACCACTAGAGAAAAAATTGGTTTGTATTCAAGGAATCTAGTGTTAGTTAAAATGTCTAGGGAATATTTTCTTTGACAAAGAACAATACCTTTAGAGGATCTAGCTACTTCAAAACCAATAAAATACTTTAAAGTACCAAGATTCTTAATTTTGAATTTATCATGAAGAAAACTTTTGGTTTTCGAAATTTGAGACAATAAATTACTTGCCAATATAACATCATTAACATACGCCAATAAGGCAGTAAAGTCATTAGCTATATGTTTAATGAATAGAAAAGGATTACCAAGGGATTGAATAAAACCATGTTGAACGAGAGATTGTGTAAGAGTTGCATTCACTGTTGACTTGCTTGCTTTAGGCCATATAAGCTTTTGAGGAGCTTATAAGTAGGATTAGGTATTATAGTGGTAAATCTAAGTGGAAGCTTCATGTATACTTCTTCATGGAGATTACTATGAAGGAAAGCATTATTAATGTTTAATTGATGAAGGAATTAGTTTTGAGCAGCTGTAACTAACAAGAGGGTTCTTATGGTAGTTATTTTTGCTACTGGAGAAAAGGTCTCCAAATAATTAACTTTTAATTGTTATGTATGGCCTTTGGATATTGGTCTTGCTTTACACCTTTCTATAGAGCTATTTAGATTATATTTGAGTTTATAGACCCATTTACAACTAATAGGTTGTTTTCCAATAGGTAAAGATACAATCTGCTAGGTGTTGTTTTGTTAAAGAGCTTGAATTTCTAAATTCATTGCCTCTTTCTAGCAAGGATGTTTGATAACCTTTGAATAGCTCCTAGGTTTTATCATATGTGCTATGTTAATTGCAAAATGGTGATAAGCAGGAGAAAGATTTGAATAGAATAATACTGAAGAAATAGGATATGGGGAGGTGTGTGGTTTAAGCTGATGGATGTTGTAGACATAATCTTTTAGTTTAGTAGGAACAAGTTTATTTCTATATGATTTTCTTAGTAATGGAGAGGTTGATGGAATAGGCATATTAGAGGATGAAGGAAGTGGAATAATGTCATTATTAGAATGTGATGTAGATGATTAATCAGTAGAAGATGATGTTGTGCTAGAAAATAATAATGGACTGATATTAGTAAAATCAGGGAAGTTAGTGTTTGGGAAAGTAAAACTATCAGCTAAGGGAGCAGGATGGGTGGAGACTGAGTAAAATGGAAACTATTTTCTAAGAAGATAAAATTTCTAGATACAGAGATATGGTGGGTTGAAAGGTTATATACTCTATAGCCTTTTGTTCTAGAAGGAAAATCAATGAAAATACACTTGATAGCTTTGGTATCAAATTTATTTCTATTATGTTCTAAAGTTAACACATAACAAAGACAACCAAAAACTTTAAGATGTGAGTAAGAGAGAATGACTTTGAATAATTTTTTAAAAGGAGTTTTATTCTGTAAAATATGAGTGGATAGCTTATTGATGAGATAAACAACATGAATTATGTAGTTTGCTTAAAATTTTTGAGGTAAATGAGCTTGAAATCTTAATGCTTGTGCTACATTTAAAATATGTTGATGTTTTCTTTCAACTATACTATGTTTTGAGGGGTGTATAAATGCATGAAGTTTAATATTGAATGCCTTTTAATGCATAAAAAGATTGTAGGTTAAACTCTATGGCATTGTCAATTTGTATTGATTTAATTTTGGTGGAAAATTAGGTATTAATATATTGATGGAAGTATTGAAGAATGGTTCTTGTTTTAGATTTAGATTTCATTACAAAAACCTATGTGTATCTATTAAAATCATCTACAATTGTCAAAAAATAATGATGACTATAGATGGATGCCGAAGCACAAAGACTTTAAATATCCATATATATAAGATCAAAACAGTTCTATGTAGTAGAAGTGCTGATGGGAAATGATAATTTTTTTTTATTTTGAAATTTAACAAATATCACATAGATCTTTGTATTAAAATTGAATATTAGAGTTTGTATTTTATAACAAATTCATTCTAGAAGTAGAAGCATGTCTTGGTCTATAATGCTAAAGGTCACCAAAAGTATTTATAGTTATAGCAAAATTAGAACATTTATTAGAAGATATATGGTTTGGAGACTTGAAGGAAGGATCAAAAGATGATATAGTCCATTGTGCTATTCAGTTAACCTAATCATCTTTAAATCCTTAGTGTCTTAGATAAAACAAAGATTTGAATGAAACAAGGAAGAAGAAGATGTTTGTTTAATTAGTTTACCAATAGAAAGAAGGTTAAAAAAAACTTAGGCACATGTAGAACATCTAATAAAACTAATGTTAAGCTCAATTTAATAGCACTAATATGAGAGACATGAATTTGACTACCATTTGACAACCTAACTACTTAATTTTGTATAGGCATATATAACTTAAATAATTTAAGAAAGCAAGCAATGTGGTTAGTAGCACCAAAGTCTAGAATCCACATTGTAGTGTTCTTTGGCAACTGACAACTAGACAAGAGGTAAAAATGCATACCTTGCTCTTGTTGTGCATCATACTGGGTAGTAAGGATGTTGGCTTGAGTAGCTTATGAATTAAAAGTTGAAGCTTCATATATTGATAAAGGCATATTATTATTGAGATTGTGGAGAATTATTCATGCTAAAAGCTTCATTATGCTACAAATTAGTTGAGTGAATTGACCTAAATTGTGAAGGACGGTTACTAACATGTTTAAGATTCAGCATTCAACATGATTAGAAGAACTCACTATTATTTCCCTTTGGATTTGTAACTAGGAGGAAAATCATGTTTTCTATAACACTTATCAATGGTATGTCCTTCAAGTCCATAATGCGTGTAAGTAAGCCTCTTGCTTGAAAAATGAGGTCATCTTGGATGGCTAGAATTAGGAGTAATAGGTGAAGAAGGTCTAGCATTGTTGTAAAAAATAATAGGTTCAAGTGGTAAAAGAAATAAGTAAACCTAACTATCTTTCTTGTTAAATTACAAGAGCAAAGGCTTTGTTGATGGATGGCAGTAGATCCATCATAAGAATTTAGGATTTAATATGAGTAAAGGTATCATTTAGCCCTGTTAAAAACCTGATAAGGTAATCATTTTCTTAGTAGGTCTTGATTGTTAGCAGAACTTCACAACTACATTTGACAATACAATTGCAAACTAGAATTAGTTTGAGATTAAGCAACTTATCCTATAGAGTTTTTAAGCAAGTAAAATATGAAGTAACATTAAGAGAACCTTGGCTAAGATAAAATACGTCATTGAAGATTTGAAATTCATACTACATCATCATAAGAAAATCTATCTTTCAAATCTTTCCATATGTCAGTAACGATGTCAAGAGACATGATAGATTGAGTAATTGTAGGAGATAAAGACTAAATCAATAGGTTAATGCCATTGTGTTGCATCTCTCCCATGTTAGGAAGATAGCATAATCTCTGTTTGGAATAGATATCGTTCCATCTATAAATAAAATTTATTCTTTAAGAGAAAAATCATTTTCATAGCTCTTGACCATGAGTAATGATTGATATCATCTAGTGTTGGAGATACTAAAACTAATGTTGGATTCTCACTAGTACATGGAAAGAATGGACTTCAAGGAAAATCTTTTAGTTTCTTAAAATTTGCGATTACTTAGAAGTTAAGAAGCTTGAGGATTCTACCTCTTGATTATTGAAAGAAAGGAGGAATAAGAAGTAAGGAAAAATCATGTTTGCTTGCTGAGAAAAAATAAGAAAGAGTCCAAGAAAGAAAAGGTGCTCTAATACCATATCAAATTTTGGACTTAGGGAATATTTTTGTTATTGCTGAATTTTTGAGTTACAATACTCTTATATATACAGAAAGCTAAAGCTTACTAACTCTATAATTAATGCAGAAAATTAAATTTGAAACAAACTAACTGGCTCTGTAACTAACTAACTTTGTAACTAATCAATTAATAAATATAATATACAAAATACATTGATTCATAATACCTTTTTCTTTGACCCTTGAATGGTCTCTTGTATTCATTCTTATTCCTGTATCATGCTAAACTTATGGTAACATACAAAGATAACTTATGACTAAAAAATGTTATTATTTAGGATTTTATGTATTTGTCTATCTATCGAGTCTATCATTGAGGTGTGCATGTGTAGAGAAGTATTGAGAGAATGAATAGAAGCCCTTAAAACTTATAGAATAGGTCAAGATATTAGGATTGGGAGCTAAACAATACTGTAAAATATTAACCGATCCTAGCCAAGGGTCCATGCGAAACAATTAGATTAGGATAAGGGTTTTGCCATTACTTTCTATAGACATTTCAAAATTTATTTGTTGATCACCTTTTTAACTTGCTCCCAATCAAAACTTCGAGGTGTCCACATGAACTAACAAATCACTAATAAACATCCCATGGCCATTAATTGGAATTCTCTTCTTTTGCCTCATAATGCTAGCTATGCCTTTTTAGGGTTATAGTTAATGAAGGCTGCTATGTTTTTCTATGTATTAGGATACATGAATAATCTCAATTTTTAACACCCAACATGTCTATTTAAATAGATGCATACAAAACCCTAACTAATTGAGTTTTGTTCCATGTATAATTATGGGCTTATAATTGAGCCTTATAATTATAACATAAAATTTTCATATATTAGGCCTAAACAATTTGGCCTATTAATTCCAAATTTGCTAAGTTCTAAGTATGCGACCCTATAGGGTCTCATTATATTAGCAATAATCATAATCATATTAACAATCATAAATAATGAGTGGTGTTTAGTAATACATCATTGTTACCTAAGTAATGAAAAAATTAGTGATTCGACTTAACCTATACATGTGATTATCCTCTATAACTTTTTGTCCTAGACATTTAGATTGAACATGAGATATAAACCGTGTCATTTCTGTATAACTCAATTCAAAGGTTTCTTAATTTCTAAGTAAGTTAACTAAAGTAAATGTAATTGACATCCCATGTCAATCCATTTAAATATGGCCATGTGTTTTTCTTAACCTTACTTAATAAAGGGGCCCACAGATGTTACTCTTATTATATAGGAAGGACAAATTCTATCTTGATCATACAAATCCCTCTGCATGATATGTGACACATCCAATAACTATCCTTACATTCACTTAACCATGAGTGATGTAGAACAGTATCAAAATGTGGAACTCATATGTAAGAAATCCTGGCGATCTTAGGTCAAAGGATCATATTGATAATGATAACTAAAAATCATTCATGATACTCATATAACAATCCATATAGTATTCTTAGGGTGGGTCAATTCAGTACACAAGTTCTTTAACTTGTACTCATGTGTAGACTTAATATCTCATATAAGTAATCATACATACTAGTCTTAACATATCAATACAACCCAATCCACAATGATATATGACTAGGGGCATTTAAGAATACAATTATTCTAGGGTTACTATTATACTTAAATATACTACGCAAAAAATATATGTATAAATGTGATAATTGAAATTGCCTTTAAAATAATATGATTCAAATTTACAATCATTCATATGATTAGTTTTAGAGCATATATTCCAACACAAGCTTCATCCAATCTTAAAGAAATTCTTTTAATCCTAACCATTTCTTTCTCATAATTACGAAGTGTTTGTTTTACTTATTTCGAATGTTAACAAATTAGGAAAGAACTCTATCTTCAGATTGTTGCCGAATAATCAAAACAATCATTTTTAAAAATTTTAAAACTAAGATAAAGAGGATTAGGTAGAAAAATAATATATGATTTAAAACTTAAACAATTTAAGTACCTAAATAATTAACCTTAACTCCAAGCTTCTTTTAATCTAGCATAAGTATTACCAATATATTAAGTAGAAATACTTATGCATAGAAAAGCCTATATATCAATAAAAAAAAGAAACACATACCTATCATTCCAGGCAAATTCACTTCCCAATGCTCATTAGGGAATCCATAAAGATAAAGATATTACACCGAGCTACATCATTGAGCTCACATAAAACCTTAGATATTTTTTAAAATCTAAAACTTTCAACAATTCAATAATTTTACATAATATATAAAGAAAAATTGCAATTAGTAACTTGGATCATATATGTTGTTATAGCATAATGACAATTAAAATTGCTTATACCTATCATTTAGAGATCAATATAACTAAAGAACATTAACCACATACTACATTGCTTAGGCAAAGGAAAGCATTTAATTAAGAGAAAGTTTATGATGATTTTTACCCAAAAAAAATAGTACCTAGAACTGAAAATGATATTAAAAATGCCCTAGTCTAGTCTAAAATATCAAAACTCTGATATAACTTTCTTAAATTCATCCTGTACAATATTTTTCTTTGAATTTCAAAACTATAACACCCTCTCGATCTAGATAAAACTGAACTAACAATTGTAACAAACAATACTTCATGAGAAAGATGGAAAATCTAATAAAAATATTTGAAGATTAAGAGCACAACAAACTAAACATAAAAAAAAACTTTCAAATAAATTTAAGCAAGAAACTTCAGACAAAATTTAATAATAAAAAATAATACTTTAGAGAGAAAAATTAACATATCTGAACATAATGCAATAGGGAACAACTGACCAAAAGTAATTTGAGACTCTTTCAATCCCAGCACTCCTTCATTCCATAATTGTAAGCATTGAAACACAAGCACAATCCACATAAACACCTTAAACTGAAGAAATAATGCCATAGAAAAATTTTAGCTCACCATAGAAAGGGTAAATTAAAAAGAACTTATACAAACCTTCATCTCAAAAAGATAGAATGTCTTATTTTACTTGAAAAATACTTAATATCAACATAAAGACTATAATGTCTCAATGATTAAATTTTTAACTTTATTCACAACTATCTTGCCTTGATTAAAGTGTCCTTAAGCTTACTGCATTTTCTTTGTAAATTGGTAACTTCACAGTCAAAGAGAACAAAGAAAGTTAGTCTACTACTATAACTTGAACTCTAAACCTATTGTATTATTAAGTTGTGACAAAATTTCTTTTCATAAATTCATCAAAACCAAAATCAAGAAAGTTTCAACCATCATATAATTTAATTTCTATTACTTTTTCTTATTACTCATTACCTCGAAATTGTTGAAGCAGGGACCTTGTTGCAATTTAGGCAAAAAAGTTCATTACTAATACTTTTAACACTCTTCTTGCAAGATCATAAAATTAATTAAAGTTGTTTTGAATCTTTTGGATAATAATGATAGTAGAACACCTATAAGGCTATAATAATATTATATATTGTTAGAAAAATGGCTATTAGATGTGTATTGCATCAGTGTAGTGCTTTACTAAATAATTAATGTAAGTACTAAATTTTAGTATCCATGTTTGAATTAATGTTTTCTTATTCCTATGCAAAATGGGTTCAAATCTGGATAAGTTTTCTGCTCTGAAAGTATTTTAGCTAAGTCTTTAAGAAAGAGTCAAACCACTCAACCTAGGGCTGAAGATGCAAAATAGTAGAATTACAAAGAAACAATGGGTAAATTCAAGATTTGTAATTAAAATACTCAAAACTATTAAAGATAAATATTAATTTATCTCACAACTTAATGTATACACCTTTCTTTAGATGAGTTAACTTTAGAAAGGTGGATTAAACATCACCTTTATACTATTTAGAGAATTGCTTAAAATAACAGACTCTACACTTAAAAGTTATAAAATGATATATGATTGACTCAAAAAGCAAACACTTTAGTACTTGTTAGTTTAGCAAAAGACCATAACCACAAAGTTTCATCAATTTTAGGAGAAAGTTATTAATAAAAGTATAATTCCGGTCCTTTGTAGCAAAGCTACAAAAAATAAACCAAACCACACTTATGTTATTAAAACATGCTTGAAACAAAATATTTGTAAAAGAAAATGTCAATAAACACACAATTCCTACTTATAAGGTCCCTAAGGTAATTTGAGATTTGATTTCTCAAATAAAATTGTAATATTCTGTGATATAAATATTAATTTCTTCTATTATAGTAAATCTTTTTTTAGTCATAGGACCTATTCTTAAGAGAAAATGATTAATAAGAAAATAGACATATAGTAAGTCATGCAGACTTCTTAGGTGCTAAAGTTAAGACAAGATCATTATTAATGTGGGTTGTTTTCACCATTATGGTAGGTTTGGTTTCATGTTAATGAGCAACTTCTTCGTAATTTGGAAAAGTCATTACTTGATAGACCACCTGAATTGCCTACTTCCATCAATCTTGAAGTTAAGTCTCTCTTTAGGAAAAAAATTAAAAGTTTTGAGTTCCTTACCATAAGGACATTTAATGTGAATGTGCGAATTAAAGGCTAGAAATTCTTAAGAAAATATTGAAATGCTTTCTAAGTAAATGTATGCCTATGCTATATAATATACCAAACATAAAGGTTTATTTTGGAAAAAAAATTCTTAGGTGCTTCAAGTATTGCAAGTAAATCAAATCTAATGCCAAGTCAAAATCCTTCTTCCTATCTTCATCTGTAGAATCTACAAGTACATCATAACCATCCATTACTTCTAGTAGAGGTAGAAATAGGGGGTAACTTAGTGCTTTTTGTCTCTCAACATGCTAATGACTCACTCATCATTAAGGAAAAGAAAAAACCTATTTTTGATAAGGAACCATGTAGCTATCATATCTCACTAAAACATGATAGAATTCGTCTAGATAATAAAGTTATGTAGCATCCATATGATGTGGCATGGCTTGGACTAAAAGCTTAGCAGTTAAAACTTGAAGAAATATATTAATCATAAATTCATAGGCTAGTTTATCAGTTATGTTATTTAAGTCTTTTAGTTGAAATTTGAACCTATTAATACATTGCCTTCAAGTTTTCAATTTTGAAGTTTTATATGTTTACTATTCTTATACCTGAGAAAAGGAGAAAAACATTAAAATGAAATCTTCTAACAAATAGATTGTAAGTTTTGCTTATCTTCTATATACTTTTGTAGGAAATCTTTTTTAGTTAACATATAAAACTAACCATTTTTAGAGAATTTGCAGAGAATCTAGAATTCATTCCACTTCAATGTTATTCTTTGAGATTGTAGTATTCATTTACCCCTAAACAATGGAGTGCTCTATTGTATATTTCATTTCCTCTCTTATATGAACGGAAACCTTATCTTCTCAGTTTCTAGATTAACATCAATCTTTGAATTTTTTATATAACAAGTATATAAGGAAAGACTTGACATATAGATAGGAATAGTTTGGAATTTTTAGATTTTATTAAGAAAAGAGTCAAATTAATTTGCTAACTAATATATATGTCATTCACCATATATGGACTAATTATATAAATTAATCTATTCGTGTTTAGCTTTGTGCTTGCAATTTTTTTAGGAATTTCATGTCAAAGTGATATGTGATAGTAAATTAATAATTTGTTTGCTATTTATCTTTTTCTTGTTAGTGAAAAAATATGCAAAAAAAGGATAAAAGCTATTAACCGCAATTAATCGAACTTAATTAACATTAATCAAAATTTATATTATTTTTTATTTAAAATTCATATTTAAAATTTATTGATAATTTTTATAATTTGAACTTGATTGCTTTTTATTATAGTTATATTAATACAATTATGGTATTAATATTTATTTATAAACTAATTTTAACCTTTAAATTAATTTATTTAAGTATTTTTTAAAAAAAATTAGATTTTAAACCGAAGTTAATCGACCAAAATTGAATTTATTAATTAAATTCGGTTAAGATTATGCAATCGGGTTTAATCGAATAAAAAAATTTATATTTCGATTAAGAACAATCAGTTTAAAAATTAATCTTAACTATCTTTAACCAACCGATGATTACCCCTAGTTAATAAAGCCTAATTAACAAGATAAAAAAATTAAAAACTAGTCCATCCTAAGTTTTAGATGGGCATAATTATGCTCAGGATAATGGATAAAAGGAACTCATTTTGTTTTTGGGAACTTCCCACCAAAACCTTTGACATATAAAACCTAATTTTTGGTAAATCTCAATAAGAACCTTAAGCATAAACATAGTGTAAACCAATAATTGCTATAGCAGAAAATGGATTATAACACTACACCCAATCCATGATACATACCTTTTCTTTCCACCTCACAACCTAGTATGTGCCTTATCAATTAAAAATTAAAAATGACAATACTTAAATTGGGATAAAAATAAAGGTATGCCCAAATATTTGACATCTCTCTTTATAGGATTTATTCCCATGAAATCTAATAAGCATATCCTGAGCTTTGCTCTCATGTTTTTGGAGAAAAAATCTTGAATTTTTGTATGTTTATTTTCTACTTCAACCAGCTTTTATATTGACTTAAAATATGACATAGATTAATAGCTTCAAGAAAATTTGCTCTAGCAAAAACCATAGTGTCATAAGTGAACATAAAATTCATTATTAATGGTCCCTTCCTCAATAATTGTACCTTGTGAATAAGTTTGTCAACTTCCACATTAAACAATAATCTAAACAATATTTCCAAGCATAAGATAAATAAATAAGGAGATAACAAATCTCTTTGTCGAATTCCCCTACTTAGTTTAAAATGCTTGATAAGACTCTTATTTAATAGTACCTAAAATGATACTATTGATAAGTATTGTTCCACCCACTTCACATAAGAATGATGAAAACTAAATAATTCCAAAATTTTGAGCACAACTTTCCATTCCATCCTATTAGAGGCCTAACACATATCTAATTTCAAACCCATGAAGCTCCTTTAGCCTTTTTTCTTCTTAAAAATGTGAATGACTTCTTATGCTAATATGCCATTCCCGTCATTCATCTTCCTAAGACAAAAGCAAATTCAAAATTCAAAATTAATTTAGGTTAAATATTTCTTATACAATTTGCCAATATCTTTTAAATCAATTTATATACTAAATTAAACAAGTTTATTAACTTAAATTCTTCCAAAGTGCTAACACATGAGACTTTAAGGATTAATAATAAAGGTCTAATTTAATTCCCTCAACATGAACTCGTAATGGAAAAAATTCTGTATTGTCAAAATCACTTATGCTTTAACCATCCCCCAACATTGTTTAAAAAAGATTGCCATCATTTCATCAAGACCTAGAGCTTGTAAATCAAACATTATCCGTAATGTATCACAAGTTACATGTTCATTAAAAAATTGGCATAACATCTTATTTTCATCCTCCATAATAACATTTTAAATAAAACTATTCATGTCCATTGGATAGATAAGGTTTGTTGTAGCAAATAGATCTAAAAAACCATTAACTAGATAGTTGCTCATCAACTCCTTATCCTAAATCTATTCTTCTAAATTGAGTATAGCTTTGCAACATTATTCCTATACAATAAATAGCTAATAAAAATGAAAGTTGAAATCTCCATCTTTCACCTATATTTCTCATAATTTCTTGTGCGAAATCTCCTTAATCTTTGTTACTATTTTTAAGGTTCTATCGAATAACTCCCTCTAATCTTCTATTCTTTTTCAAAGGATCTTGGTTTTGGATATCATTTAATAGATCAATTAACTGTGTTGATATAAGAATGTGTGTAACCAAATTGCTTTAATTTTATACCTTTAAGCCATGTTGGACCTTTTTAATCTTATGGACTAAGTGAAATGTAGTTGATCCTTGAAAGTTACAATTCCATGTCGATGCAATAACATCTTAGAAAGGATGCAAGGTTTTACCCTTATCCCATACTAGAAAGAGTGGAATTTAAATTTTGTTTGTATATTTTTTTATTTTTCAAAAAATTATTTTTAAAAGGTTTTTTTTAAGTTTGTTCTAATATTGAAAGAAAATAAAATAAAATAATGGTTGATATTATAAAAATATTATTTAATTATAAAATTAATAACAGAATAAATAAACAAATTAATAATATTTAATAATTATTCTTATTTTTATTTTAAATTATATTTTGGACTTACAATTTTTAGAAACAAATGACAAAAATAGTTTCAAGTAGGTGAAGGTGAAGCCAAAAGGGCTAATGGTAGCCTCAGACCCCAAGCTCCATACTTATTATTATTATTATTATTATTATTATTATTATTATTATTATTATTATTATTTATTATACACATTGCCCTTAAAATTTAAAACATACATTAATAATAAAAAATAAGTACTTATGTAATGAAAAACTACTTTATAAAAAAGATAGAAATATAAATACTAGGTGTAAAATCATAATTCTTTTATAATTAATAATTTAAAGATAATTTATACTTAAATTTTTTATTTTTTTCCCTTCTTGCTAAATATGAACATTTTTAATTGCATTCGTACCTTGAAAATACTTTAGAGAAGCATATGTTTAGAATAAAATTTTATGACTTACAAAAATGTTTTCATAACTTATGTTTGACTATAATTTTATTTTTTATAAAAATATTATGCATACTAAAATTGATATGAAATTATTTACATTACACATATAAGTATAATTTATGTGTTACAAAATTTATAAGTATAATTTTATATCTTTATTTCAATTAAACATATAATATAATTGTAATAGAATTTTGACCTACTTACTATTTGTTTTAACTTTATCATCCAAAATTTTTATAGTAAAATATTTATACATATCTAAAAAATATGTATTGATATGAAATTTAATAAAGTAATTACATTTTTGAAAATTTTGCACTTTTTATTGTAATTTTTTTATAAAATTCTAAATAATTTTGTGTGTTACAACCTTAATAAATAAGTTTTTATAATTTTGTTTAATTTTTCATAATTCTATTATTTAATTTGTGAAAAAATTATAATACATCAAATCAAAATTATCAAAAAGATCATAATTTTTAAATAGTTATAAAAATTTTAGCATGTATCAAAATAAAATTTTGTTTGATCATAGTTGGCCTCCTAAGCTAGAATTTCCAACTCCGCCATTGCAAGAAAGAATTTTGTTTTCAAAAATAAAAAAAAATATTTTGAAAAATAATAAACAAACATATTCTATTTCTTTTTATAAAATGATGTGGGAGAAAGAATAGGGCTCGTTTGGTATATATTTTTTTAGAATTGATTTTATTTCATTTAATAAAAATGATTTCAATTCATTTATAAATAAATTTTATTATTTGAAAGTTTTGTTAAAAATAATAATTTTAATTCATTTATAAATTAATTATTTTATTTGTAATATATTAAAAAATACATAAAAATTAATTAAAAAATATATTTTGATGATATCATGGTAAATACAATGTTTGAAAAGGGGTAAATCATTTATATAATATGTGAGTAAAAAAAAATGAATTCTAATAAAACCTTTGCAAAATTGGATGGATTTCATAATTGTAAAAATTTAATTAAAATGAGAATTATAAATGAAATAAAATGAAATCCTTTTTTACTTAAAGTCAAATATCATATTAAAAAGAAATTCATTTAAAAGTGAAATAAAATCGTATTTTTAATTATGTCAAACAAGAAATAAGAGAATGGAAGTAACATTATTATTTTCAATACTAGTATAACACTAAAATTTCAATCCTGATTTTACTAATACAGGATTAGTAAAATATTCTAATATTATAACTTGTCACCACTAGAATTTTATGGATAATTCACTTATCAAGATATGAAAAGTGATAATATTAATATTTTAATGTCTCAAGGATTGATAACCTCTCGAACTACAAGTCTGAATTTTGTTATTAATAATTTTAAAAATTAACGCGATGATCAGCAAATTAAGTTTTAAATTGAATCAATTATCAAACAATAACACGAACGAGGCTTAAACTCTCGTACCCTTAGTTCAATTGTATAATAAAATAAATACATGACATACCTATCCGTAATTAGATTATTTAATTTCAACATATGTTAGTTCATTGATAACAACTAAAAGATGACAAAAATTTATACTCAGGCTGAAAAATAAGATATTTTAGTTCATGAAGCTTATGACAAATTTAAAAATAAATTTATTTATTTTTATGCAGATATCCTTACATTTTTTTTATTGGTATGAGACTGATTCTTGTTTAAGAGAGAAGTAATAAATAGTAAATTCTTTCCAAAAATAGGACTTGTAAAAATCAAATTTAAAACTCTTTATTGAGCAATACTAAATCAACCAATTGATAAAATAAATTTATAAATATTCTGTATTTTTATTTTATGCAGGACTTTGAGGCGTCTTTACCTTAGACGTTATTTCCTTCACCCCTTTCCAAAGTTGAATGTTATTAATGACTAGAATTGCCCATAGTAATTTATCGTTTCAATGATTTTTAATCGGCATAAATGGATTTCTACTGTAACAAGAAATATGCTCTATAAAATAAATAATTTTTTAATTTAACACAAAGATAAAGTTTTTTTTTATAATTATTTATTTTAAATGAATCATTCTTACATTATATATATTTATATACGCACACATGAGATGATAATGATTCCCTTGTCAAAAAAGTGAAATAAAATCTAATAATTTGTATTAATATTATTTTAAAATTATATAAAAACTAAAATTAAAATAATTTTTCATTATATATATTTGCATAGACCCTGTTAATTGAAGTAAAAATATAATTTATTTCATTCTCGTTAAAGAAATAATACAGATTTTTATAATTAAGTTTTTCTAACAAAAATCAATCATCCATGTATATATTATAATTCATATATTTTAAATTAATATAATCATTTCATTATATGTTTATTAAATTAAAATAATGTAGACTATAATCTAAATTTAGTTTATTTTATTGTAAGAATTATTTCATGTTATAACTTGTTTACTTATTTTGATTTTTTTCTCGTGTTGATGATAAGAATGTTTGAATATGCTCCGTTTGTGTGGAAAATAACTTCATTATACCGTTATAAAATATTAAAATCATAAAAAATTAATTAAAAAATTATACCAACTTTCCTGATATTTTATCAAAATTACTTGGACCTTTATTGTAATTGTAAAACTTACATGTTAATTCATCTAACAAACTTTCATTTGGAATATTCGTTTAAGATTCTATGATTCTCTAAAAAATTATTTATACAATTGAAATCCTAATTACGTAAATGCCCTGAATATAACCTAAAGGTCAAAACTTACAGATCATTTTTGTTGACTCTCTGTAAGTTGAAATTGTCGTCGTCTGTCTCTCTGGGAGAAATTAGGCTATGTAGGCTTTTAACGAAGATCGTAAACAATGAAATAATCTGAGTGAAGGTAAGTACCTAAAATTTAAGCTGTTTGAGAAATTTAATGGCTTTTAAAACTTGTTTTCAAAATCATGCTAGAGTTTAAGATTTTTTTTTTTTTGAAATATATAGAAGATTTGTACTTTAAAGATGGGTCTTCATATGGGAGATGAGGTAAAATAACTAGATTTATGGTTTATATGACAGGTTGAGGATTTGTTTTGATATATTTTTATTTTTTAAATTAATTTAAAAATTATTTTTTATTTTCAAAATGACTTTTGAATTTAAAAATATAAAGAATAAATGTTATTTGGATAAATAAAAAAAATATTTTATTTAATTATAAAATTGATATTCAGAAAAAAAGTTAATAAAACATTAAAAATTTGTTTCTTTTTATATTTTTTAGTTACACATTTTGAATTATAATTTTTAAATATATATCTTAAAAGTAATTTTTCGAATAGAAACTTCTATTTTTTAAAACAATAAATCAACAGACCTTTGTACGGAAGATTTTTTTACAGGTGTATCTTTGTATTGTGTGGTTGCAAGTTTAGACATGCATTTAAGCAGCTTAAAAGCTCGAAGCTTTGGTTTGCATATACAATTAGAACCAAGTCTTAATTTTTACACAAAGTTACAGGTTAAAAAAAAAAGAAAGAAAGAAAATAGGTGGAGATGGTTTTTTTTTTTCTTTTTTTTTTTCAGTGAAACTTTTTAGCTGAAAAAAGTAGGGAGATCGAAGCACATCACCAGCCAGATCTGATTTTGATGACTGGAGAAGATTTAAGAGCAATTGAATGAAATATATAATCAGTTTAGGGGTAATTTTAACATTGGTTAAATTTGCCATTTAACAAAACATGACTTCATTCAAATGGAAAAATTAAATTGAATTTAAGTGAATGAATTTCAAAATTTTAGATATGTTTGTATAGATTTTAAAATTAGAAAGAAAGTTTGTACAGTCTTAATAAAATATAAGAGTGGTTGATGTAATTTTTTCAAATGATTAATATATTTCTTATTAAATGTAAAAAATTTAATAAGACATAATTTTCTCTTTTTCAAAAATTATTTTTTTTCACTGACATAATTCTAAAATATAGATACATGTGATATACCTTTATTTATATAAAAAATTAAAAATTTAATTATTTTTATAAAAAATATTTTCTAAAAATAAATAGAATCTGAAATTTCAAACATACTACCTGTTCAACTCACTGTTTCTCCACTTGTTTAGTATATGTCTTAAATAAAATAATAATAATGATTTATACCTCAAGGAGGAAGGTGTGGGCCTCACATTTCATCACAATTCACAAGCGAAGGCAATTCCCCCCCCCCCCACCAAAAAAAAGAAAAAACCGAAGTTCTTTCCTGACCACAATTCACAAACGAAGGCAAATCCCTCCGCCTCCCCCCCCCCCCAAAAAAAAAAAAAAACAAAAACAAAAAAAACCAAAGTTCTTTAGTTACAAGTCAGTAACTTGTGCCCTTATTTAATAAGCAGACATATAAATGTGTACAGGCATTTTATCTCGACTAACATGTCTCGTATCTTATTCTGTATAATGTAACTCTAACTCGTTTGAAATATTAAAAAAATATAATTCAGTTTATTGAAAATTAAATTCATGTACAAATAGTTTATATGTTTAATTTCAAATAATTAAATTTCAATTTTTTTAACGCATTTTGAATTTAGGAGAAGAGAAGAGTCTTAAAAATTATTTAATTCATGTAAAAAGTAAATTCCTTTGAAAAATTAAACTTTTTAAGAAATAAATTTGTATATCAACTTTGTAAGATGTGGTCAAAATTCTTTGATTAGAATTATGGAATTGACACCTTTCAAAAACTAAATCCTCGTTTTTGTTTGGTTTTACATTGAGCTTTTTAATAAATATTATCAAAACAACTAATATATTATATAAAATTATAATATACAAATAAAAAATATTAATCAATTTAAATTATCTCTAATTATTATTTTTTAAATTATACTTTTAATTTCTCTTTTCATTATAATCTTTTAAATTAATAATTTTTATTTTTAATTTATTATAGAAGAGCAAAATAGATTTTTACAAATAATTAATATGTCTTTATATATATCTTAAATTATATTAATATAATTAAAATAAAATATGATTTAAATATTATTTAAATGATTAATATAATAAATAAATAATTCTATCAAATTTATATAAAATAGATAAGAAATTTTTTATTTTTATGATTGAAAGTTAAAATAATAAATAATAAAGATAATAAATATAATAAATATAAAATAATAAATAATATAATATAATGGATATATATAATAAATATAAGTCTATTTAGATTAAATTTCTATTACTATAATAATATTTATGGTTATATTTGTAATTTATATTTATGATATTATATTTAATTTTTATTTTAGATAATTTTATATAATACTAATTTTATTTATTATATAATTAATAAAATAATTATATTTTATATAACTAATAGTTATATCTGATTGAATGTATTTATATTTTTAATTAATAAATTATATTCATCTTTAATAAATATTTATTATAGTTTTTAAATCTAAGGATAGGATGCTCAAGTAATCCTTATATAAATTAAATATAAGTAGTTTTGCATTTTTATATGTAAAAATATAATAAATTCTTCTTACAATGGATATTAGTAAATAGCTTTTAATAATATATAAAAAATAAAATTTTAAAATAAAATCTTTATTTTGAAAGTTAGTAACTAATTAAATAACTCAAAAATTTTCTATTTCCAAAACAATTGTAGTTTCATGTTATTTATGCGAATCAAATCACTTTTTAGACTCCCAACCTTCCACAACACAGCACAGTCTTTGTATATTTTATGCAAGTTAAATACAACATGAATTTCATTTTGGTCCCAACAATTTTTTAACGACTTTTTTTTTCATTTTTTCATTATTATGGAGTTTATGGCTCATTTTTTCCTTTATTGGTTTAGAACCTATAGTTCTTTTGAACTTATAGTTCATTTCAGTACTTGTACTTAAATTAATATTTTTTTTGTAAACATTAGATTATAGCTTTTAGTGGTTCTAATATAATTCTTGTGGCTGCAATTTGAAAGTTCCCATGTATAATCTCTTATCTTTCTCAAAATTTTACCTATATTATATTATTAAAATATAAATATTGAATAATAATTTTATTTATCCTCATAAATTAAATTTTGGTTCTCGCTATTCGTGATCTAAATCCATCATCAACTCTATGCTTGAATAAGAAAAAAGAAAAAGAAAAAGGATAAAAAACCTTTAAAATTTAAAAATTTTCCTTCCTTGAATTGAAGGAAAAGAAGAAAGGAGAAAATAAAGAGTTAAAATTCATGATTAACATTATTTTTACAAATAAAAAATTTAAATTTTTTTATATTTTTAACTAAGATTAAAAAATTTACTTTTCTTCCATTTTCAATTCATCCAAGCATAGGGTATTAGCAGTAGCATTGGGGGTGTCCTATCAGATTGCAATGGTTGATGCTCTTAATTTGTGATTAGTGCAACAAAAGATTCAGTTTGAGTCCGCCCGCTCATGTGAAAAATGAAGGCAAACATCTAAAGCAGATGTCTTATAAATACAACCTTTATGTTCTTTTGCCCTTCAAGGGATGAAATTGTCAATTTGTCACCCACCCAATGATGGCTTACATTTTAGTTTCGAACTTTATTTGATAAATACGAAGTACTTCAGTCCTTGTAATATTGAGAGTTAATGGCCAATTTTTATAATCAAATAAAAAGGTGTAAAATATTCAATTTGAATTATAATTATTATTAAATTGACAACCTTGTCATCATAATGTTAATAATATAAAAAATCTTACATTTTTTTATTAATCATAAATTAACATTTTTTATATTGAATTTATAATTTTTAGAATGAAGTAATAATTTAATATTATTAAGTCAATTACTTTGATGGTGAGTTAATATTGAATCTTGATCTAATACAGTGAGAGTTAATGACCAAAAATTTTTTAAATTAGATGATTTATATAAAATTTTGTAAAATCTTTTACAAATTTATAAGATATTAATACATAACTTAAAATTTTTTAGGAGGACCAAAATCCCCTTAGTCTTAACAAAACTCAGCCGCCACTGGCAGTTGCAGGTATAGTTCGTGGGCTGTCTTTCCGGACAAAATTGACACTAGGATCAGTTTGTCTTCTTAGACAAATACCATTCTCAACTCTTTAGATTAATGAACTGTAGAAAACAGACTATCTATTTTCTTTTAAATATCATTTAAAATTAATATGCAAAAATTAAGAAAGATAATAAATAATCTTAATTTTAAAATATATTTGTCACAATTTATTAATATATCTTTTACCTGATAGAATTTATAAGTTAAAAGGAAGTAAATTAGCCTTTTTAAAAATTAAGAAAATAAAATTTGTGATAAAGTTTTATAATAAAACCATGAAGTTTGATATAGAAAGTCTTAGTGTTTTGATGAATTTGTAATTTCAAAAATATGAAATCATTCAGTAACAATTGAAATTAGTTTGGATGTAAATCTTTTTAGGTCAAAAAATTTTCTTAAATGTAAAACTATGCAATTTGAGAAAATGATATTTTTGAAATAACAAAAATGCAAGTTGGAGAAAATAAAAAGAACATTGAGAATTTTTATAAAAGTTCGATGGTTTAAAAGAAATGATTTTTAGGTTTACTCATTTCTTCTCAAGTTACTAACTATTACTTGAGATACCCACTAACTTTTATCAAGTTATAATATCTAACTTTATAAGATCTTTTTAATCTATACTAGGATTTTTACTACCACTTACCTTTATAAGATTTTCTCAAATTCTATTAGGATTTCAATTATCATCTAACTTTATAAGATTTACCAATCTCTATTAGAATTTCAATTACTACTTAATTTTATGAGATTCACCAATCTATACTAAATTTCAATAAAATTCAAGAAGAATTTTTTTCACAATCCTTTAAAGAGTTTTTACAAGATTTTACTCAATAACACTCTTAAAGTGGATGTACAAGTGTTTATTTTAAAGTGAGAAACAAAAGAAAACTTTGATTTTAGTAAATGAAAGTTAGAAAGATTTTGTAAGTTATAGTGTAATGTTTATTCTTCTCATCTTCAAAGGCATACAACCTATTTATAGAAAAAAGATGATGAAGGCAACTTTAGTTTCAAGGCATCTTTCTTTGATTATAAGTTGTCTTTGGCTCCAAATCACATTGAGGATCCAAATTTGAAACTTGAAATAATTAGTGTCAAAATATTTTTTAGCTCTAAATTTGAATTTTGAACTTTTTGGCTCCAAGTTTGAAATTCACAAAAAAGATTCCATAAAATGTTGGCTTGCTCAAGGAGTTTCTTAAAATATCTCATATGCTATATATATATATATATATATATCATAAAAGACAAAAATCAATCACTTTTTTACTTAATTCTAAGTTTCTTCTAAGAAAGCAATCGAGTTGTTATTTCTTTGAAAGTAAATTTTCTTCTAGAAATTTAATCCTACTAATTCGTATTGCATGAATATTGTTCAGAACTATTTATCTAGTTGTAAAAAGGATTTCTCAACTTCATATATTATTTTTTATAAATTTTAATACATGTTAAATAATTTGAAATTTGAAATTTCCTCTCATTTTGAATTTCTCTTTCTTTGACAATCAAATATTGAAATGACTACTAAATATTGAAATTGAATTTAGTTATCTTTCCTTTAAAAAATAAATATTAAATTATAATCAATGAGATAATTACTTGAAAAAGTATGTTTTAAAATTTCAAAATAAAAAAAATCTAAAGTAAATTTGTCACATGAGAAATATATTTTATATAAACTAATTTAGTTTTTAAAAGATATAGAAGTGCGATGGCTCATAATTTATTAAAACAATTGATGGGTTTAAAATTCATAATCCATAAAAGTTATACCTAAATTAGTTGATATATGATAAAACTAATAAGCCTAAATTTTAACTTATATTTTGTAATTAAAATATTTTATAACTTAATAAAAATCAATTTATTTCTCATTTGATTCCTCGCTACTGTAAGTCAATTTGTAAGTATAATTGTTGAGCATTTATTTAGATAATAAAGATAATATTTAAAAAAGATAATAAATATAATTTTAATTTTTTTAAATGATAAATAAATAGGAATAATTTTTTTAAAATGACACTTGAAAAAATAAAGGGAGTATTTCATTTAAGCCTTATCTTTTCCTTTTGTTCAATAAACTATAGTTGTTAATAGTTTTATAAAAAAATTGAACAGATTATGCTATTTTCTTAAAGATTTAGTTTAATGTTACTCATACATTTTTAATTTTTAATAATAATAAAATTATATATATTTTACTCATTTGTAATATGATTTTATTTGTAATTTATCCACATGTGATTTAAAATGCTAAAAATTGGTTATAAGTAAGGTTAACAATGAGTTGAGTCAAATTATGAAATGTTCAAAATTAGATTCGACTTTTAGCTCAATAAACTAAATTTAAGAACTAAATAAGCAATACACAAGATGAATAATTTAGCTCATATACTAAATAAGCCGAGTTTGAACTTAAAGATGTTTAGTTTGATTGTATCATATCATGAACCAATTTGAATAATATATATAATTTAAGATTAATTAATACATTTATATATATTAATTAGAAATCCTTTTGTAATATGTATTCTAAACTAAATACTTATTACAAAGAAAAAAATAGTAACTATAATAATTATAATTTAATATTTATGTTTAAATTTAAATTATAATTAAAATAAAATAATAAATAAAATTAATGATAGATATTATTAACATTATTCTCATTTTGAAATTAGTTATGTGGTTAAAGTAAACATAATTTAAAAACATTATTTAAAAAAGGTAGGAAGATGTGAAAACTTTTCAAACAAAAGCCTACATTAAATATTATAAAGGGTGAATATAAATATCCTTACTATAAAAATTAGAGTGATAATGTAAAATTTTGAAATTATAGGAATCATGAGATAGTGACTAATTCATACTTATTAATTGGTTTAATGTTGGTTCAATACTTTTTTTATGATTTTAAATTTTTTTTATTTTAGTAATAAGTTAGATTATCTATCCAATTCATTAATTTTTTGCTTAAACCATTCACTCTACTTTCATTTTTTGAATATTAGTTTGAATTTATTGAATTGAGTTGAGCTAACTAACCATAAGCTTAATTCAAGTCGAGCTCAAGTCATAAGCTGAACAATATTAAATCAAGTCAAGCCTAAGCTAAGTCTAATGACTTGACTCATTGGTAGCCCTAATTACAAGCGTACACCTTTTAGGAAAAATAGAATATATATATTTTTTATTACTATTTTGTGCATGTGAAAAATTAATTACTTATTGTGGATATGTTAGAATAAAAACTTACTTAAGGATAATATGAATTTACGATGCTAATAGGAAGAATTAAGTTAATTAGAGATTGGTGTGAAATTAGATTTGAATAAGCATGTATAGACATTAGGAGTTGTTATTCTCATTTTATCCTTAAAGCCCTTGTAAATTATCAAACCACACTTAAAAATATCAAAACACCTTATAACTTTATTTCTTCTATCTTTGGAAGCAAATGCAACCCCTTGTTTTTTTCTCCTTTAACATTTTGTGCTTAACTTGCAACAAGCATTTAGCTACTGACTTTTAATAAATCACCTATAATTTCTCTTTAACAAGGTAACTCCTCTTAATACCAAGCTTCTAGTCGAAATTTTTCTTGAGTTTAGCTTGAGAAAGAGGATTTAGGGAATTAAAAATGCTAGCTAATTTTTCTTGATTAGGTTACAAATAGGGTAAGTTAATTACTTATTCAATCTCCTTATATCTCTTCCACACATAAGCAAGTAAAGAATTTGCTTCAACCATTACATTTTGTATGATTTTGAATTTCAATTGATAAGTAGTGAAAATTAAGGAATCTAATGATTTTAATATGAAAATTTATTATTGAAATGAACTAATTGTTGTTATAGATTTAAATATATGTGTGGATGATAGCTTGTAATTAAATTTTACATGTAATTGAGGATTTATTTGATATAAAATGACCATTTGTATGGTAGCATTTAGCGGGGGAAATGGAAAACCTGACTTGTATTTGAATATAGTAATCGAATATAGCCCTAGGAATTATTCCCATCAAGCTATATTTGATTATCATAATTAATTACTTCCAAAGGGCTTATCTCTAGAAGCTAATATTCAATTATGGTACAAGATCAAATTTGAGAAAACATTTATAAGTGGATAAAGTAGACCTTAAAGGGATAAAGATAGAGTTTGTAAGAGAATAAGGTTGACTTGTGAAACATAAAGAGATTTAATTGCTTTCCAATTTAGTTATTCATGTTAATAATGTTATGGATGAGAATATATTTTTATTTGGTATCAAATTGAAATAATTAGAAAAAGCTTATAATATCTACTTATAAATATTTCCACTTCTAACTCTATTAAGTAGATTATTTATTTACTAAGTCATTAATTTACTATTTTAGTTGTTTTCCTTTATAAACACTTCAATAAAAACTCCTTTTCTACCATTAATAGCTTAGGAGTAAATACCTCCATGCTTATCTTATTTAAGATAGCCATAGTTGATGATAACTCATAAATAGGAATATTTTAGTGGTTGCAAGGTGTTGCTAACTTGACATTGTTATAAAGAATATGTTTATATAATGATACAAAGTTTAAGGCTAGAATAAGTTGATGGAAATTGGAAAACAAGTTCTATGTTGTTAATGGCCTAGGTGGCTTGTGATAACATGGAATTTACACCATTCATATTTTGCTAAACATATGCTTGCTTACCATTCAAACATGAAAAAATCTGACTAGTACCTTTCATGTGCTCTTGTTCCTCCATTATTACACTAAAATTGAGCTTTAAAAACCTAATATATGTGAACTTTTCTTTCATTTCTTCTTCAATTCAAATCCAAACATTTTAATCTCAAAAAAGTAAATTGACGATAGGTAAAATTAATGATAAATTAAGTTGAAATCAAACAATAATAGAGTTAATAATGGAACACATGACTTGCATATTATAATTTTTACTAGATTTGAATGGAAACATAGCGTAAGTGAACAAAGTATTTATAATGCAAACCATAAATTGCCTAATTTTGACACTTTAAATTATAGGTAGATAGATTGTAAATAGAATTACCACAAGCTAGTAAAGTGCATTTCTCCCTTAATAATATACACTCACATTCCCATTTCAAAAAAGATTAAAGAATTTAATATATGTTTTCTAAAATTAAAAAAACATAAGTATAAACTATATTAAACTTTTAAAAATGAGTATGATTTATGTTAAAATATTAAATACATCTCAATAATATTCCAAATACATAGTCAATACAAACTCAATTGATTCAACTCGACTTATCCTCATTTGAGCATCCAACCACACAACAATTGGCCTAGACCATTAGGCTTAATTTTGACTGATCCATATGGTTGAACATATACTATTTGTGCATACATACCACTCTAAAGGGAATCATACCAAAATGTGACATTCACTCTTGAGAAGTATTCATTAAATAAAATTTTCTCAAACTCCTATTCATTTTATAAAGTAATATGTTGATACATCATTAAATTTAATTATTAATATATTATTATATAATACGTAAGATTCAATTAATATATCATAACTTCTTTCTTCTACTTGTATACTTATTATTGACTTTCAAAGTGAAAGTAATGTCCTTTTTAAATCCTACTAAAGCTAATGTAAATATATGATAATCTTCTATCATATATTCATCTATTATCATTTTATTTTACTGTTGATTAGTAGAACATTTTTTGCCTTATATATTTAACTTTTCCTTTTCAGCGGATTTTACTGCACCCAAGGAGTTTTGGAACCTTAGGTGATGTAAACGAATGACATCTATTGGATGTTGATTATGTCATCCTAGCCGCTTGTGTTAAAAATTCTATTCTCATGGCACTGGAAAAGTGCGAAGAAGGACATGTTATGTTGGTATTAGCAAAATGACCCTAAATTTAAGAAAAAATGGTCCTTAATCTATGCTGATGGTGCATTAACATGATAAAGGTTTAGGGCTTCAATTGATTAAAGGTTACGTTCCTTAAAGGAGCAGAAATTGGAAGCTATATCAGAGTAATCGGTGTTGGATTAGAAATCGCAAGCCATCGTTAGAGCAATTGGTGTTCGATTACAGTGAACAATTAAAGTTCCCTTTGAGGAGGAAAATTCGTAGGTCCTCGTTAGAGTAGTCATTTATGGATTGTAATGAGCGTCTTAAGAATGCTTGTTGGGGAACATTTTAAGAATGCTTACATTGACCCTGCACATCTTGTGAAGTTAAAGAAAAGACAATTGAATGGATTCTCCATTGAAGTAAAAACTGGAAGAAGCTACATGAAGTGTTAATTAAAATTCATGATTACACAGGATGAGCATCTAAGATCAATTTTAAAGATCCTAAATAGCATGAAAATCATTAAGTTGCAATACTGGGAGGATAAATTCAAGAACTTGGTCTCTCCGTTCTAAGAAGTTCAAATGGTTGGCTAAGTCACAGCTTCTGAAATCCTATGGAACCTTTCTGTACTAGATGTCTCATACCATTCTGTTTACAGTTATTTTCACCGGATGTGCACTTTTTCATGGTGCCTCATTGAATGTTGTAATGATCTTCATAATTCTTACCGCATTAAGAAACATGTTAAAAGCTGTGGCAATGATTCTAGAGGCTCTTTCTATCATGATCCAAGTTAAGGTCTCCCTTGATCATCTGAATGCATTCCTGCTTAATGATGAGCTAAATAATATTAGAGGAAATTTAAAGTAAAATTTAGCTAAAGGAGTGAAAATTCAAAAGGGAAACTCTAGTCGAGATCATAAATTGGTGTCCCCAACTTTGAGTGAGGTGAAATTACAAACTAAATGAGGGCAAAAAGTGGCAGTTTATGGTCTAGTTAGAGCAAAAAAATCATCTCTTTTATATACAATTCTTGGAGAAATACCCAAAATTTTAGGAATTAAGTTATTAAGAAAGAATGTTAGTTTATTATCATGCAAAACTAATTCAATAGTTTTAATCTTTCTTTTTTGTGATAATGAAAATCAGGATAGTGTCAGTGGAACCCTAGCTTGTGTTTCTCAATCCTTTTGGATCCAAGGTAGGATACTTCGTGATAATACATTCTTTGGGAAGCCAATGGACCAAGATCGATATAAGAATGCCATTAGAGCTTCTACCTTGGATAAGAATATCAATGGTTTCAACCATTGTGATCTAACTAAAATAGGTCGAGCACTCTATAATGATGTTGATATTTATCTTTTAGATGAACCTCTTGGTGCAATAGATGCACATACCTCTGTTATTCCAACATTTTGGCTTGCTCTAGCTATTGAAATACCAAGAGTGACTAATGGTCCCTTGATTGGAGTTTACATAGCAATCATATTCTCAGCACCACACTCGCTGCTTTGTTTTAGATTGCATTGTGACTTCAAAGCAAAAAATACAGGATTCAATTTTGGAACCACGCCTTTGTACTGTATGTTTCTTTGTTGGCCTTTGTTTGCTTCTTTCCCTAGTGGGATTTTTGTTTCCTTCTCTAACAAAAAAAAATGGACTTTGGGACAATAACCCTTTATTACTGACCTGACCAAGTTTAAAACTGACTAGGCATGGTAAACAGCTTGTGGAATTGTCCACTTGGGAGAATATATAATTTCATAAATTATTTGGGTAATTAGTCATATAACCTAAATGCTAACAATTTTTGAAAGTGGACAAATTGTCATTTACTACATGCCTTGGGTTCCTAAACCCTTTATTTTTAAAAACATGTAGACAACACCTTCATTTTCCATGCTGGTAGATTAGTAGACAAACTTTCTCTAAAAATATCACCCTTTAATTTTTCCCAAGAATGATGATATGGTGCCCGTGGCAGCTATTTCTGGTCTTTCTGATTTTGTTAGCATACACCTTATAAATGGGGTCAGATGAGGCATTGCATGAAGCCACCTAAAGGTGGAGAAATTTAAAATATTTATCTTACGAATATTTACGAGGAAAATTACACTTTTTTCACATTTAATTTATTTTTACTTAATTCATTTATGATTTAAAATATTATAATTTATTCAATTGTACTTGTAAATTTTTAATATTTTATCTACTTAAACTAATTCGAATTCAAAGTTTAATAGAAAATTTTGATGTATTACATATGATTTTGCCTCTTTTAAATTTTAACTCAATTTGATACTTATTTATAATCAAATAACCCAAAAAATCCTAATTCTATTAAAAATTTATTTTCTACAATTTAATCTATAATTATTAAATCTGAAAGTATTGAATAGGATTTCTTTTTAAGGTAAAATAATTTTAAGTGAGAGTTAAATTAAATTAAAATTTAGAAAAGAAAAGATTAAAAGCAATGAATATAATTTTTTTATTGATTTTGAATATAAAATAATTTAAATAAGTAATGTATTAACTATTCGAAAGCATAGATGAATAAATTACAACATTTAAACCACAAATGAATTAAGTGAAAAAGAATAAAATTATAAATAGATAAAATATAATTTTTTTCTGAATATATGCATTTATATATTCCTAAATTTTAAAATGCTTTTATTAAAATTTTTAATACATTATAATTTAATTTCTTCAAAATTTCAGCCGCATTAAAATAACGGGAACCGACTATTATGGTTTTACGTGAACGTTTCATGTAAATATATTTACCTTAAAAAAAATTAAAGAAGGTGAATATATATATATATATATATATATATATATATATATATATATATATATATATATAAGAGTTGCAGATGTTTACAATATCGGGAGCTGAGATGGGCTTTGAGGGTGACGAGTTACCGATGCTCGTTGCATTTTGATAGTAAACTTCACAAAATTTAATTACAACGATAAAACCCGGATTCTTAAAGCCTCAAGTGTTACAAATTGTTGTTTCACATACAACTTTTTTTTTAAATTAATTTTATTTGATTTCAAATTGAATTAATTTCAATTTATCACAAATGAATTCTATTATTTGACAAATTTATTAAAAATAATGGTTTCAATTCATTTATAAATAAATTATTTTATTTGAAATATATTAAAAATATATGAAAATTAATTAAAAAATAAAATTTAATGATATCATAATAAATATAATATTAAAAAATATAAATATTTTATATAATAATTTTTAGTGAAATTTTTTACTAAATTGAATTATTTTTATAATAATATAAATATATTTAAAATAAAAATTATAAATGAAATGGATTATTTTATTTAAAGCTAAATATTATTTAAAAATAAAATAAACTATTATTTTTAGGGTTAGAATGTTGGGCTTACCTGTATTGGGCTACAGGGCTCACAGGGGTAGCTCTCCTAATGACGTGACCAAACGATTCGGATCAATGTACTTTGGTACGGCCTAGGTATTATGGTTATCTGAATGTATGGAGGATATATATGAACACTTGGCTCTGTTTGGCTCCGTTGGAAAGTATTTTTCATTAAAATTTTTTTATATATATTAATAAAAAAAATGATACGTTATTTACATTAACAATTAAAAAATATACTACCTAATTTTTTTAAATAAAAAAATTACTTTTTCTCAATTTTTTATTTAACATTAAATAAGTAAAATATTTTTTTATTTTAATATTTTATAATTATATTTTAAAAAAATATTTTTCAATAAAATAAATATTTAATACATAACTTATCTATTGATTTCTAGAAATTTTTTTATATAAATGTAATTATTGAAAAATTTTATTAAAAATAATAATTTCAATTTGTTTACAAATAAATTTTATTTGAAATGTTGTGAAAATATATATAATTTAATTAAAAATAAATTTTAATAATAATATTATAAATATAATATTAAAAAAATAAATATTTTATATAATCAATTTTTTGACCCAAATAAAATGAATTTTAATAGAACTCTTACCAAATTGAATAAATTCTGATATAAATTTAATTAAAATAAAAATTAAAAATAAAACAAAACAAAATAAAATTTCACAAACCTCGTTTTTTAAAAACTTTATTTAAAAATAAAATGAAAAATTATTTTTAATTATACCAATCAAAGGTAAACGGTTTTATAGAAAGTAGAAATTTTTGCATGTTGTAGTTATACTTATACAATTTTATCATATTTAATAAATTAATGATAGTTATCATTATTATTATTTATTTGTCAATTTTATAAGACCCATACATATTAAAATTTTGATTTTTTTAATTTTAAACTAGTAAATAGATGTCATTTGATTCAATCAAATCATTTGCTCGACTAGAATAATAGAGAAATAAAGTAATTCATCTGGAATTAAATTTATGTACAAAACTGTTCAAGAATCTAATTTACTTGAATTTTAATATTATTAGGTTTCAAACAAGGGATTAAAAACAGAAAAGTAAATTCAGGAACATCACTCACAACGTATCAAGATACAGAATAAGTAAACGAAAACTTCGCCGCAGAAAGACGCCAAAAGCAAACAACACTAGTTAAGCAAACCCGAGTTTTGGATGCCACAAAAACCTCTTATTCTGAATACTGACCTCTATTAGCCTCTATTGCACCTAAATTCCATCGGTGGTTGAATAGAACCATATCAGAGCACAAAATACACAAAGGGGTTGGCTTATCTCTATTTAATTACAAGCTCAAGCATCATCAAGAGCAAGGACCCCAGGAAGGCTTTTTCCTTCAAGGAGCTCCAAACTGGCTCCACCACCAGTGGAGATGTGGCTCATTTTGTCAGCAAGGCCAACCTTCTCTACAGCAGCCACCGAGTCACCCCCTCCAATTATTGTAGTCACCCCTTCCCACTCAGCTCTGCCAGTTTCTTGGCTATGGCCTGTTCATAGAAGCAGATAGCCGTCAATAAAAATGTAATTTAACCAAACATAGATGATTAACACAGTCAATTTTAAGCTCTGAAACTTGTTTCTTAGGAAGGAATGCATTTGACCTTGGCATAAAAGTGATGAAGGAATCAAGTTGACAAGAGAAAATTGGAGCAAAAGTGCTGCCAGTTATGCTCATTCTATCTCATAAACTGTTACATATTTGTATAAATGTCACATCCAATTTAAATGACCCCATTTATTTACCGGTGCCAGGTGCCACAAACAGATTTTGCCTGAACATTGAACGGCAGTTTATACAGGATATTAGGTGCAACTAACATTTTCCATTGCAGAATGCCACATAAAGATTTGCCCTTATGTTGAACGGCAGTATGTCTAGCCTCTTGTATCTATACTCAGCAAGCTCAGCGAAGTATGGATTTGAGGCGATTATCATAATGACACATTGAACGCCCAGCAGAACTAAATGGAGGTTCTTAGATTTGCAGGTTGACAATCGAACGAATACATAAGCAAATGACCAGAGGAAAAATATGTTTATGCTGCTTACTGATGCTCAATGCACAGATAGCTTTCACACAGTGCATACCTCAGTTCCTGCTGCAAATTTATCAAATTCGAAAACACCCATTGGTCCATTCCAAATGATGGTCTGAGTCTTGTCCAGAGCTTCACTGAATAATTTTATTGAATCGGGTCCAATATCCAATCCCATCCATCCATCCGGGATGCCTGATGCTGGAACAACCTGCAAACAACAAAGCGTTTTGACGTTTCGTGAGGTTCCAAACGCAACTTCTACAGCCACTAAACTACTACAAACAACCACTCTTCATGAGGAGCTGGTACCTTGCTTTTAGCATCAGCAGCAAACTTGTCAGCAATGACCACATCGGTTGGAAGCAACATAGAAACTCCCTTAGCCTTGGCCTTCTCAATAAGTGAAGCTGCAAGATCAAGCTTGTCTTCCTCCACAAGAGATGATCCAACTGAATAACCCTGGGCCTTGTAGAAGGTGAAGATCATCCCTCCTCCAAGCAAAAGAACATTAACACTCCCCAGCAAAGATTCCATGACACCAATCTTGGTAGACACCTTCGCCCCACCCACAACGGCAGCAAATGGTCTCTTTGGGTTTGCCACAGCTCCAACAAGATAATCAAGCTCCTGATACAATTTAAACAAGTTATGGATCAGTCCAACCGCTTATGGCCTGTTTGGTATAGCAGTGAAAGTGCCAAAATCACGGTACAGAGCCAGTTGGAAGTATTGAAAAAAAAAAAGAAAAGAAAAGAGAGAGAGAGAGAGAGAGAAGAAGGGGGGTGAAGCTACAATCTGGTAGCATTTATCCTACCAGACTTTGCACCCCACAGTTGATTTTTCAATGACATACCAAACAGGCACTATTACCAGAAGAGGATGCAGTTGAGTGTTAGCAACTACATACCTTCTGCATCAGGAATCCAGCAACAGACGGCTTCACGTATTTAGCCACTCCTTCTGTAGAAGCATGTGCTCTATGGGCGGTGCCAAATGCATCATTTACATACAGATCAGCAAGAGAAGCTAGCTTCTTTGCAAATTCAGGGTCGTTCTTCTCTTCCTCCTTGTAGAACCTAACATTTTCAAGAAGCAAGACACCACCTTCTGGGAGTTGAGCAACCAATTTCTCAACTTCCTCTCCAATACAGTCATTTGCCATCTTGACCTATTATACAAATGAAAACATAGGATTAAAAATGAGGATGTCCACCATTTAAAAATCAGTTTACAAATGAACGTTATATATACTCTTTAAAGTTTTGGTGGGATTGG